>VXBO01014183.1:653126-724666 GCA_013400135.1 Rhinoptilus africanus
GCCCGGGGAGGTGGAGCCGGGCCCGGAGGAAGGTGGCGACCGCGGCTGCGGGGTGGGCGAGCGGGCGGCGGCTGCAGGTGCGAGGGGTGGATGTGGGAGTCGTGGCCCTGCGGGAGAACGTTATGGAGAGGGAGGGCCCGGGGAGCGGAGGCAAGGGTGAGGGAGGAGGATGGCGGCACAGGCCCTTTGGAAGAAGGGGTTCCATCTCTTGGGCTGCTTTTTGGGGTTTTTTTCCTTGAAAATGTTGTCTCTGAGGTGTCAGCGAGTGAAGCAGAGCTCTATAGCCATTGCTAGTCTCATGTTGCAAGACAACTGTTGCCTTCCCAACAGTTTGTAATACACGGTCTTCAAAAGTTTTGGCAATTAAAGCTCCCTGCAGATCAAGTGTCTGCCAAGCTGGGTGAGCGGGAGCTTGGAGAAATGAATGTTAGAGTTGGTTTCCTCACTGGAAATGGCCTTCCTAGGACATGTCGCATGAATCTGAGGTTTCCTCATGATGGTGATACCATTGTGAAGAATTCTTGGAGTGAGAGAGAAAACTTGCAAGACAGCTAGGACAGATCAAGAGTGGTATTGATGTACTTTAGAAGGGACAACAGTATCTTTAAGTACATTTTATGTTTGAAGCCAGAGCAGCAAGCGGAGTATTGCTGATAACCATCTCACGCGTGGGTAGCTGAAGTCTTCATTAAAGTTACAAGTGGTTTCAACTTCATATGAAGCTGCAATATTTCTGTTTTGAACTGGTAAAGAAAACTTTAAATTGTTTTCAACTGTTGGAGAAGGGAGGGCATGTGAAGTGGTTGCACCTGCTGTCTGATCATTCAGTGGCAAGAGAAATATTTTTCTTATTTTACGTTTGAGTAATCAGTGGGCAGCTCTTGAAAACAACAGGACTGCTTGTGTTTCTGATGCCATGCCTGTTTGCTGTTCCCAATCCATGGTCTTGACTTTGGACATGTTATTTGGATGAAAAGTCTGTCAGTTTTTTCCACACATACTAAGTCGATCAGGAGAACTGGAGATGTACAGCAGTGTGGTATTTAATTATTATGTTGCTGTGTTTTGACACTTGCCACGTTTTAGTAAGAATGATGTGCACGTTAAGAATTCAGGTATGCTTTCCTTGGTGTAGACAGCTCTTCCAGCTGTTGAAATGTGTGGTGGTGAATCAGTGATGCCATTGGCACTCTTCACACGGAGAGCTGCATCACTGATAGGTGGGGGGAATGACTTCTGGGAAACAAAAGAGCTGTTGGACTTGTAGAGACAGCAACACCAACCATCTAGTAGTACCTGTTAGTCTTCAAGCATATTGGTGGTTGGATTCGATGATCTTAAAGGTCCCTTCCAAGCTAGAGGGGTCTATGATTCTGCATAGCTCCCAGGGTTTGCTAGGGCAGAAGTGTCTTAATGGCCTGGTGGCATAGACCATAAAAACGAGGCCAAGTTTCACTTAAAGTGAAACACTAGTTACATTAAATAAAAGGCAAATAATCCCTTTGGATAATGTATCTTGGATAGAAATGCCATGATTGATAAGGATGATATTTGGAGATTCCTGAATTGATGCCTGTTTAGTGTAGGCATGGGGATGCGAAGAACAGCTTTCTTCCAGAGCAGCATGAAGATGGGGGAAGGATGTTGAAGTACTTCTGTACATTTGTATAACCCATCCTTATTTTTCGACATAAATGCTTGCTTGAAAATGGAAGGGAATTAAAGCAGAAAGTCAAACTACTGTTTTTCTGTAGAAGCTAAGATGCCTCTTGGAAGTCCAATCCTTCAGCGCAGTGATGTCCCTGTTTCACTGTTGTACATAAAAGCCTTGACCCTTAAGGGTAAACTAGTGATAGCATATAAAAAGGAGATCTGAATGTTGTTGCTTGCTACGTGGCAGTCCGTTGAAAACAGACGTTCAGAGAGATGACCAGTGTGTTAATGCATCATTGGAATACAGTTTATTTGCAGTGTGCCAGCAAGACCTTTGAATGAGGGTCTCGACCAGAAAAAAAAAAAAAAAAGAATCTATGGCTTATAGCAGTAGGACAGTGCCTTGGTCATCCTGAGTCATTTACTTACTGGTGGAGATTGGACACCGCTACTTGTATGGTTTTTTTTTAATCAGGGACTTATAAACAGCCGGAGTTCATAAAGTCATGTGTTGGCTATCTGCGCTGGCATACCTTTTTGAAGTTTTGCAAAATATTTGCTGTTTAATTTGTTAGCCCATGAAAGGGCAGGTATGATGCTGATACTTAATGCCTTCCCCCCCGTGAAATAATTTCTTTTACCAATGTGATTTTTCTCTGATTGTATTCTTAGCTGAAAAATATTTATTCTCTGCCTCTGTATAAAACAGAGAAAAAAGCTGGAGGCTGAGTCCTGCTTTGTAAAAAGAAATGGCTGAAATGGACTTCTTCATGTAGGAGTAAATCAGCAATGTGCTTGTCTGAGAAAATTTTCATTTGAATTTACTGTCTTTGCAAGCAGAATGAAAAATGTACTTACGTCCGAAGATTGGAATGGTATTTCTGAGTATTTGCAGTTGTCAGAGACTCGTTATTTTCTGTTGACTTCTCTTGACTAGTTGCTGTTTAATTAGTAGACTTGTGTTCTGTTTTTGTGTTCGTGATTTCTTGGCTTATTTTCTTGGTTATCCGACTAATCCTTTCTAAAGTATAACACTTTACTTGGTTACATGGCAGTGAGCAAAGCCTTTTTTCTTAATGGACAATAGGTAATAGTGTTTAGTGTTCAGAAAATCATTGTTTGGCTGTTTTTTCTCCATTCTTCTGTCAGGCTTGAGTAACTGAAAATACCTTTGCAATTAAATGCCCTTAGATAGTGCTTCCTGTTTTTATCAAATATGTATTTTAATATGTCAGAGTTAACATGAACTCTTTTTTTTGGCAAGCCTTGTTTCATTTAATACATTGAGAATTTGTGGATTAGAGTATTTCAGTATTAAATTGAAAAAATGTAAATGTCCTGATGTTAAAAAAATACAATACAAAAAATAATAAAGTGCTGCAACTAAAAACTAAAACAAAGAAAAAAGAGCCCTGCAGTATCCCAGCCTGAACCGCTGTCATTAGGAAAGCAGACTGTTGAGACTTTCAGGTTTTGTTCCTGGTTCTATAATAAACATGTTTTTACCGGAGCAGTGATGTAATGCATGTTCCATTTTCAGCTTCCAAGATAGGATTGATGCTCTTATGTCTGGTTTTTCCTTTCTCCGAATTGGAAGCAATGTTCTCTTTCAAAGCGCTTTTTTCGATTCTGGAATTTTTTTAAAAAAACCCCCACATACAGAAATTATAAATATGGCTTATAAAATCAGAAGATAGACTATTTATTAAAACCTAGGAATGCTTACTAGAAGTAACATCTGCTTTAGTTTGAAAAAAGATACCCTGTAGTGTTGGTTTTGTATAAAATTGCTTGCTCTTGTTTGCAGACGGTATTCCCTGCAAGTTACATCTTTTGTAAGGGAACATTTAAAATTCTTAAGCGTAGAATTCAGAAATAAAGTTAAAATATTTTTTGTTTCAAGTGTTTTGTTTTAGAGTGACCACAGAGTGTGTTTAAGTATGAATGCCTTGTGTATTCTTATCTAAATAAATATAATTTGTTGCCTAACAATGAGCCTTTCTAAATACACTTTTCTGACACACTAAGATGGTATGATGCAGTAGATCTTCTTTTGCTTGGGTTTGTTTCCCAGACGTTTTAATGTCTTGAGAAAGCGCATAGTATTTTTTTACTCATGAGATACAGTAGTAGGTAGTGGTTTGAATTAAATAATGTTTTCTGGAAATTAATTTTAAAAATTCAGGTTACTGTGCTGGGCAGCATGCTTCATTTTTGGCATAGAACCTTTATTTAGCTTAGGGACTTCAGTCAATCTTCAGACTTCAATCTTGACTGTATGCGCACCTAAAAAGTCATTAGTGTATGAAGTGAAAGCTTGTTTCTGCTTGCATTGGTGATAGTCATTGATCCACACGGGAACTAGTATTTGTGCAGCAGTTGTAGAATATGTTTCGTATTTTCTTGTATTTGTTGAACTTTGTGTACTAGAAGTTAATCCCCAAATTTAGTGTTGAAGATGCATTGTCTTCTGTTCTTACATGATGTTTCATTTAGGTAGAAAGAAAACTACTGACTGTACATAAGTTTGTGTATAGTCTTACTTTTTTCCCCAGTGCAATTAATCTTGCTTTCCACATAGCTGAGTTCATTGTTAACAAAACTGGTAAAAGGGAGTCAGAAAAAAGTGGGGAAATGTTTTCAAGCATTTTTTTAAGTTGGAGAGCTCGTACATGTAACTTGTCAGAACTGCAGGTACAAAACTTCAAGATGAAGTGTGTGTTTTAAATTAACAGATTTATAAATACTTGTTGAAGCTTTTAGTTTACTGTGTCTTAATTTCTCATCTATTTGTATTTTACGGTCAACTGGTTCCTCTGGTAACTTGTAGCCGCAAGAGTGTGGACTTGTGCAGTCTGTTAGGAATCCACCAAACTGTGTTATGTGGAGGTTTAAATCCATCAGTATGTTAAGATTTGTCATCGTCTTCTAAGAAATACCATTGAGAGGTTAGGGTATAACCAGTTCTTTAAAAGCTGAATAAAACATCTATAAAATTTGTTTCGAAATTTTCTTTGAAAACAATATTAATTCAAAGCAAACTAATGTTGAGTTAGTATATGAAATACAATAATGGTGTATTTTTACTGCTCAAATAGGAAAAAAAGGTAAAAAAAAAAGCAGTTTCTGACTGCTTTTCAAGTTTTTGACTAATTTATTTAATAACTTGGGTAAGAAAGCTCAGCTTAGAGGAAATTTTCAGCTTGACAGGACTTCCCCTTAGCATCGACCTCTTCAACCCATCACTTAATTGATATTTACGTGTTGTCTCTCAGATTCTTTACGTTCAGTGGCTGAGTAGTGATGGTGTTGAATATTTGCTTCTGTAAGACAGCGCTTTAAATCCTTATTGTCTTGGCATATCTAGAGTCCTAGGTTAAAGCCTTTCTTGTTTATTCAGTGTTGAAAATCGCATACGTACTTCAGGTAACTGTCACTTACCGCAGTGTAATGTGCACTTCTGTAGCAGCTTTTCTAAATCACTTTCCAGAACCATGGTAGAAAAAAGTTATATGAATGTTTATATGAAGCCCTTGTCATGGAGGGACTGTTAATCTTCAATGAGGGGGTGGAGAAAAGGTAGAAATAGGCATCTGGAGTCAGTAACTACTTAAACTCGTGTGCTACAGCTGGAGTAACTCATCAGGCTGTGCTCTAAAATCACTGCAAGAAAAGGTTCTTGCTTTTGTTGGCTTTATGTGAGCAATGGTTATTTTGTTTTGTAGCCCAGCGTAAAAAACCAAGATGTTTGTTACTAAAAATAGTTTTTCACTCTAGGAAATATTTTGGTGCCTCTCTTGCTATGCAAAATATTTCATTTATAAATGGACATTGTGTGGGTATTGTCCCAATGAATAGCAGCACTGGATTTTTCTCTGTTATTCAGGCCTCATCTCAAGTACAGAAGTTTATACTGACTCCAACTTTTGCTTTTTTTTAATGAGCATTTCCATGTGCTAAGGCAGCTTTCAGCAGGTGACAGGCAGCCTATGGATCAAATTTCAGGGACCATTTGCCTAAAGCATTTGCACAAAAATGTCTGAAATAGAAATCAGATTTGTCAGGAGGGAAAATAAGTTAGGATATCAAGGCTGAGGGAAGTAAAGGGCAGGTGGGAGATGTGTGAGTAACAACTGCCTTCTAATGCATGAGAAACTTAGAGCCAAAGGGACATCATTGTCACGGCAAGGTTTAGCAATTTTAGGATTGTAAGCAGTAATGAAACCTGGGGAGATTATTCTCTACTTGTTCGGTAGTTTCTTAGTGTTGGCTATGTTTTCCTTCAGTGCTGGAGAAAATTTTAGAAAATGTATCATTCCTAGGAATTGATTTGTACTTGTCAGATGTACTGAAATAAATTCCAAAAGGAATGCTTTTCTTCACATGTTGAAAGGCTGCACAGATGGAGCTCCTTATCCCATAACTGGTTTTTGCCATCAAACTGTAAATCCCACGGAACCAGTTGCAAAACTGGAACTGAAATACAGATGTTTCAGCTGTTTGTCTAAATGCTAATGTATTATGGAAATATCAGGACAAAAGGAGTTAATCCTGGAAGAGCTGAATGCAATGTGTTCTTTTCAAGGAAGTTTTTCCTTATGAATTTCTTAAGCAACGCAGCATTTGTATGACACTGGGCAGTATTTTCACTGTTATGCAGCATTAAGAATTACAGTGCAAAGATGTGAAGGATTATATGAAATTTATTTGGAGTATGTTTTGCTTGAATGTATTGTAAACTAAATGTTAGTATTTATCCAATGTACTTAGTAAAAATCAGTTAATCATTGTTACAGTAAGAAAACTAGAGAGGGAAGAAATAGCAGTACTTGAATAAAGCGCTTTAAGTGATTAGGGACCAGTTAACCTCCAAAAAAGGGTATTGCTCATTTATTGAAAATTCTGTGTGAGGGAGGATAGTGCTTCCAGCAATAATGCTTTTTTGTATGTATTTAAAAAAAGAAAAGGAAGTGAGTGGATGTATTAGACTCTTAGATACGGCATCATTCTGATTTTGTCTTAAGCCATGAGTTTCCAAATTTGGTGCCTACTTGAACTAGAAAACTTTTTGAAACCTCAGCCTTCTGTTAAACAAGAATGCCAAATGTGTTAGTGTAATAAAATACACTAATAAAAGGCTCAATTTTAAGGAAGAATTTCCTGTTTCTAATGCGGGAGAGTGGAGACTCAAATGTGTGCATTTTGTTAATTTGAAAACCACTGAAGGTCTTTAAAATTTAATATCAAGGCATTGTGAAAGAAATCTGACTTCCGAAGTTCTTAAAAGTACTCAATCTTGAACTGGAAGCTAACTTGGTTTTAAAAACAAATGAAACAATCCTACTTGAGCACATTTCGGTTGTATCATCAGTTAAAACTAGGGGAAAGATTAATGATAGATATCCAACTTGAGATTATTCGTATCCATTTGAGCTATAATAACAAAACTATAGCTTGGAGCAGATTTTTTTTTTTTTTTTAATAAAGCAACATGCTGCTTTGTGACAAGTGCTTTGGGAAGAGAAACTACAGGTCTGTGTGTACTTTCAGTTCAGTATAAGTTTGTAGGTAAGTACGTGTTACAATTGTCTGTTTTTCTTTTTAGGGCTCATGTAATCAAAGGAGTTTCTTTGTGTGTGTCTTTTCAGAACACAACAGGAATTCAAAATGAATCAGGTGAGTATAAATGTAAGACTTTATCAAAATACTTAGATGTTAGAACAGTTAATTATTAATAAGAAAAGTAAATAATCCACTAAAAAGGAAATGTTCTTTAAAATCTTCAGTGTCATTAAATTCCATAATCATCCTTTCCACAATGTGTATGCTTGTGAGATATATTTTAGTTCATTGATTTAAGTTTTTTATGTGTGAGTTCCCTTTAGCAGTATGTAAGTTATTACTGCTGGCATCTCTTACAAGAACACTTCTCCAGAAAAATCTGTTTCATCCTGAGGCTTTTGGTAACAATTCAGCTCCTTATAAAAGTGGCTGGAAAACTGAAGGTTTCCATTTTTTCTTTAACCTTTTTTAACCGCTTTACCATTTGAAATGTGCAGTAAACAATCTGTCACAGAAATTGAACAATCAGGAAGTTTGTCACTTTTATGGAACCTAAAGTGTTTTCCCTAGAATGAAGTGAAAAGACTGGGAAAGTGCATTTCTTTTGCAATGCAGTACTCTGCTGGATGGATGCAAGAATATCCTGGCTGGAGGGTGGCGTTTTAATCAGAGCCAAGTGTACAGGATTTTATTCTGCATTTGTCTACCCAAGTAGGAATTACACATCTGTTTGTCTATCATGCACAATTGTATTACTTAAAGATACTTATTTAAGGCAACACATACTTTTCCTATTTTTCTCATAAGTACTTCTCCCTTTGGATGATCTTACAAAGCCCCTTTGGCGTGGGAATGCGAACATAAGACATTACACTGAAGAAATGCCATGTTTTAATGCTAAAAGAGTCAGATACGAACAGAAACTCTCTTAGCCAGAAACAACCAGAGTACGCAGTCATGTAAAATGCTTTGTATACTTTTTTAATGATGTCTGTATCTCATGAATGCTTTTATTGCCCTTTATGCCATTATTTAATCATCAGCAGCGTTGAATACAATTAGCGCTTTGTTGAAGTATGTTCTCCCTGAAGTTACCAAAGTAGATAAATAATACAAGTAATTACGATGTGAAATGGGTTGGTGAGATGTTTCTTGCTGCTTTTTTCCTCTTATTTAAAGTAAAAAAATTTTGTTCAATATATGCGTGTGCATTTAAAAATTAAACAGCAAAATACAATTTCTATCAGAGCCCTGAAATATGTATTGTAAAAATACACTTTTGTATTACCTTGATACACAAATATAACTAACCATATGTGTGTATATATATAATACAACTAGCGTTTACATTTGCACACTTTGAAGCAAAGTAGTCTAGTTTGGGGTAGCTAGATTCACTGTCGCTTCACTGTTTATTTCTATTGAGACTTGACATTTTTTCACCTGTAAGGTTTGCTTGAATGCACTCAGTGGCACAAAGCGAGCAGCCTATTGCGCTCTCTGCTTGAGTGACAATCCTGCTTTTTAAGTTGTTCTGATAAGCTTTGGATTCTGCTAAAAATCTGAACGCTGTAGATCCTAATCTTTAATTGTTGTATTTGGCTGTTTCCTTCCCATTTGCGTGTCTGTGTCCCCTCTTGGTCTGCTTGTTGTCGTGTTCCCCCACCCCCAGTCTGTTTCTAGAATTAAGTAGGATTTCTGTGCTGTTCCAAAACAAAGTCTTCATCTTTCTTATTGGGACTGCTAATACCGTTTATGCAGTGCTGTGATGTGATGTATGATATCTTGCAAATAAATAATGAGATGACCCTGCCTCTGGGAGCAGTTACAATAGCTTAAAGTCCTTCTTGGTGTTTCTGGCTTTCACGTTTAGTTTCTAAAGTGTGCAGAGCTCATATGGCTTTTTATTGTTCTATACCATTCATATTAAGTGTGTTTTTAGCATCAACCCTGTGGTGTTTTTTCTTGCAGTGCCCTTGTCATTTCATTCACTGTTGACAAGTTGTAGTGCCAGGTCTGTATAAGAAATGTTTTTGCCTGATGCCAAACATCTTTTAAGTGTTCTGTTCTCATGTTTCTTTCATTCCGTTTATCTCTGCTTTTGGTGTGACTTCAGTGACCCTGGAACTAATCGGGCTATTGTTAATTTGGTTTGTATGAAAAGACTGCTAGTTTTGTTGTTTATCCTGTGGAAATCTTGAAGTAGTGAAGGAAAACCTTTTTGTACATACTTTGATATGGCCTTCTTGTCGTAAGAAGTAGTACAAAAAAAAATGCAGCTGTTGTTTGAATTAATAATTTTGAGTTTCTTGGAAGATTGCTGTCTCAGAATAGACAGTATGCTTTCTCTATCTGTTTTAAAAAGGAATCTTCCTTTAATATGTAAACTACTTCATCAGAATATACTGAATAGTTTATTTTAAAAACCCAAGCAGACAGGGGGGTTTGGTTGGTAGCATTTACTGCATCTCAGTCTGCATTAAGATAAAGCTGGAAGAAGGTAGGTGCTACCTGGAAGACCTCATGGGCAGTTATTTAAAAAAATCGTGAAGCATATGTTAACAAATTATACCTGAACTTGTACTAGAACCCCTACCCCTCGTTCTCTCTGAATTTTTCAATGATTATTTCAAATGTTTCCAATACATCTTTAATTTTCAAGCACACACACTGAAATTGTGGTCGGATAAGATTCTTGGACAAGCAGAGACCTTTCTGCTTCCAATTTACCTTGTGCTAGCTGGCTGTTTGTGCCAGCAATCTTCCTTACTCCATCTCCTTTTCACAACTGCCTCTTGTAACTTCTCACTAACTGTTTGTCATTCATCACAATGTTCAGGATTTTTTTCCTTTTCACTCTAATTTCTGATAATCTGTAAACATCTTGTAAACATCATCTACTCTGCTTGAATACTGCTTGTAACATTAAAGTCTCATTTGTGGTTGGTCCATAGGTACAATTATATTGAAAGTAATGTAAAAAATTGCTTAATCAATGTGTTGAAAGGTACCGTCAAAGTGATTGGACTCTGAATTTGATGCAAACAGGTAAAGACAGTTTCAGTTAAGGCCCCCCTTCAGCCCTCAAATTATTTTTTTGGCATTGTTCTGAAGTCATTTCATCTTGGCTAATTTGAATGCTAGCAACGTAGTATTTCTGATAAACTTCAGAGTAAAAAGCTTAAAAGTGAAATAAGCTTCAAGTGTTTTCGTATTCAAAATTGCAGTCTTGGAGTGAGTGAAAAATACCATATTAGGACTTCAGTTAAATGCAAAAGTTGTCTGTAGGACACGCACCAGTACACTATCCTTATCAAGAGGTGATTTTTTTTAAACAGAAAATTTAAGTGTGGTTGTTAAGTGTTGGTGGAAAAGTGATTGAGATACAGTATTCCTTGTTTTGGTAGACAGACATTTCTTGAGGGATAAGTTGTGATCTGGAAAATATTTTAAGTAGCTACATTTAAATCGCAAATAAAATGAGACTGCACTGATTTGAATGAAATTGTTGTTTATTTTCCTGTTTAGTATTTCGTTACTTATTAGCATTTTTTTGAGGTGTGAAATATATTGTTATGTACTAGAGCATATGCAATTTTCTGGTATTTGTGAAATCCATTAATATGGCAGGTGTCAAATGAGTCTGCTGTGTTCTCTGAATGTAGCTGCTAGGTTTTCATTTATGTACGTAGATCAAAATAAAATTCTGATTGTATATTACTCCATACAAATAAACTTTTTAAATGATAGACCAGTTTTGGGATATTTATGGCTAATAGGAGGTGTGACTATTAAGGAATATGCCAGACATGTCAGAGGATATGCCACAGTGCTGTACACTTCTGTCTAAATCAGTTGAATCTGATTTTTAAAATTTTGGTAGGTTAAAATTTATTTGCAGGCTTGAGATTTTTAACTACTGATCTAGCTATGGTTGTAAAACAAACAACCAAAAAACCAACAACCCCAGTACCAAAAACCCCTAAACAAACCAAACGCAAAAATGAAAACCAACCCTACTTCTGTTGGCTTGAACCTTGAAGTGCATCATTCTGATAGCTGCATTGTTGATTCTTTGTAGTTCCCCTCGTCTATGCCTATATGTAATTTGTTAGAAACCACTGTGAAAAATAGGCTTCATTCTCCCCTAATGAAATTGTGGGGTAATGTACTTGGAAGGATACTTGGGTTTCTTTGTGCAGTATGCTGGGAAGACTGTGCTTCTTTTTGTCTGAGACGTCGTTTCTTGTGTATTAGTTCAAGGCTAACAGATGTCTGAAAATCAAACTGCTTTCACAACTGTTTTTCGTTTCGGATTGTTTGAAAAGTAAAATAAAACTATGCTCTGCTTTGCATAGACTTCAGCTATTATAATTAAAGAATAAGGATTATTTCCTGCCCCCTCCCCCCCAAGTCTCCTCACTCTCTTGGATGGGAAGGGATTTCTGGCATTCTATTCCTTCCATGGTTTCCAATTTGGGGGTCTTTCTCCCCTACAAATAGCTCTCTAGATGTGTCTGTGCAGCTGTTAGGGCTTACCGAGGCAGCAATAGTATAACCTTGCTATGACTCCCAGTTTTCTCATTTTTCTCGTTGTTGCTGTTAAAGCTGGCAGAAGACACGTTCTTGTAACGTAACTCAGCAAAGTCACCTTCATAAATGCAGAGGATAACCGCCATATGCAGCACTCTCACAAAGAGTGGGCGCAGAAAAAGTTGAGGAGCTTTATCTGTTCTGCTTTAGAGATAGAACCCTTAAATCTGGTAGCATATAGTGATACACTTAAAAATCTGTTTCCAGTAAACTTTCACCATAACATAAGTGCTCAATCAAAAATGCTCTGAGCATTACTCAGGATATGAAAACGACTATCATATCTCTGCTTTATGGTTATACCTAAAAGCAAGAATCATTTCCAGAAAATCGGTATTTACTTGGCCAACTGTAGTGTTGCCCAAGTTGTTGTTATTTCTCAGTTTAAAACTTCCTAAAGCTTGTTCAGAGCCTAAGTATAACATCCTTCACATTAGAACAGTTACTGCCATCACCACCAGTATTTGTTTCTGACTGGAGTGATCAAAGTTCAATGTCAGAGGGCAGGTACGTTTTTAAGGGCTATCGCACATGGCTCAACATACGCCTGGTTCTCAGCAAGCACAGTTCCTTCAGCATGTGGACAGATTTTATGGGAAACCATGCATGCTCATGACTTTGAAATTCTGGTCATTTTTATCAGGAATAATGTTTTATTGATTATAATTAGGTAATAGAGCTCGTTGTTTAATGGCAAGTATGAATAGCATTTACTGTTCTGTTACACAAATAATAGTATGAATAACATTATAAGCAGCCTATTGAACATTGTAGGCTCTTTAAAATGGAAGTAATCACTTACTAGACGTTCATAAATCATTTATTAGCTTTCGATTGCCTTTCAAACTTTAATATAAAATTACCTTCAAACCTTTTGTATTATAACCTGATGGCTAAGGATTCTGACCTGTTGATTTATTTAGGAATTATGATTAACATTTAGGACACTGAAATAATTTCTGTGACATGTAAATCCCTTTAGTCTCTCTAAAAGCTGCTTTTAGCTTATTCTGCTTGTCACAGAGCAGTAAACTTGACGTGCAGATACTTCAGTGTCAATCTTTGGAGTGAAATGGCATGTTCGTAGAGCAGTAGAAAGACAACCATAGACGTGGTAGTTGCTCTGTGAAGTACATTAAAATACAAGTTTCATCGTGTCCGCTGCTCTACCATACGGGTAATATGCACGTTACTGGTCTCCACTATGTGTAGGGTAGCTGCTCTCTGTCCATCTAACATTCAGTACTGGGTAGTACAGGATGTATCCGTGTTTCTGGCAGAGTAGATGATGTATCCCAAGTGCAAGTTCTAGTATATATATTGGAGTAGTTGGTTTACTTCCACATCCTTAATTCATTAGGTAAAACAAATAACTTTTCAGTCTCTAGCCAGTTTATTTGATCCACATTTGTTCTGTGTTTTGAAACAGAATTTGCAGAAGATGAGTGTCTAGGTGTTAAGAAAAGGTAATGGAAAACAGTTGCTGATGCTTTGACGCTTTGAGTTGTCTATTTTAAAAATAAACATATTGTTTATGCTTTTTTGAAGAAAGTCTCAGCAAAATAGACTAGGCAGGTAGATCAACTTTACAGTGGTTTTTTTTTATCTGAAATTTGGAAGAACTTTAATCAGAAACAGCACAAAGGAATGTTGTCTTAACATTGTGTTGCATGTAACAACACTATTACTGACCTAATTACTTGTTAAATGTAGTTTCTCATGGCATAACTGATCCGTAAAACTAATGCAACTGAAAACTGTTCCATGGATGAGTTTTAGATTATCATATCCATGAGCCATTTCAAAGACTTAACACTAAGCCTGGACTCATGTGAAAACTATATTGTGAAAAATAGAGATATTCTCCACAGTATAGAACCACAGCACTTTTCTGTTCATACATTTTTAGGTATAATACAGTAGTGCTGTCAGGTAAGTCATATTTGGACAGGAAAAAGAAAATACCTTTAGCTTTATTCTCCAGGTAACTGAAGGGAGAATTTTTAAGGAGAGGCCAGGGAGAATGAATGAAATGGCAAATGGCCTAAAAGATAAGTGAAAACCCTTTCGGTTAGATTTACTCACTGCATACTGCTTGTAATCGAAAGACATCCATTGACTAAAGCAAAAGAAGAATTACAGCAGCCTCAGTTATCAATGTTTTTTGTATATCTCTAACGTGGTCTTGGAACTCTGCTTTCAAGCAGAAACAGGTGTAATGAAAATAATAGTGAAAACTTGAATGTTCTCATAAAAAGTTACTTCTACATTAGCATGTTGATGGAGAGGACCCTAGTTGAAATGACCATTTGGAAATTAAAGTAAAATTTCAAGTCCGGAGTTTTTATAGCTTGTAAGGGTCGATCATCTGTTGTGCTATTGTTTTTATCTGTTAACGGTCGTGGCCCTTCTGGCTTTTTGACTTGTAGAACACAACTGACTCGACGGTCGCTGTGGAGACCTTAGATGATGTACCTGAGCACGTGCTTAGGGGGCTTCCTGAGGACGTGAGGCTCTTCCCGTCTGCTGTTGACAAGACACGGCTTGGTGAGTGCTACAGCTGTGAAAAGAGAATGAAGATTTTTACACTAGCTCACATAAATTACAGTTGCTGTGAAAGTTTGGTGCTCTCCTACTGTGCTGAGTAGAGATGATGTCTGGTAACATTTACCTGAAATAATTTCTGTTGGAAAGAGTGGACAGCTTTTGAGTTTCTCCAGCATCCCAAGATGATGTTCCTAGGACATCAGTATTGGGGTCAAAAGCGGATGAAGATGCAAATAGTCTAGGTTATGTTACTTTACTGGTTTGTTTTCACTTACAGCATTTTACCAGTTTCGTGTTTTGCAACTGTTGCCTCTTTAGAATGCTGCATCTCACTGTCCCATCAATAGGAGAAGTTTAATTTAGAAGAACAGATTCAGTGCAAACTTGAAAGCTGCTGTATGGAGCAAAGTGGTGTTTCTGTAATATATGCAAAATGCCTGGCTTCTGTTTTAACAGAGTTTAATGTGAGAGAACTTTGATGGAATTGCAGGCTGGATACTTGATGTTGAAAGCTGGTACTTTGAGGAATAAGCCTGACAATAGTTACATTACGGTTAGTAACAGGTTATAAGCTCCTTGGAGCAGGGTTAATCTTTTCTAGCATGAACCTGATCTAGCATGATCTGAATGAGAATGTTATGTTTAATTAGCAGTTATTTGTCCATCCGTTTTTAATTTTTATGCTATAAAATGTGAAATGCAGCTGTCCATTTTCAGTTTTGTTGAATCTTGTCAATAAATTTGTGGGCAGATGCACATATTTTAACCAATCCTAAATATGTTTTCCTTCAAAACATATTATTAATTAGTTCCACAACTTTTGCGAAGGCTTCATTTGCCTGGCATTGTTTCAGAGGAACCAAATAGGATTTTTGTTTTAATAGCATGTTTATGCAGCAAAACAGCTGAAATCTGGGACTTTCCAATATAAAACCTGTAATGTTCTTATGGTATTTTGAATGTCACCTGAAGGACAAGAAAAATCGAGGTCGTTTTTTGTCTTCAGAGCTATAGTAGCCCATGAGCAAGGAATGAAACCAGGTAAATGCTTAAAACCTTTCATGATTGAAGTGAGTTTTGGGGAGAGGATTGTTTGAATTCATTTTAGTGAACTTCAAGTTCATTATTGTGAACTTAATACTGTAGAATGCTCCCCAATCTGAGACAGACACATGTAATGATCTTAAGAAATATGAACTGTGAGTAGAAGATTTGCTTGAGGTAAATTAGATTAGTTTTAACTAGTGATATGTGTCTCTACAGGTGTCTGGGCAACAAAATCAATTTTAAAAGGCAAGAAGTTTGGACCATTTGTTGGTGACAAGAAAAAAAGATCTCAAGTGAAAAGCAATGTATACATGTGGGAGGTAAGAAACAGCTTGTAAGTGGAAAAAGGTATCTGTTACTAGGTCAGTATTTTGTACTTAGCCTTTAATTTTTCCAGAGATCTTAGAGGTGATGTGAAATAATTGCCATCTATCTATGTCTACCATTACAAACACTTACTTATAGACACTTGGATTGAGCAACCATTCTGAATTACAAAGCTTTAAACTATTGGCATTGTTTGAAATCGCTGTGTTAATTTTCTTACATACTGACTCTGGGTCATACCTCCTCTTCAGAGTCTCTTGCTGATAAAGCTCTGCTTTGTTGGCTTGAACCCTGAGTAATATCCCTTCTGCAGCAAGTACTGTCAACTGCTTATGAAATTAGGGAAATTAGGAGGATATGGAGTCTCTTAAGGAAACCGCAGCACTCCTCCTCGTTTAGTTCTTTGAAAACAAGCTTTGTTATGAGAATTAATTTTGCTTTTGGAGTTTTTTATAAAAGTTCTCAACTGTTGCAGTATTTCTTGTGCTGCTTGTGTTTGGGCTTACCTTAGAGCGAATGCTGTCTGGACAGATGAATAGCTCTTTAAGCTCCACTGATAGTCATAAGACCTTGGATATTATGTAGATTTCAAAATGTAGGCGTCTTAAATTTGGAGTTGAATCCTGTCTACAGTGTCTTTAAGGCAGCTTATACCTACTTCCAAACACTTCTTCAGCCTTTCTGAAGATGTATACAGCAAATGGCTTTAGCAAAGGGAATGGTTAAGGAGGGGAGGGGTGGCATAGCATGTTCTGGAACAGAACTTGCTAGTTTACAGATTTTTAGGCTAAAGATGCTGATAGCAGTTACCCTTCTGTCCCCTGGTCTGCAATTACCCTTCTGTCCCCTGGTCTGCAAAAATTGAACTGCATAAAACACTGGATGCATATAAAAAATTTAATGTTTACTCCTATCAGAGGAACTGATCTAGAACAATTTCCCATAAATGCAAATTCACATTCAGGAAAGTAATAAAGTGTTCAAGTGTAATGTTTGTTACGTTGAGCTGGTATTATCACAAACTCCACTGCGTAAGGTATCTCCAATTTTGATCTGGTACAAGAACACTTAGTGAGATGGAATCAGTCAAGTAAATTATTGTCCTTGCAATTGTTTTTCTCAGTGCTGGATTTTGAATGTTCTCAGTGGATAATTTATAACTTCTCAACACAAATTTTAAAAATAAAATCGCAAACAAGCTGTTACAACGTTTCGTAGTTTGCCATGCAGTCCATAATGGCAAGCCTTGCTAGATTTCAAAGTAATTGTGTGTTGCTTAATACTGATTTTGGGATTAGAAAAAAGCAGCTAAAATGAGACCTCAACAGTTGTTGCCATATGCTGATATATGAAACCACTCCAGAGTCTTAACTGTTAGAAAATATGGTTTATAAAAAGGATGGTGGTGTGTGGGAGTAGTTAGGTATACGGACTTTCAACTAGGAGAGCAATCTTTTCCACAAGAATACCGTTTGGTTTTTGAGTGAAGTTAATCTCAAGAAAAAGGAAGGCTTCTAAAAGCTGGCATTTTCAGTCAATTTTAGTAATTTTGAACTGTCATGCTTAGAGTATCATTCTGAAAAAGATGTTTTGTGTGGCAGCGTATGCTTACCATATCTGAGGAGAGAAATGGAGAATTGAATACATTTTCATTTTCTGTCAGAGAAAAGTCACAGAAAGGAAAGTGCTGGCGAGTGACTGAAAACTGAGTGAAAAGCAGTCTGCTGATTCAGAATGACTGGCAGAACTGTGCTGAAAGGATCCTGATGTCGTTTATAGGAATCACCTAAGGTCGCAACGGCAGAGAGGGGAGTTGGAGCTATTTCCTTTCTCACAATGCACGAGGCCTTTGCAAAAATTCAGTAGTTTAGAGACTTTAACTGAAAAGTAATAAAGTATTCTGTTTTGTGCAAAAAACATAATAAAATAAAACCATAATAAAGTATTATGTTTTGCCATATATTCCATATCTGCTAACTCTTCCACAGCATTGTTTGGCTCTCTTCTTCCGTGTTAACCAAAAAGATTGCTTTTACAGTCTTGCTCTGGGAAGCTGTTTGTACTTTCTTATTGCAAGGGCAGGGTGTGCTGATGAACAGTCTTATGAAAGTCAGCTGATGAAATCCATGCTGGAATAGTTTAAGTAAGGGAGTCTGATTGGAAGGAAACTAAGATGATTTTGGTATTTTTATAGAAACGTTACCTTTATTGATAAAATTCTGTTTTATTAAACCAACGGTATTATCAACAGAAATCAAATTTATTAAATGGTTTTTATTTTAAGCTGCTGTAGAAGTGTACCTGAAATTGAAAACATAAGACAGTTTGAAAACACTCAAAATTACTTGGAAAGTAAGTATCAGGAATAATAAAAAGATACAACGTTGTGGAACAGAATGGGAAAGTTATGGTGAAATCAGAGTTTTAGTTGGCGCTAAGTGAATATTGCAGGAGGTAATGAGCTAGGGAAGCTGGATTTTGAAAAGAGCTTTTCCAGGCAGAGGCTGATATTTACAGACTTGACCGAAAGGAAAAAAGCAGATAAGAAGATATAACCAAATTGCACAAATTTTCCCTTTTTTGTTTTTCTAAAAATCTGCGAGCTGCCTGCTACTTCTGAGACGTTGCGCTAGTGTGCCTGTCGTGTGAGACAAAGGAAGGGCAGGATGATCGTTCCAGTTGCCACACAGTGATGTGTTCTTCGGTTTGGGGAAAAAAAATGCATAGCATCCACGAAAGCTTTTCTTACAGACATCTAACTTGGACTATAGTAAGAAAAGTGGGAGATGCATAACGTGTCTCAAAAGAGAAGCAGAGTTGCCTGTCATCAGAAAATACTGAAGATGTCAGTGAACTTGCTTTATTGCAAGCTGTCTTGAAATGTAAAACGGGAGTAGGTGTTAAAAATTTTTCTCCAAGAACAGAAGCTTGGTCAGTTTTTTTTTTTTAGGGTGATCACAAGTTTTCTGAAAGGTTAAGATCTTCTTTAATACCCTGAAAAAAGATTAAATATAAATTATTGCTTTCCCTTATCTTTCCAAATAAAGCAAATGCTTCTAACTTCTACACAGTTACTTTTCCCAATTAATCAGATTGTAAAATGAAAGCTCTGTTGCCTTTATATCTTAAAATCAACCATTTTACTAAATGCAAAATCTAGAGAATCATTTCAGGCTTGGCAAACTGAAAAAAATAAAATAAAAGCAAAAGCATATAATGTTTTAAATGTTTTGTCTTTTGAGCCCAAAACCTTCAGAGAAGGCTTTGCAGGCCAAAAGGTCTTTTTTTCCAGTTCTACCAGTTCCACTAAAAAGATTGCAGAAGACCAGCAGCATTCCCCCCAGTACAGCCCCTACCGCTGCTGATATCCTTGTGTTATCTCTGTCCTTAGATGACAGCGACTACTCTGTATAGCTTTCAAATGTGTAGTGTTCTGGTGCGTGTCTATTTCAGTGTTAGCAGCTGTCCATTTGTTTAACACCATTTTTCTCCCATAGGTGTATTACCCAAACTTGGGATGGATGTGTGTTGATGCAACGGATCCAAAGAAAGGGAACTGGCTGCGGTATATAAACTGGGCACGTTCAGGAAAGGAGCAAAATCTATTTCCTCTGGAGATCAACAGGACCATATACTACAAAAGTTTAAAGGTATCGGTGTCTGAAGAATCAGTTACTGCTCTGTTAACCTTTTGTTATTAATAATTTTTATGTCCCTTTATTCAAATCCTATTTTTTTACTATTTGTATTAAACAGATTTTGAAACAATTTATGAAATGTAATTAAAATATTGCAAATGCTACATTTCATTGGTCTAAATTCTTCTGTGCCAATACAATTGACGTTCAGATCTACTGTTAAAACACAGACTCAGTGTTTGTACATATCCTATCTTGTTGGTTACTGATTTGCTGTAGCACAAAATTTAATAGAAACTACAGTGAAAAACTGTAGGAGATTACGTAAAATAATTGTTTTCCTATTTCTGTAGATACTGAAGCACTTTCTACTGAGGATTTTTTTCAGAAATAATTTATTTTTAGGCATTTCTTTTTGCATCATCTGACAAAGATTAGTTGTCAAGACAGTTCTATGGGTGGCTTCATGAAAATTTTTTTCCTGGTTTTATACCAGTCCAGTTTCGTTCAGGGAGTGAGCGGCAGGAAGAAGGGTGTAATTCCTGTGGCATTTTATCTCCCAAACCAAGAAAAAAAAATATGGTTCAACTATAAATAATGGTAGAGTATGTTAGTGTTAAAATATTGTGGCTATAAAGTGTTACTTGAATCTCTGCTCAAGAACCTACTAGTAGTGAGTATATCTAGCTCAACTTTGTTTTTATTTAAAATGCTTTTGTGGTTTCTGGGGTATATGCAGTTACATGCCATTGCTGTTTCTTACATTTCCTTGTAAGGCAAACAACATCTATAAGTAACCAATCTTCACTTAATAAAGGAATGAGTTGATACCATGCAGTTTTGAAGCTTATAGGGCAGTAGAGCAGTATGTAAAGCTGTTATATTTTCGCTCACTAGACTGGGGAAATACACCGCAACCTTCTAAACGCTTTCTGAACTTTATAATAGCTTTGAGACAGCATTCAAGCAGAGGTTTGCTATTGCCAGCCAAACTATTGACTTCTCTTTGGTGTTGATTCACCGAGGGCAGGCTCCCAATGTGAAGCTGTAGCCAGCTTTGTTTTCCTAGACACTTTATCTTGGGTTGCCTCTGCCTTTGCCCGTAGTCACGCTGGTTTGTTAACATAAGTGAGATTTTTTGGAGTCACTCAGACATTTTAAGTTTCCCTCTCATTGAGTATTTTTTTGCAAAGGTTTTAGTCCCGATAAAGAGAAGCATTCACCTATTTCAAATTTGCTTTCTGATGGATCATGTTGCACTTTGGAGAATAATTGTACCACTAAAAGAGGCTGAGCACTGCTGATAGAATAGCAAATTCTTTGCCTCAACACCTGAAATACGCTGTTGTTCCTCTGATTGTTTTCTCTTGCAACCTGATGAGTTTTACCTGGACAGATCTTGCCAACAAGATCATGCTGCCAAGCAGCTCTTTCCGAAGACTGTTAGATCAGCCTCTAAGGATCAGTTTTATTGGTTTTAAAGTCTGTCTGGGATTTGTTGCAGTGTGAGATTTTGAGTTTGGGATGTGAAGGGGCTGTTCAAAGAGCCGCCTTCAGCTGGCTTTATTTGCCTCTGCAGCAACCACTTCACATCCGTGTGTGCTGCGGGATTGCTTCATTCGATGCTGGCAATACCAGTGCCAGGCAAACTACTGGAAATTCATGTTGGTGTCTGTGCTGTGTGCTAGTCGGAGGGAGCGTTACATCCAAAACAGCGTTACCCCTGCACAAAGGCTTGCACTGAACCTCTTAGAGGCCAGCGTAGAAGCGGCAGCTCTGAGTAGTTTTGCGTTTGTGTGTCTCAAAGCAGGGTGCCGGGCCCTGAGCTGGTACAGAACCACTGAGCTGTTCCTGCCCCGTAGACTTAGGTCCAGGAAGAGCGTGGACATGCTGGAACTAGTTCTGCTTGAGCCGGGTTGGGCTGGCTTGGATTAGTAATCCTGGTTTTGTGCTGCTCAGAAGTAACCAAGCTGTTTACAGGACCAAGTTAGTCCAAGGAGCGTTGCAGCCGTGGTTCAGCGCTGCGCTCCTGCCCTGCCGGGATTGTCACCACATCTGTGACATGGGTCATTGCAGAGGTGGTGGTAGAAATCTCTGAGTGGCTGCACTCCACAAAGCTATGTTATAATGTCAAGTTTAACTTCACTCTGTATTGGGGAAAAAACCCTCACAAATCTGTAATAATGAATGTTTGCTAAAAGTGCATCTGATAGTCCAATTATTTTTTGAACCTTCTATTTCAATAGATTTTATTCTCTTCTCCCACCTCTTAGAGAAGTGATATATAAGGAAAATTCTGATCTTTTTAATCTGTGATGATTTATGAAGTGAAAGTTTGACGTGAAGTTG
This sequence comes from Rhinoptilus africanus, assembly GCA_013400135.1. Classification (NCBI taxonomy): domain Eukaryota; kingdom Metazoa; phylum Chordata; class Aves; order Charadriiformes; family Glareolidae; genus Rhinoptilus; species Rhinoptilus africanus. The sequence continues at coordinate 674,843 of VXBO01014183.1, forward strand.
GACAGTTTTAGAAAGTCACATATCTTGGTTTTTTTAATTGCACAAGTAGACTATTCTTCTAGTTTAATAAGAATATTTTAAATCCAATACTCTTGTTTCTAATTTCTTGGCCATTCCAAGAATATGAGAACCAAAGGAAGGCATTAAGAAAGCTTGTTTGGTCTAGTGTTTTGTAAACTTACTGTTCATTATTTAAAGTGACAAATTTGTAGTAACCAGGGTTTTTAAATAAAGTTAGTGTAAAGAAATGGGAAGTTAAGTGGCAAGTGACTGACAGTGTAGGACATGTATAATGTAGAAGAGGAGATTTTGAATGTGTGGTCTCAAGAGCAAGTTACAGCAGACCATATTTAAATGCTTTAATATAGTATCAGTTTTTACTATCCTATACCTTTGAAACTGCAGGGATAATCTATACCCTGGAAAAAAATTGTGCTGTTTTCAGCTTTTATTACAAAATACGGTTGCTTATGTGTCTGCTTTTTATTTAAAGGTTTGGTTTTGTCTGACATCCTGTATCAGAGATGATGTTTTCTTATAGGGTCTGTATCAGCCTTAGATTCACATCTCGCCTTACTGACAACCGAGGCAAAAGAAAGCATGTAATAAATAACATGTTAAGTGTCCTTCTCTTCATGTAATGTGTTGTGGTGCACACACTGACATTTCAAAACTGCTGTAAATTTACTGGCCCAGGTATGTACACACAGTTCCTTCCTGATCTTTATCATGATTCATAAACTTAGGGGAATTCCATTTGGTGATAAATAAACAGCACAGTCTTTACTCACCCCCAAAAGAGAATTCAAGTGGCTTGTATGTCACTTTGTTCTGCTTTACCTTGAAGCATTTAAAATGTCGTCACAGCTATTTAGTTCTTTCCTAAGGTTTTCTTCAGCTTTTTGTGGGTTTCTAATTTGTAAGTTAAACAGGCTTCATTGCTAAGATAAGCAAAGCCCAAATTTGCTTGGTGTAAATGAACCTCAAAACTGCACAGAGCTCTAACTTCCCTGTTCTGGGCTGTAAATGAATAGTAATAGGGTAGAATTTTTAAGTGAGTACAAGCAAATATTCTTCTCTTCCATCTCCTCTTCATCTTTATTGAAGGACTGAGGATACTTGTAGGCTGCTTTGCATATGCTTTCCCCTGGATGCATAAGTGAGAGTTGTGATATTTTGTTGAAAGACTCATTATGGGGTTTCAGAAGTTCTTCCTGCCTCTCCTAATGAAACGAGCCAGTTGAATAGTGTTAATTCTGCACATGGTACAGGACGTTGTAGTTCTTGAAGAAGTAAAATGGCAGTGAAAACTCAGTTGCGAAAAGTCTTCTAAATAAGCTTGGCTGGGAAACTGCCCTTGATTAAGGTGAAATGAATTTGTTTATGGAAGAATGTTTTGTCAAACAGGTTTATTAATACCTCAAGAACCTTGTTACACAGGAATGCCGTGTAACACAGGGCTGCGCGGTGTGGAAAATGCACAAAGTACCCATGCCACAAACTGTCCACTGGGGTTATGCTGGGGGAGATAAGGCCACACCGAGGCACAACAGGACAATATCACAGTAAAATGCAGTGTCTGCGGTGAAAAATAAATACTCTAATAAGGTCAGACAGGCAAATGCGTATCTCAGTCAGTACAAGACACGTTGCCGTGCTTGTACCTGTACAGTGAATTGATCTTTCGATAATCTCTGCTCTTTCTAGAATATAACTTATTAGGCTATTACTCTTGGAAATAACAAATTTTGAAGTCACTTTAAACTTTTTGAACAGAAAATACTCAGATTAAGGAATGCCAAGTGTTGTGCCAGAAAGCAGGGGGGAGTTACTAACCTAATGAGCCTTTCCAGAATTCATCCCTTTTTTAATGAGGCTATCCCAACCTGACACTGCGACACACACGACGAGCTAGGGGTGACGGTTTGGAGGAGTTTGGCTGTTAGAGTTATTAGAGGATGTCAGTGGTAAGAGATTCCCCTGCGTTCTCTAGTGTGGAAGTGGTGCTTGGTCAGTGCAGTCCTTTTCTAGCTCATATTGCTAACGAGGGAACCAGGTTAATTGTCTGGGTTTGATGCTGCACCTCGTCTTAGAAGTATGAGGTTGGAGGGCTCCATTTAGATTTAGAGTAGTGACACCAAAACTTAAATTCATCAAGTTGGAAGTTGTTTCCAGCCGTGCAGCTAACAAATTCCACGCTCGTTATCACTCTGTGTTTGCACTGCCTACCGTTTTTGCTAGCTCTTCTTTTCTGAATTTTTGTATTTTTTAAGTGGTGAGTTGTTTGCATCAGACAATTCTTTGTTATTCCTTGCTGCTAAACAGCTGGGAAATGGGACTGTGCCGACAGGTTCACTGCTGTTTATCCTGTCAGGCCACCGGGACTGTTAAAGGAGCCAAACCGTAGGCTTTGCTTATAATATAACTTAAACACTGAAGGTAGTTGCTGGGATCTCGCGTCTCTTGTTATTCTGGTGTCTGGGGGTATGAAGATAACCATCACCTTCATCAGGTGCTGGGAGACCCACTGAAAAAGAAGTGCTTTAGAGGAAACAAATATTACTATTGTTCTTCATATAGAAATTCCCTTGGGCTTGAGATGTGAAATACTAGTGTAAGAATACCCTTTGCTGTTATGTAGTGACTCTAAAAATAGTATTTTAGCTCCTCAAGCCCAATGGTCATTCAGCCCTGGAACGAAGGAGCCTTGGTTTTGGGTAGAATGCTTCAGGAAATTGAGAGAGAATGATGAAGATTTAAAAAAAAAAAATACAAATATGTATTTAGTCTGCAAACTTGGAGACTTACTAGTTTGAGTCTGGTAATGTTTGAACCAGAGAAACCAGTATTGATCCCTTGGTGACGGTGCTGGGAACGGGAGCCATAATCGCAGTGATGCCAACTTGGCTAATTTGCTCTTTCCTGTGCATTTTTTGATTGGATAAACAACCCCAGAAATAGTAAGTTTGGAGTTGCAACAAATCTTTCATTGTTGTGATTGAGTGGGTCTGTTAAACACGCAGTAATTCCCTGTTTTCCTCTGTATTCCCTTTAACTCACTGTGACAGCCTTTTCCCGCGTCTTTAGATTTTGTTCCAAATTCCAACTTTAGTGGATGACTGCACGCTCTTACCCCTTATTTAGTGCTCTGTGGAAGGTAGGTGCGTCTGCTCCCGCTGCTGGGAAAGAATTAACAGAAGTAAAGTGTAAATAGTTAAAAAAAAAAAAANCCAATCGCGCCCGGCGAGGAGCTGTTGGTGTGGTACAATGGGGAGGACGACCCGGAGATAGCCGCCGCTATTGAGGAAGAGCGAGCCAGCGCCCGCAGCCGGCGGCACTCCCCGAAAGCCAAGAAAGGTAAGGGCCCGCCGGGCCTCCCCGCCGGCCGGGGCGGCGGGGGAGGGCGGGGAGACCCGCCAACTTCTGCCGGGTGGGCGGCGGCGGCCGCCGTGACCTTCTCCGGAGGGGAGGAGNCGCAGTGATGCCAACTTGGCTAATTTGCTCTTTCCTGTGCATTTTTTGATTGGATAAACAACCCCAGAAATAGTAAGTTTGGAGTTGCAACAAATCTTTCATTGTTGTGATTGAGTGGGTCTGTTAAACACGCAGTAATTCCCTGTTTTCCTCTGTATTCCCTTTAACTCACTGTGACAGCCTTTTCCCGCGTCTTTAGATTTTGTTCCAAATTCCAACTTTAGTGGATGACTGCACGCTCTTACCCCTTATTTAGTGCTCTGTGGAAGGTAGGTGCGTCTGCTCCCGCTGCTGGGAAAGAATTAACAGAAGTAAAGTGTAAATAGTTAAAAAAAAAAAAAAGTGTAAGTATAAAGTGCGAATAGCGATGGTAACGAACACCGGGGATTTGATCGCTGCCAGTTCAGCCGGCGTGGATTTGAGACAACTCTAAGTTTGGGAAGTTTCAAATTTATTTACTAATTGTGTGTTATTGCGTAATTAATGAGCGAGGCCGGCGGGAGGGGCGGGGGGAGCAGCTGGGCGCCGCGCGCCCTCCGGCCTGCAGGGGGCGCTGCCGGCGGCGNACGGCGAGGCGAGACATGGAAGTTGTGGCGTCTGCCGGGCCCGGCTGGAAAAGTTGGCCGGGGCGGCGTGAGAGGCGCCGCGCGCCCTCGCCACAGCGGCGGGGCGGGGAAAATGCCCGCGCGGGTGCGGGAAGGGCCCTGGCGGGGGCCGGGGCCGCCTCCCGCGGAGCGGAAAGTTTGTGTGCGGGGGGGCTGGAGGCCGAACCGCATTGGGGCAGCGCTAACAAGTGAAGTGTCCACCAGGCACGGGCTTCTCTGAGCCCCAACGGTGGGTTTTGTGTGTTTTTTTGTTTTTTTGTTTTTTTTTTTTTTTTAACTCTAGCCGAGCGCTGGTGTGAATGGAAAATTAAGGCTTTGTTATTTTCTGCGGTTTTTAATTTCTCCTTATTTTTAGGGTTCTGATGATCTCGTTGCTCGGGAAATTTTGCAGGCGGCGTGAGGGACTACTTTTGGCCGACTTTGGCCGAGGAGGAAGGATGGGAGAATTGCGGGGGGGTAAACGCGTTAGCCTTTACGTAAATATGTATGTCAAACCAGACATCCTTTATTTTTCCCATGATTAATTCAGCGGTAATATTTTTTCTAGAGTGCATGTGTCTCCACGGATGGCCTTATATAACTGACATTTTGACTACCGTTTTAGGCCGAAATTTCAATAAAAGCTATCGTTCACAGGGAGTAAATCGTAAGAAGGAATTATTTACAGTTGTATCACAAAGGTATCGATTCCTCTTGTAGGTGAATATGTATATTTTGGAATTCTCTGCAGGTGACAAGCGAACCAAAGAAGGAAAGGAGATATTTTAAATGGCATCATTATGAATTTTTTAAACTCAAAATTTAGGGCCTGATCTTACTTGTAGCACAACTGACTGTGGAACTCTCAAACTCAAATAGGAGAGCAGCTATTATATATATATATTTTTTTTTTTTAAATTTTACAGAGGGCGGGAGGAAGGAAATGACACAACACAATCGGTTACTCTTTTGAACAGTAATTTGTAGGTCAAGCTAATACAAACTGAAATTCGGGCACTGATTTTGATTCTGCTGCTCGTAATGAAAAGCATATTTAGCACATATATAAGTAACGCTTTCTAAATTAGAGGCTGTATTATGCTTTTTCCTAAATGTGCATTATCTTAGCAAATAGAATTTGTGTGCCTGTGACTTACCTGAAAGGCTAGAAAAGCAACCTGAAAAAATTTGATTATATTATAAATCATAAAAGCCAGACAGAGTAATTTCTAAGGTAACTTTTCATGGCACAGAAGTTTAATTTACATTCAAAAAACTATAGATAAAAATATCAGTAAACTGATTTGGTGGTAAATGGGTTTTGAGTTTGTGCTGTTTTGTAGGTTTGAAGTTTTAACAGTTACAGGTTTTACAGATTTCAGACTGTCATAATTAGGAACAATAGGTCTTTTATAAACATAAACTTCTTATCAAGGCTCACAAGTATTAAAAAGAAGAAAAACCAAAAACCAATCCAAAACACAATATAGATGAAGCATTTGACAGTACCCAAGAACAATTTATCTATGGAATTATAGTCTAGTGTCATGAAGACCAAATTCTAAGTATTTAGTTGCTATGAATTGTTATAATTAAAGTTGCAGCATCCATGCTGTAAAAGATAAGGCAGTTGATATGATGTGCTTTATTCTCTTCTAATACATGCACATTTTGAAATTGTATAGTTCTATTTTTAGTAGATTCCACTGGAATTATTCTTACTCCTCTGCATTTCCTCTCAGTTATTTTAGTATTTGTAATAACATTACATGTTAATATTTGCAATTAACAGCAATATTCTTATAAGAAACGTAATATTTTTCTGCTGAATTGATAGCAGTAGCTGCAGTTAGGATTCCAAAATGGTTTATACTGGTATCCTGTCTTTTGCAGATTCAGTTGTATTTCTTGGATTTGTAAATTTCTTAGCCCAGGGATTGAGGTTTTAGAGGACAATAAAGAAATGTGAGCAGGGTAGAAAGTACTTTAAAAAAAACCCATAAAAAATTCTAACTATATGATAAAGAGGGCTTGAGAGGAGAAAAATGTCACAACTTAACTTTATGCATGTGAAAAATTTGGAGTCAGTACGAGGTAATCTTTTAGATTAAATACCAATTATTGAAACTTGCTAGAGTAGTTTCTCTGGAGGGTTGTGGAATTTGAATTTATTAATTACCTAAACTGATCAATTAATTCTTTTTTTTTATAAACTTTATTTTGGCCTGTGTTGCAAGTTGTCCTCTTACACACTGAGGAGAAAATAGAACTAAGTAAGAACTGCCAAGTTTAAACAACTGTGAATGAGTGTGTCCTTTAGAAACACATTTTCCAGAAGAGGAAACTGACAGTTTAATACCTTAGAAATGACTAGACAAGACCTTATTTGAGAAGTGTATTATAATTTAGTTATTCAAAACGTGCAGTTATTAAATAGCTTATAATTATTCTGTATTCAGTAAAACAAATAACCTTTTGAATTTTTAATGTATCTTAGGCCTTGTCCTTGAGTTAAGATATCTATCACTTGACAAATAGTCTTGTTTCTGCAATTTATTTAATAAACTCTGATTGTATCAGAAAAGATGCCCATTCCGTAAGTATTAAAAATGTGATGGTTTGCCTAATCAATCAAGGCTTTCATTGTAAAACTCTTCATGTTGCAGTAGGAATGCTCTTTATTTCTCAGTAAATCCTCACACGCTGTCAGTTCAGACTGTCTTGCCATAAGAGGTAGGCCTTTCTGAATTTGTACAGTTGAGATGACATTTAAGAATCAGCAGCTGACCAAGTGTAGGGTAGACATAAAGTACAGATTTAACTGTTTTCCTTGACCTTGATCTGACCTCTGTTAGCAAGTGATTACTGACACAAGGTTCATAATCTCCTTTAGAGCATATTTAGGGTGACACCTGGCATTCTCCGCAATGTATGGTCGTCTTTAACATGTTTGCAGAAGGTGGGATCTTCGTTATGCCTCAGTCGCGCTTCTCAAAATTTGCCTGCTCTTTACTTCAGCAGCTTCTTCGGCAGTTCAGTGTCTTGCATATTTTTGTTCTTGTAGTGTCTGCGTTCAAAATACTTTACATCTCCCAGATGTTAATGTTCAGTAGTTACTGCCTGGCTTGGTTCTAGGTTTTCATAGCTGGAGTAAATCCTTTACATCTCTCTTCTGCTGTGCGCAACAGCTTAGAAGTCCTTGAGGGAAAAGAGGCAGTTCTTACTAATTTATTTTTATGCATTGAGACATTGCGTGTTGTTGCTAAGGTGATGAGTGCATTTGAGACTTAGAAAGAAGTTTAGTAGGATAAAAGAGTATGGGGGAGTTGGGGAATACAGCCCTCAAAGAAAGAAAACAACTTGGTGAACTTGGGTAGCATCAAAGGTTTTTGTCAGGGCCAAGCCCTGTTATCTGTGACATGATTACTATGTGGTTAAGAGCCAGCAGCCGCTGGTCAATAACAAGCAGAAAAATGATCTGATACATTCCTTGTTGCTTTTTTATTTTCTGAAATTTGATTTATTTGTTAAGCATTTATCATCTGCTTCTCCCAAGTTGTAGTTAATATGCTTCTGTTCTGCCTGCCAGGCTTATAGGAAAATTTGTTCAAATCAAATGCATTAGCACAACATTTTTCATTAATTCCCTTTCTAAGGAAAAAGAGAGAACAGCTTGGCTTTCACTTTACAGTTGAATTCATGTGTCCATTACAGGAGTAGTGTGGGCATCTTCTTCTCTCATAAGGGCATTTCTTCCTTTATATTTGACAGTAGTAAGACGCAGTAGTGAGCGGTAGTATTGAAGATGAGTGTTTCCTTGAAGAACAACACTTTTAGAAAAAACTGAGTGGTTTTTTAGAACCACTCAGACTTGGTCTTCCTTTTAAAAGTAACTTTTCACTAACTGAATAGAAGTATTTTTTCTAAAAAAAGTGATCGTATGTAAAAACATCCAGTAGTTTTATCAGGCTATAATCTGCTTTAAGGTGCTAAATAGGCTCCAAAGTGAGTCAAAGAATGCTAAAATCATCTAGGCAGTCTCTGTCATCGATTATGTGGCAGATCAAAAGTTTATTCTCCGAGGAGGAAGGATACTGATGTTACACGGTTTGTGCCGCTGCATGCATGTGAACAATAACTTTAAAAAAAACCCCTTTTTGAGGGGGGAAAAGAGGGCAATGTTTTACTTCTCCTATGCTTATTTATATCTCTCTGGTAGTGGTTCCATGCTGTGCTGTTCAGCTGTATTTGTGTCTTAACTGTGTTCCACTAGCACTTTATATAGGCAACGACCCCCCGTGGCATAATTCGTGCTATTGTCTGGAATGAGTGCTGCATGTGCCTCTTTCATATCCCTCTCTCTACAAAGTCAGGCTGTCAAGAGGGGCGGAAAAAGAGTCTGTAATTTCGTTTTTCCAAAAGCACATGCTGCATAATGCAACTTGAGTTGTCTGTCATGAAACTAAATGACCTCTTAAAAAAACCTCACTTGTGTCACCTCTTAAAATAGTCCTCTATTGTCATGCAAGCAAAACACCTGAATTGGGTTCATCTGCATCTTCGACAAGCCCCAGTGATTTTTTTTTTTTATTGTAGTATAGTTTTAAAGTTTCAAACCATTGCTAATAAATCTTTTAAAACTTTACTACCTTAAATGGCTCTACTGCAATCGTAATGTTGCTATTTCTCATAGTTCTTACCAGATTTCAGGGAGAACATGAACTGTAGGGTAACTCTTAGTAAATAAGTCGCAGAAATAGCGTGAAATTAAGGTGGGTGAATTATGACACAATTATCGTCTGTTATAAATAATTATTATGCCTTATATTATTCTGAATGCAAAGTGCAACTTCATGCTTCTGCTTCACAGATTCTAGGTAAATGGTGTCATAATAAAAGTTACACTGGATTCTCTTTTGCCTGTAAGTGTGACTATTGCTGAAACAGTGTCAAATTGCTGCTGCAGAAAAGGGACGTGTGAAGATGAAATAAGCAGGTTAAACTGTGTGACAGTAGAAATCCTTGCGTTTTTTTGTTAATACTTTCATAGGTGTTAGTTCCAAATAATTAGCTGTACTTGAGTCACGTAAACATGCATCCTGCTTACACAAAAGGTAGGCCTTGGATTGCCATCTCGATGTCATCACAAATCATGACCAAATGATGCCCTGGTTGTCTGGTTTTTAAGTTACATGAATTTATTAGATGTGTACTTGGAATAAGTTTAAAAGCTTATTCCTAAGCAGAAAAGAACTTCTGAGAAAAACAATTGTGTGTTAATTGGAGTGTAGTTTATAGACAGACATTAAAGTTCTGTAGGTTGCACATTCGTAGTAAAGATAACATGAAATGATATTCTTATCTAAGCTCTATTTCCAGGAGATGTGATGAAAAACTTAAAACTCAAGGCTTCAAAATTTCCTAGCTACTGACTGGGAAAAGACAAGGGAGGAAGGAGAAGGTCAACAAGCTCATCTGGAACAAAACCTTAAAATGAAGTTTACTTTGATTTCCCAGAATCACACTGATTTACAAAAAGAATTATATAACTCCAGTTAAAAAGCTGCATTTGGGATGTCAAGGGAACTGTATCTCTCATGACACCTTCTATCTGGTGAATAGTATATTTGAGGTCTTCTAACTGGCAGAAATTTTCTTTTATCCGTCATAAATGGGGCCCCTTGAATAGGAGGCTTGTATTACTTTAAATTCCCATCTTCCTTTCTACGGCAGTGGCCCCAGTTCCTATGAGAGCTGCTGCTCTGAGCTTTCCTGAGCAGCACAGTGAAATTGGTATGATTCATTCCAGCCTTGCTCCTGCCTACGCGTTTAAGAGTAGGAGAAGATAAGCTTTCATTTCAGAGGTAAAATAATAAATTATCTGTACTTAAAAAGAATTAATTAGATAGTTCAGCACTAAATTGCATGTATAGATTCCTTAAACTCCATGTTTCTGAGTATAAGCTTTTGGAAATATGAGGGCTTAGCACATTCAGATATTTCCTAAGTTCTTAAAAAACATCAGTGATTTTGCTTTAGTCAGATTATATCATACTTATGTGAAGATTGGGAAACTTATTTACTTATGTGCTGTAATTACAAGGTTAGGGAAGGCTGTAAGGTTTGTTTTTTCTTCAGAAGGCTCAGATGTGCTATTGTGTATACACATCTTTTAAAAGTTTTCGTGTGTGCAGCTGGGAACGTCCACCCACAGGCAGTAGTGGTGTGCTCCCCGGGACAGTGCGGGACTGGCTGTTAATGGTGTGTCAGCGTATGGACTGGTACAGGCTGGTATGTGTTTGTAGGGCAGCAGTCCTCAGTTTGTCTAGATGAGCATCTGACGGGTGATGCCATTAAGAAAGCAGAACTTCTTATAAAAAGAATTCAGCAAAGGGCCTGAAGGTGATCAGGAATGTGGTGTGAGGACTCAGCTGTTGGAGCGGGGCCAGAGGAGGCCCCGGAGATGCTGGGGGGGCTGGAGCCCCTCTGCTGTGGGGACAGGCTGAGAGAGCTGGGGGGATTCAGCCTGGAGAAGAGAAGGCTCCGGGGAGACCTTCCAGCCCCTCAACGGGGTCCAAGCTGGGGAGGGACTCTGGATCAGGGAGGGGGGCAATGGGACGAGGGAGAATGGGTTTAAACTGGAAGAGAGGAGATTGAGATCTCCTCAGCAGAGTGCCTCTGCTTCGAAGATGCAGAGAAAATTTGGTGATTGCTGTTTTAGGGAAGAGCTTTGAGATAAATAGATTTGGCGGTTATGTTCAAAAGTAGGAACGGGATAAAGTCCCACAGAATAGAGAATAGAAGCTGTTTTCTAGAGTGAAAGAAATGCTTTTCTTTTTTCATTCCGTTAAGTGACCTATTTTGTGATTCATAATTGACCTGTTGCTTATAGTGTATAAGTAAGGAACTCAGTGAGTTCCTGACTGCCTTACCTGTACTAAAGTGTTTGGATTTGCTGTCTTTCTTAAATCTATGTGACTTTTATTCATGTGAATAATCCTCTCTTAAATTCTTTTGCATTGTCTCATGTTAAGTCCAGGGTTTACCACAGACTGTTGCTCTTTCTGTGGTTTCCTTACCCTCCTGTGCAATCTCCTACTTCGTTTTTTGTTTTACGTTTTGAGACAAGTCGTTCTTGTAATGAGAATCTTCCATATCTCTTAATCACTTTACTGCTTTTCTCTAGATGTTTTCTTTTTATCCTTCATCTTTTCCAAACCATTTGAACAATGTTATTCATATTGATTCTGTATCATAAACTAAACTTTATTAGTGCTTGTTTTTATTAAAATTTACAAGAATTTTACATTGACCATTTATTTTACTTGAATCATTTACAGGGGACATCTTACACTGAGGGCTTGCCTACAGGTGCCCCATGTAATTTATTAGGCAGTGATAAACAAGCACGTTTAACTTAAATTCAAGTATGTGCTTACAGAGTTTTGATAGCTGCTTTTTGGTGAGAAGAGATGCAGAATCCGTTTGTGTGTGTGGCTGAGAGCTGTTTTCTTAAATTGTGACATCTCCTTACTTTGTAAGGCCGTTTGTGTTTGTAAAGTCTGCATGAAGATTCTTGTGTTGCTGGATTATGAAACTACAAAATATCCAAGTAATCTTATATTCCATTTACTAACTATTTAGTACATTTTCCAAATAAACTAAAAAGAGAAACAGTTACCAGACCAGAGTGTATTTAATTTTCTTAATCTGTGAAACCTTCAAATTTATTTTGTGGTTCCTGCCAAGAGCCTTGCACAGATTGACAGGAATTACTTTGTTCTGAAGGATTCTCACTGGCCTACGCTCGATATGTCAAGTTCCTCAAGGAAATGTTAGAGCAGTTTAAGTTTTTACTTGGCTTTAAGTTACTGAAGTAAGACTCGCTGCTATTTAACGTTTGTAGCTAAGAAATTACATAATGTCTGACCATGGGATATTCACTAGCAAATATTTACTTACCTTTTATAAACTGTTTCCCCTGGGCTAAGCAAGCACTGTATTTATTTGGATCGCCAATGCATGCAAGTTATTTAAGATGAAACCTTCATAAATGTGAGTTTACCAGTTTATTTTGTTGTCACACTTTCTGAATTCTGCAGGAGTGACTGATAGACTATGACTAATGCTTTAGAACTCCAAAGGGGCAGTATTATTAATGTGATGATTGACGTGAAGTTTCTCTAGGGAGGGTATTACAATAGCTGAATATCTATCATCTTTATTATTATTATTATTTTGCAGTAGCAAACTGCCGTGGAAATGGGTGGTCAGCTATACAGCTATTCTAACTTGCATTGAGAGCCAGATGCCTCGCTTGAGTCTAGTCAAATATATGAATATTGTTTAATTTGGCAGTCTGTAAGAAGCAATTCGGTCATTGAATGGGAAGGACCTAGTCTTTCTGAAAGTTACTTGATTCGTATAAATTGTGGTAAATTTTCTCAAGCGTCGCCATTATTCAGAGCCAAGTCCCGCACAAACTTCCTTACTTTGCTGGCAGTAAAATGGGAAACTAGGTATTCAGCTGTGGTGTAAAGCAGCTCAGCTGCAGCGGTGGCTGACCTCTCTTTAGCAGTAGGTGTGTATCAGAATGTTAAAATACACACCTTTGCCATAGTCATACTCTTAGGGGAAGCCTGTGTGATACTGCTGCCAGATACTAGAGCTATCTTGGGCTTTGACCAAGGAGTGGGTCATACTGAGTTTCAGTGAGTGGAGTGAAAAACTGCCTTCCTGCAAAATGTTCCATTTCAAGGTGCAGGTGAAGAGCAAAGGGTCCAGTGTTGCAGATCGTACAGACCCTTGTCAGGGATTGCAGAAGCGAAGTGGACTTTGTGCAGAAACTTTGCTTTTTGCTACCAAATCCTTAACTGTTAAGTGTCAGCCTCCAGTCTCTTTACTCTTGTATGCTAGAGCTGCTGTTTCTGGTTCCTTGCCTGACATTTTATTTTTATATTCTGTTTTAGTTGACATTTTATGCTGTGAAAAGATGTGTGCAAAAAAGATCTACAACTTTAAAGTGTAATTTGATCTAAACAGGTTAATCTTGAATGTAGCAGTTAACTGAACAAAAGAGAAATACATTTGTGTTCTAACTGGGATTTGTTATCACTTGATTTGAAAAATTGAGGAAGTTGCTGTTCCCTGTAGTGATTTTATGAGCCTGTTGACCTTTCTTGATTTCATAAATTAGGCAGATTCCAGTTTCCCATTGTCTGGTTTGGAGCAGACTATAAATTGGTAGCTTTGGTTGTTGGTTTTGTTAAGATCAGTGCCAACTGTTGCTGTTGTCTTGTAGTACTCTCCTCTGCATCTGCACTGACTGGGTAACTGGAGTATTACAGTTAAGAGCTCGTTTGGAAACACAATTGAGTATATCCTCTGTTATCAGAGAAGAGTGGAAAGCATTTCTCTCAGAAAATATCAATGGGCTGCAGCTGAAATCAATGAAGCTTGTGGTTTTGGAGAGAAAGCTAAGACAATCTTTCACAATTTCTCAGCAGATAAAAATGATTCGGGGATTATATTGTATGTTAAAATCATGAGTTGACATAATGTTTACTCTCCTCCTGTATCTACTTTTATGTATTAGAAAGGACCTGCAGTGATATTCTGCCATATGACCTTGGATTGTCACTCTAAAGTTGGAAGGAGATGAGTCTTTCCAAGTCTAACATGCAGAGAAGCAAAATTTTCGTGCCTGCAAATGTGTTGTGAGTGTAGCTGCTTACTGACAATTAAAGATGTTCCTTGTTAGATTGGAGACTCGGGTCATAAAAATGCTGTAATACTTTTAATGAGAACTAGTGGAAATAGTACTTATTTACTATGCTAGGTAGTTGGTAATTCTATTGTTGTCATCTCTGCTTAAGCTGTTAATAATGTTGATTCCCTTACCTTGTACAGGTACGAGTGCATGTCATTGGACATACATTGTTCTCATTTCTGTTCTAAGTGTCTGAGCAAAATGTTCAGGGAAATTAATAATGCTATGCTTGCAATAAGTAGTAGCCTTTAAAACTGTATAGATGAAAAATACTGTTTAAGGCAAGCTTGCATTGCAAGCCAGAACTGATACCTTGGCACTTCTGAGCGTGTGCTTTGGGATATACTACTGCATACGTTTCCCAAAGTAATTTTCCCTTTTTGAAATGCAAGATATGAAACTATTACAGATCCATTGGATTGCTGCTGATAACATTAAAAAAAGATTTTCTTCAGTAAAAATGTGTGTGTAGGTGTGGCTTTTCCCTATCGAATCCTCTAAAGTGAAGATTAACTTTCTTTCTCTGTCGTTTTTCTTCACTGCAACTTGCAGGGGTAAAGGAAAGAAAACTGGAAATGTGTGGCAGAGAGGGGAATGAAATACATTGTAAAACAGAAGGTGGTGATTTTACTGAGACAACTGTTTTGTTGGAGAAAAAATTTTCACAAATTACATGTCGTAGGCATCTTGAACAAAAGGATTTAGTTGGGTAAAAATGAATAACAGAGGGCAAACTTGAGTGAATATAAACAAAAAAATACTGAGTGTGACCTTGTAGCGATTCTGAGGGGTTTAATTTTATACATGGGAGATCGGATCTGGCGGTAGCAGCTCTGTCCGGATCCTACGTCTTCGAGAGGCTTCGCTCCTCTTTCCTCAGTGCTGGAGACTCCTGTTACAGTAACCCCAGTGCCTGGGTTAGATACAAAGGCAGTCCTGTTTCCTGGGATTTGTAGCCCTTGTATGGCTGCATTCTCCAAGTAAAGCCAGAGCCCCTGTCTGCACAGGTGTTTGAATAAACTGCATTTTTTGGTCTTCCATGCAACTGCAGCTTCTAACTAACCTTTTGAGAGTTGTGTTTGGCATGGTGGAGCAAGAGTGCTCTTGGTAGCAAAACTTGCCAGTGGTGTATGAAGGGCATTAAGGGCATTAGCTTTTGGGTCTGCATGTGGACTCGGCAATCTTTTTTTTTTTCCCTTCCTTTTTTTTTTTTTTTTTTTTTTTAGTAAGACCACTACTGAATTTGAACATGCCCACTTTGTCAAACAGAATAAAATGGCAGGTAAAGTCCTAAGTAGTTACTTTTAAAGATAACTTACTAAAACAACCCAGATGATTTTGATGTAACCCCTCTCAAAAGTTTAGTGCTCCAAATAGGGCAATGACAAATGTTTGGGTGGTTTATTATAGATAAAGGCAGACTAATCTAATAATGATTGTTTTAAACTTTGTGGTACAAGTAGTGATGTGAGGCCTTTCATTTGCATTATCTTCCAAATGATGCTGTCAAAATGCATGTTATTTCTTAATTATCTGAGCGTAGCTTCATTTCAGGGTCAGAAAAACATTTCGGGGAGAGCTATAGTGAATGTAGAAGCAATGTTTTTCTGGATTCAAGTGAAAGCTTGTATTTTTTAAAGTGAAGATTTAAGTTTTGACTAATTTTCTGTATTTAAATAATAGAGTACCCAAATTTTGTAACTGAATTGTACATAAAAACTGGCTAAATGTAGATAACACCAGATACTTCTGGAAAATTTGTATGCCAGCTGGCTTTTCTTTTGCTGCCTTGTTTGTTAATATTTAGCAAAATAAAAGCTAATGGAATATAATGACATAGAGAAGAATGTTTATCCTGTTATCTGTAATGCCTTGGCTGTGTCAGTGGTAGCTGTGGCTGGCTATCGAGTAACTTGCTGGGAATCTGTAGTGAATGGTGGGAGGTTGTGTTATTAGGGAGGGCAGGAGGTAGAAATAAACAATTATGTCGAGCGATTGAGAAATTCTAGAGCGGATCTGATTGCATATTTGTGTTCTCTGTGTCTGCTATTTTAGTTTCAGAAATATTGGCATAGAGGCAGAAGTAACATTTTTAAATCTTGCTAAGATAAAAGCTCTGTGTTTAATTATTTACACTTAATTGTTTCATCACAGCTCTTGTGTGGGTTAAAATTGCATAGAATTAAACCCTGTGGATGTTTGTTTGCCATAGTTTATAATTGTTAGGTGATGTTCTGTGCTAATTAAGTCATTATGGATGAGTAAGTCTTATAGTCTATAAACTTAAGACTTCCTGTGATTTAGACTCAGGTTAGTCAGAAGACATAACATATTAAGGATTTGAATTAGATGCTGCAAATGTGGATGGTGTACAGTTGCAAACAGATAAAGTACTTTTTGCCCCGCTTTCTGTTCCAGAGGGTGATGGTACATCATCTAATTTATAAAACATAAGGGAAACAACTCCAGTTTTTAGGGACTGGTGTAATACCACATGCTTTAGATAGGCTTCCTGCTCATAGGACTTTTCAGCCCAAGTGTTTGTTTGGGTTTTTAAATTATTATTTGTTTATCTGAATTTGTGAATAGCTTCAGCTAAGCTTTTCTGGGCTCATGAAGAACTCCATGTAATGGCAATATATTCTCTTTTGCTTGATGTGGCATATCCTGTAGTGCCATGGTAACATTTCTTGTACTTATTATTCTATAATTTAAGTAGTTTGTGGTGAGATTTAGTAACACGATCTTCAGTGCTGTCGTTAAAGTGGAGACTTTGCCAAACATTTGCAGAAATTAGTGTTTTAAATAGCCCAGCTAAGAATTTTCTTATACTTTCCATGGCAACAAGTTCATCTGTTATGCAAATGTCATCTTAGCAGTCTCTGTAAATGCATTGCTCCATTTCTTTTCTGTAAAATGGATATTTAGTGCTTGGTACAAACACATTTTAATATGCGTATACAGTTAAGTGTATGTGTGTCTGTATTCAGGTGTATTGAATATCTTCCCAGGGTGAGACTTCATTGCAACATTTATAGTCTGGTTGGAAAATGCAGTGATTAAAATGCTACTGTTTGTATGTGAAGTGATTGTTAATGGGTAGCAATATATTTATGCAACCAGCAGTTTAATATTAATAGAATTACTGTGAAGTTTGTCTTCCATGCTTACTCTGTTCCTCTTTCTCTTGCCTCTGCCGTGTAAGCTTGGAAGTGTCTTTTTAAGGAAGAGGAGATACAAATTCTGCTGGAAAAAATTATGGAAGGACCTTTGCTCACTGTGTTTGCTTTTATTCTTGGTGTCAAGCAGCCATTTATCTCTGCTGCTGCTGTTTGTGGTCTTCAAACACTAGTAGTAGTGCTGGTCATTGAGTTTCGGGTTATAGTGAGGGTAAATATTAATATATAGCTATATGTATTATGCCTGTTCACCTTTAAGATTATTTGATACATTAGGTTTGGGCAGGTTGACAATACAAAACTAACATCTTTTGTAGATGTGAATTATTCTCATGGTTCTCAAGAGTCAGAAATTAAAATTACATAGTGATAATTTTTGTAGGTTGCAAAACAGCTTGTGTCAATTTCAGTATTTCATTTGCTTGACAGTACCTAAATTATGCCTACATAAACTAGTTGTATCTGATGACTTAGTAATTGTATTGCAAGAAAAAGGCCTCACCAATTATTTATAATAATAATGGATTGAGGAAAACACATTAATAAAGGCATTTAAATGTCTCTTTCTGCACGTTTTCATACAGACTTGACAGCATTATTGAAATAGGCCTCTTAATGATACTGTGTATGTAGCCATTCAGATTTAATTGACGTACCCTTTAATTAGGTGTTTGTTTCAAAAATTTAGCTGTGCCTTGTATGGCTTGAATTTCACCCATAGAAGTGCTGGAATATGAATAAAAATGTGCTGCTTTTGCATCCTTTTTACACCTCTCTTTAATGTTGAATTATAGAAAGATGTAGTATTGAAAATGGAAAAGTCGGTTCATGTTGTCATACCTGATCTGTAGTTTTGAGTCAGAGAGATAGGTACCTTCCTACCTTGGGGATGAATTTTCTCAGAGGGTGTTAGAAAGGGGGGTGTGGGTGGGTGTGTGCGTGCACCAACAAGTGGGATGCAGCTCTGTGGCCAAACTGGAAAATGCTCCTAGCATACCTTAAACTAAAATAAAAAGTTTTTTCTGGCTTGACTCATACCAGTTCAGTTTGGGGGGAAAAAAATAAATTAGCTCCCACCAAAGCTGTTCTATGGCAGCACTTGAATATCGGAGCCCTGGGAGACATTCTCTGGGGTTCTGCAGTAATTTTTCTTGCCAGCACAAGAACGTTTCCCCCCAAAGCGCTTGGTGGGCAGCAGTTTTGTGTTTTGCTTTGTTGTAAGTTGGAAGCTTTTGAGTTCAAAAGATGTTCCCTCCCCAGGTAATAATGTATGTGTGTGTTCAGAAGTACACTTCAGAGTTTCAGCTAAGCTTGCTCTAATCAAGGTTCAAAGCAATATTTAAGTACAAGTAGTTAAAAGGAATTTTTGGTATATTGTTAACAGTAATATTAGGTAAGAACTATTGGAAGTTGATGTCATAATATTTAAGTAACTTTGTTTTAATAAAGCAGAGTTGTTGATGTGTCTTCTTTCAAGATTGTCGTCTTTCCTATTCCTAGCCTAGTATTTCCCAGCGTTGTGACCTGTCCCTACTCTACTCCTCCTCTCACTTCCTCTTTCTCCAGTAATTTTCAGTGTGACATTTTGAACAATGTAGTGGAATTACCTCACGTATCCTCGATCACTTAAAACTTTGGACAGCAGTTTAAAAATGGTTTAATTACCATAGGCTGTGAGATGGTGGATGCTGTGGGTCATATATTCTTTGATGAAGGTCTAAGTCTGCAGTGCTAAACTTGCAGCCCCTACTGAAAAATGAATGAGTAACTGTACAGTGAACCTGCAGTATATACTTTGAAGTGTGGCTGTTAGCTTCGATCTTTAAATAAAATGTGTGCAGAACCTCGTGGGTTTGAGGTCACGTTTTCAGCAAACTTTTATAATCCTCATATACATATATATATATATATGAGGCATGTCATACCTACCAGCTTTCCCTAAATGTCAGGGGTTCTTAGCAGTTGACAGTGATTGTAAGCAGCTCTTGACACACAGGTATGTTGCTGTTTATTTACTCGAGTGGTTTATGATGTGGCTTTGCTGTCTGAGCCGCTGCTGGTAGATAATAATGAAAGGTTTTGCAAACAAGATTTCACTATGTAATGAACTGTGGCTAATGGTAGAGTAAAAAACAGTACATCAAAAGCACAGTGAAGACACTTAAATGCTAACCCAGGAAAGTGTATTAAAAGAACAGTCTTGGTACTCACATCTTCATCATGGACATTTTGAATTCAGTACCTTTTTTGTGTGCTTAGTTTAATCAATTCCGCCTATTAAATATGTAAGGTCTTTAAGATCTATATGCTATGACATTCACAGTTGGACAAGATTCTGGGAAGTCACCGCAAGATGTTTCTGCATTTTTTCGTGCTCCTTCAGCTAAGGCCACTTGGATTTAATTCTTTGGAGCAATTTATTCTGTTATTTTGGAGATGGCTTTTTTGTCTGTAAAAAGCATTCATTTTTTCTAGCCTGTCTTCCAGAACAAACAGCTGGTCAGATTGTTACAGATGCTTGAAGTCTAAGGAATTTACTTTGAAAAGCATGACATCTGCCAGTATTCTACACACACAAACAGAGGACTTCTGGTGCAAACTGATTCCCAAGTTAAAAATCAAGTTGCGTCAGTATTTTAAAATTCATTAATCAGAATAATGTGGAAATGGTCACGCAGTTGTCTTTGCTGAATTTTCCATAAGGATTTTTTACCCTGTATGTACACTTAATCTTTATTTCATTCTCTCCAATGCTAAAATGCCGATAACTTTTTTTTTTTTGTCAATAGGAAAAAAATCAAAAGTTGATTTACAAAATAGTAGCAGTTACTGCATGGGATTGATGCAGACTTTCACTAATCTGAACCAGTCCCAAAGGGATTTGACTAGTGAGTTTGTATTATAACACTGTAATTCACATCGTGAAACTTTGTGTTAATGGCTGTTTGTCAGAGTTTAACATGCAAATTTGTCCTTTTTCCTTTATCCATACCATTTCAAGGTGGCTACGCTCGTCTGCGCCCTAAGAATACATTTCCGGTGTCTCTGAGGTAGCTTCTGCACTGTTTTCCATGATACTTGAATTTTGGACAGGTATCTCTGGTACATCTAAGCAACAGCAGGGATAGGGTATGGGGTAAATAAGTTGTTACGTGGTTGCAGTTAGTTGTTGACTACGAATTTCAAAGGAATACCAGAAACTCACGCCAGTTATTCTTTTTCTTTATTAACCCAAGATTTTTGGGGAGGCAAATGTGTCTCGTATTTCTTGTAAGTGATAAAACAGTGTTTGGGATCTGATGCGAGTGTCCTTCTTACCTTATGATCTTAACTGTGAACGTGTTTGGTGCTGCACTTAAAGGTTATTAAAGGTAATAGGATCATGTAAAATTTAGCAATATTTAATGATAGAATTCAACTCCAAGTGTGTGGAAAGACTGTGTTTAACTTCTTCCCTCCTGGCATTTGAGTACGCTTATCCCACGCCGTCAGAAATAACTCCATGGTATTACAGTTCCATTAGTATTTTAGTTAACAGCAAAAATACGAGCACAGATACCTAGGTTGTTCTGAGATATCTTGGTTTGATCAACAAAATGAAATATGGGTGAATAAAGATTATTTCTCTCTTTTAAATTCTTGTTCTGTTGTCACCTGAACTCCTCTGAAATAAGTGAGACTGCAGCATAAGTAGCAGATGGTTATCTGGATGTTGGCAGTAGCATGAGATCTCCTGTGCCTGTTGCACTGTTTCTGCTAAATGTTATACAGGTATTTTAAAGGTGTAAAGGCAGATGATGCCTCTGCTCACCTATCTACAACATAAGCGAAGGAAAGAGGAGAAAAAGGAACCATATTTAAAAATTAGGTTGCAAGACAAACTGATGCATTCCTCTTTTGATCTTTGTCACTACAGACAAGTAGCTTCTTTCCATCTATTTCTTTCATTCATTTTCCTTTGCATCTTTCTTTTGCAATTCTTTTAATGCACATACACATATATTAAGTTCTGCCCTTCATTTATTCTTTTGTCATTGTTTCCATTTCACTTTCCCTGTGTTTCATTCCTGTATCTTTCTTGTTTAGACCAAGTGGAGGATCCAGCTGGCAGTAGCAGCCATGTAGGACCCTTCAGGAACCTGATGGTAAGTGCACGTGTGTACTTATACTCAGGCTTCCACCAGGTTCTGTACGCTAAGGCATTTTCCCCCTCCTGCTGGCTTCTCTTAGTTCTTGATGTCTTAAACTGTAAGAAAACTAAGGGTCAGATCTTGGGCTGCTCACTGATATCCTTTATATCAGAGTAGTAGGTTGCTTTTTTCATTGAAAATCTGAAAGTGATGCTAATCTTTCAGGTTTACGTGGATTTAAAAAGCACTGTGAGAACTCATGAAGGAAAGTCTATTGAAAGCTGTTAAATATCTTTGAAAGTTCCTGAACTCTAGATAGGTGAAAACTGGGAGAGCATACCAATGAAGTATCACTTTACTATTACTCGATTCTTAAATTCTCTTTCTGGGCATCTGCTGTTGAACATTCAGGGCCATGAAATGGGTGCATCTGGGACAGTCGTTGCCATGCTTGAGTGTAGTGGATTCTTTTAACCTTTACAAAGAAAGCATCAACCTAGAAAACGAACAGACTAAAGCTGATAAAAGGAAAACGTCAAAAAGTGGTTGGTGTCACTAGTTGATGTGTGTCGGAAATTGATCTGACGCATCTAAAATTATGTATGCATGCAAGCAGTTTTGCTCGCTATTCTGAGTAAGGGCAAGTAGGTGATAGATGAATCTTCTCTTCAAATGCGTTTATGCTTAAAGGCCAAGAACTTGAAACATTTCCAGCTGTATCAGTGAGCAGGTTGCATCGAGAGCAGGTTGCATCTTCCATTTTTTTTTAAGGAGTGTGGGAAGAGAACTTGCAAAAGTTATAATCTTTCAGTCAATACCATAAGGAAATACGTGATTCAGGTAACTCAAAATTTGGTACAAATTCTGCTATTGCAGTGATTTCCCAGATTGCAGTTGTATTTGAGGTACTATAAATTCTGTGTTCTGTAAATGGGTGACATTTTGGAAAATCTTTGCACGCTTTAGCACTTACGAGTGATTTCTGTTATTGCTTTTACGTGCTTTACCTCACACTTCAAATAGCACACTGTATTTCTAGTCTTGTTTTAAGAAAGAATTAATTGGGTCTTGGTTTGAAGGCTCTTACAGTAACCAGTTGCTACGCTGTGAAATTCAGTGCTGCTGTAGAATTAGATGTAGAATCACCCAGTGACTTCATCTGCAATACCGTCATATGCTGCACTATCTAGTGAAATAGTGTCTCTAACTGTGGCCAAGTTTTTGGTGTAGAAGAGGGATGTGGGGACCAGTCTTTTCATTCTTGTTTCCAGTCTCACCTGTAGAGCTGAGAGATGAATCTGGAATTTCTTCCATTTAATCAAGATACTGATGTTGGTCTTCAGATGATAAGCAGTCTGCAAAAAAGTTGATCTCTCTTGAGATCCTAGCAATTAAATATGTTTTGTTACGTTGCTCTTAAGGTTTGTCGTGGTGCATGTTTAAATCTCTAGGAATTCATCGCAATTTTCCTTTGAGGCCTTTTACCTAGAAATGGAAGTGTTTGTTGGTTGTGTTCCTGTCCGTTTCAGGAGGGATTTAAGGTAGCTTAGCAGGTATTTCTGGAGTCTTGTTTGAAATCCTTCGTACTCAGATCTTAGTGCTGCTGGTCGTAATTACCAACATTAGAGGTGCTGATACTATAAAATTGTGTTCAAGTTGGACATTTGCTTGTCGGGTAAAGATGCGCTTAAACTCCTTATGCCTGTGTGAACACTGAAATATACGCTAAATCTTCCAACAACTTGCAGGTGTTTGGTATAAAATACAACTGAATATTGTATTGTCCAAGAAACCAGTGTTGGTTCGTTATGGCAGATTCAGACACAGGGATTGTTAGAGTATTTGAGGATATGATGAAGTAATTGCTAGTTCACTTTAGGAAGGGCACATGTTTGTTTTCCCAAGGTGATAAAAATTCATTCTGAGTGACTGTTGTCAGTTTCTCTGACTAAAAACTATTAAAAACTGGAATAAGAACATAAAGGATAATTGCATACACGAAACTGGCACACATCAGAATTTGGGGAGAGCCTGTGAAGTCTGAGCTCCTTGAGAGGAAAGACAGGTAATTATTTAGAATAGAATAGAATGGTCAAATAAAACCAAGCATTTCCGTTTAAAGGTGACCTGTCTCTGATGTGTTCTGTTGGAGGAGGTGCATACTTGGAAATACTCGGTTTGAAGAGAGGGACATTTTTTAATAGGCATTTCAGTTTCTTGGCTCAAGATGTGAAAAATATTTTCAAGGGGAAAAAAGGAGGAACTTGTTGACAGGATTGTGAGTTGGAAGAATGTGCTTCTAAATAAGAAATGGATTTAGGGCTATGGTGTACACTTTCGATCAGAGGGAAGGATCAGTGTGCTAAAAAGTAGCATTTTGTGTGTTAGTGGGAGCAAAAGAGGAATTTGGATTGCTGCCTCTGGAGAGCTCTCATTCCTAAGAGGTGGTGTGTAGAAGTGGGACGTTTCAGAGGACACTGGTGTCTCAGCCACAGTGAACAGAGAATATGGTCTTTGCCATAAATTGAATTGGAAGACAGTAAAGTTTAACTTGTTATTACACCGTCCTTATCATAATTTCTATATGTTGTAGGACTGAATCTTTAATGGGAAAAAAAAAGCAGTATAACTTTTGCATGCTTTGGTAAATGAAGTCTCCAATGTCTTTACACCTTGTGCCACTCATTAGGTCTTTGAATAATGCCATTTTGCCCTAACCTTCATTGTGTTCATCCTGTGCAAGTAATACATGCTCCTTAATCTAGCTAACAGAAAGCGTTAGCGAACTTGTCTCAGTTAAAATTATGAAATACCTTTTTGTTTTACTGTTACCCAGTTCCATCTAATTTGGTTTTACTGTCTTTGCCTTGCTGGTCAACATCATGCTGCTTTTAGTCTTCTCATGTTGCTACTTCATTGCTTTTATTATAACTCTTCAAGTCGTTATTCAGGATGTTCATACAACTAGAGAAGCCTTTGTGGGTTTCTACTTCATAAGGTCTTCCAATTAACATTAAAGATTAATAGTATATGAAGAAATACCATATTTTCTGTATATTTGTATGAGATACAGTAATTTAATAGCCATATAAAGGGGTTGGGTAACTATGATGTGAGCTGGTTAAGTCTGGACAATACATTTCTGTTATAGTCTATTCTTGCTTTGAAAGTAAGTATTTAGGAGTTCTAGACTTTTAGAAACTCGTTATCTTTAGTTTTAATTTCTTCTGGGCTCTAGAGCCATGCTGGTTTGTCTGAATGCTGTCCTTTTTACTGATTTGTCATTTGTATTCCTCAGGAAAATAGGGTTTTCTACGTAAGTGTGTTATATTCCAAAGCTGGGTGTTTTGACTCTGCCACTCGAATATGAGACATAAAAGTTGTTGAACAAGAGTAATAATAAATGTTAATTTTTTTTTCTCCCCAGGAAAGAAAAAGACTCAGGAAGGTAAAAACAAGGGAAAGAAGGCAACGGATACGAAGCAGAAAAAGGCTGATTTGGATTCTACTTCCGCAGATATGAGGGATTCTAAAGAGGGTGAGTTCTCAAGTATCTTTTTTTTTTTCCTTCTAACTAACTTTTTGAATAAAAGGACACTTTTTATGACGTTTAGCGTATTAGCATGTTATGTTAGTGTAGCAAAATGAACATGTTTATATTGTTTACCCAAAAGCTTTTCTTAGTCAGGAACTTGAATATCAGAAGTATATCATTAAACATGCAGCTCTGGCAAGAGGAAAAACTAATGTACTGTGGAATTTTGACATAAATCCAAACTCTGTAGAACAGAAAAGCAGAGAAAAGTCCTTACTCTAAAAAATGTCTTTGGAGCTTAGTTATACAGTCATCATTTATTGCCATTTAACAGAAGTCAGTGTCAAGGGAAAAAACCCCACAGTATTAATGCACTGCCTCGCTGGAGAGGAGCTTCTTGCTCTGTACATATAACCACTTGTGTGACAATGTATGAATTGGCAGCAATTCAACAACAAAAAAGTTATTTTCTTCAGCAATGGATATCTCTGACAGCAGGTAGGTAAAACTAGCATGCAGAGGTGTGAATTAAGAGTATTTTCATACTAGTAAATGAGGTGCCTGCAGGTTCTGATTCAGAAGTGTAGGAAATAACCATTCAGGCAATGATTAGTAAGAAGTCCAGTACAAAGAATGGAAAGTACTACACCTTGCTATCCCTTACAGTGCACATCCAAATTGTTTTATTGTTGATAACTTGGGTAAAGTGGTCAAAATCCAAAATATGCTTGACAGGCTACATGTATACTTTATCTATATGTATTGCAGTACTTTCCTGACACTTACTTGCTGTAAGAAAAGTCAGTGAAAGCTTTGTCGAGGGTTTTTGAAGTGTTCTGAAGTCTACCTTAAAGTGTCCTGGTACTCTTCAGACTGTTTCAGCTTTCTTGGCCACAGTGATTCTCTGTTAAGTATAGGCAGTGGCCTACATTTTGCTGAAGTTACAGAAAGGAAATTCTGAATAAGAGTTTTACTCTCAGTACTGAATCACAAGAGCGAGAAGTAATGGTATTGTGTTGGATCATAAATGCTGGGTATGTTGTGTTAGAGGAAAAAAGTGGAAGAGAGGTGTAGTGTACTTTGAAGTGTTTGGTAAAAATGTTTCATGCTTTTCCTTTCATACTTTGTATATCAGGTCATAAAGAGGAAGATGAAACGCCTTCTGTTTCTGCCGTACTGTCCCTGGAACAAACAGCTGTGATTCAGGAAATGGTAAACCAAGATGTACTTCCAAAGCTGATGATCCCCAGTCCTGCCAGCGAACTACAAATAGTGACTGAAGACAAACAAGGAGAAGCAATAAACTGTGCATCAGATGATTTAGATGATGAAGAGGAGGAGGATGATGAAGAGGAGGACGATGATGAGGAGATAGAAGATACCAATATGCCTAAAGAAAATGCTGACATGCCTTTGATATGTGAAGAAAAGTTAGACTCTATGGAAGAGCAAAAGAGTACGTCAGAAGAATCTCCAGAAAGCTCTCCAAAGAAAAAACTTGTTGTGAAAATTCCAAAAGCGAGAGGTGAATCAAATGGCGATGTTCAAGAAACATTCATGTTTCCCTGTCAGCATTGTGAGAGGAAGTTTACAACAAAGCAAGGACTTGAACGCCACATGCACATCCACATATCTACTGTTAACCATGCTTTCAAGTGCCGATACTGTGGGAAAGCCTTTGGTACTCAAATTAACAGGCGGAGACATGAGCGACGCCATGAGGCTGGGCCAAAAAGGAAACCGTTCTTAACACTAACGTCATCACAACACTTGGATAATGTTGCTGATAACCAGGTAATTGCGGATGATGGTCTTAAAGATGACCTGAATGCTTCCGGTCTTGTGCAAGACTCTGTTGTCTTGGACTCTGAGAAAGTTACGCAAGAAATTTCAAACTCTGCTTTTGCTGAGGAAAATAAGGAGCCCAAAGAATTGCACCCATGCAAATACTGCAAGAAGGTTTTTGGAACTCACACCAACATGCGGAGGCATCAGCGTAGGGTTCATGAGCGTCACCTTATTCCCAAAGGTGTCAGAAGAAAAGGATTCTTTACTGAAGAGCCACCGCTTCAGACAGAGCAGGCCCCACCAGTCCAGAGTGTATATATAGCAAGTACAGAAATAGAAGAGGAAGGTGAAGTAGATGATGTCTATATTATGGATATTTCCAGCAACATCTCTGAAAATTTAAATTATTATATTGATGGTAAAATTCAGTCCAACAGCAGCACTAGCAATTGTGATGTGATTCAGATGGAGTCCAACTCTGCAGACTTGTATGGACTAAATTGTATCATCAGTCCGGTCACAGTGGAAATCTCCTCAAATTTAAAGGTTACACAAACACATGTGAATGAGCCTCCCAAGGAACCTTCGAGCAGTGGGAGCAATGAATCCAAAAAGAGGAGAACTGCCAGCCCTCCTCTTGTACCAAAAATAAAAACTGAAATAGACCCAGAACCTATAACTCCTACTAGTTCTTTAAATCTCCCTCTTAGCATTTCAACAGAAAGCTTACCTTTTCATAAAGAAAAAGGTGTTTATTTGTCATCAAAATTAAAACAACTTCTTCAGACGCAGGACAGTAAGAAGATAACTCCGCCAAGTGAAATCCCTAAACTAGGACCTTCTGTTACATCATCGCCTATTTTGCCTCCAGTATCCAGTAGATTTAAAAGAAGGACCAGCTCTCCTCCCAGTTCTCCACAGCACAGTCCAGTACTTCGAGACTTTGTCAAATCAGGTGAGGGAAAAACTGTGTGGAATGATAATATTCGGAGCTCAAAAATGCCAAAGTTAGAAAGCCACAGCAACTCACCTGCTTGGAGCTTGACTGGAAGGGAGGAAAAAGAGACTTTGAGCCCTCTTTGCTTCGAAGACTATAAAATATCAAAAGACTGGACAGCAGCTCTGACTTTTGGCAGTGTGTGCAACCAGCAGCCACTGGATTTATCTAGTGGTGTGAAACAACGGTCTGATGTTAAAAATAAGAATCAAGTTCCCTGGGAATCCGTTTTAGATTTAAGTGTGCATAAGAAGCCTTGCAGCGATGCTGAAATCAGGGAATATAAAGAAAACTCCATACAGCCAACCTGCAGTGGTGTTAAAAAGAAGAAACCAACCACTTGCATGTTACAGAAGGTTCTGATGAATGAGTACAACGGAACGGATGCAGCCACAGACAGCGCGCTCGCTGTAACCAAGAGTGCGAGCCCAGGCAAATCCCTGGAGCCACAGGCGGAACCTGACATGGATCCCAGTCTGTCTGCATCATCTTCTGTTGACACTCAGCCCCTTAGTTCCTCCATTTCCCCTGTGCCACAGGCATCTGCTGTACCTTCCGTGTGCCAGCTGCCTCCTTTGTTAACACCAACCAATCCTCCTTCCCCACCACCCTGCCCGCCTGTCTTAACAGTTGCTACATCACCTCCTCCCCTTCTTCCAACAATGCCGTTATCAATTCCCGATGTCTCTGCCAGTGCCACCAACACTTCTTCTTGCCCGTCGCCACTTTCTAACACTACTACCCAGTCCCCGCTGCCAGTTCTTTCACCTACTGTGTCTCCTTCTCCATCTCCTGTTCCTTCTGTTGAACCTCTTACTTCTGCTGCTTCGCCTGGTCCTCCTACACTCTCTTCCTCGTCTTCCTCCTCCTCTTCCTCCTCTTTCTCCTCCTCTTCATCTTCATCATCTCCATCTCCACCTCCTCTTTCCGTAGTTTCTTCTGTTGTTTCCTCTGCTGATAATCTTGAAAATACTCTCCCAGTAATAAAACAGGAAGAAGCTGAACATGAACAACAGAAAGCAAGAGAAGATCCTCATACTTCAAGCGAATCAGGAGTAGTGCAGGAAACATTCAATAAAAGCTTTGTGTGCAATGTCTGCGAATCACCTTTTCTTTCTATTAAAGACCTAACGAAGCATTTATCCATTCATGCTGAAGAGTGGCCCTTCAAATGTGAATTCTGTGTACAGCTTTTTAGGGATAAAACAGACTTGTCGGAACATCGCTTTCTGCTTCATGGAGTAGGAAATATCTTTGTTTGCTCGGTCTGTAAAAAGGAATTTGCTTTTTTGTGCAATTTGCAACAGCATCAGCGGGATCTCCACCCAGACAAAGAGTGCACACATCATGAGTTTGAAAGTGGGACTTTGAGACCCCAGAATTTTACTGACCCCAGTAAGGCAAACGTGGAGCACATGCAGAGCCTGCCAGAAGATTCTTTGGAACCTTGTAAAGAGGAGGAAGATGAAGATCTAAATGATTCCTCCGAAGAGCTTTATACTACTATAAAAATAATGGCTTCTGGAGTAAAATCTAAAGATCCAGATGTTCGTATGGGCCTCAATCAACACTACCCGAGCTTTAAACCGCCTCCATTTCAGTATCACCATCGTAATCCGATGGGTATTGGAGTTACTGCAACAAACTTCACTACCCACAATATTCCACAGACTTTTACTACTGCCATTCGATGCACAAAATGTGGGAAAAGCGTTGATAACATGCCTGAGTTACACAAACACATACTGGCCTGTGCATCCGCCAGTGATAAAAAGAGATACACACCTAAAAAAAATCCAGTACCACTGAAACAGACAGTGCAGCCTAAGAACGGCATGGTTGTTATAGCCGGCCCTGGAAAGAATGCCTTCAGACGAATGGGTCAGCCCAAAAGACTTAATTTCAATGTTGAGATTAGCAAAATGTCCTCAAATAAACTAAAAATAAGTGCATTGAAAAAGAAAAACCAACTTGTCCAGAAAGCTATCTTGCAAAAAAAGAGATCTGCCCAGCAGAAGGCAGAATTGAGAAGTAATTCGTCAGAGTCAGACCCTCACATCTGCCCCTACTGTAATAGAGAGTTTACTTACATTGGAAGTTTGAATAAACACGCATCATACAGCTGTCCCAAAAAACCCATCTCTCCCTCCTCTAAAAAGAATTCTTCAAAAAAAAGTGCAAGTTCTTCTTCACCTGCAAGCAGTGAAAAAGGCAGCAACCAGCGTAGGCGAACAGCAGATGCAGAAATCAAAATGCAAAGCATGCAGCCCCACTTGGGCAAGACACGAGCACGAACCTCAGGACCCGCACAAATCCAGCTTCCCTCTGCATCCTTCAAATCAAAACAAAACGTTAAATTTGTACCTTCCATTCGATCTAAAAAGCCAAATTCATCTTCTTCATTGAGGAACTCTAGTCCTGTAAGAGTGTCCAAAATGTCCCATGTTGATGGGAAAAAAACTAAGGTCGCTAAGAACAGTTCCTCCGGAATCTCAAGCAAAACATCCCGGAAATTGCACGTCAGAATACAAAGGAATAATAAAGCTGGGTTGCCAAGTAAGTCTGCTGTGGCAAGTAAGAAAAAGGCAGACAGATTCACTGTAAAGTCTAGAGAGAGGATTGGAGGACCTATTACACGAAGCCTACAGCAGGCGGCAAATGCAGAGGCAGCAGAAAACAAAAGAGATGAAAGCAGTACAAAGCAAGAGCTAAAAGATTTCAGGTAAGCATTTAATTTGAAGTTGAAACAACACAGGAACGCGTTGCTTGCTGTTTTGCTGATTTCCTTGGTCTTTTTTGAGTTTCTCATGCTTAAATAAATTTAAAAAGGTTGCATTTCCTAAAACACGGTTAAGTAGCTCAGTCGTGCTGAGGTATGATGTACATACTTGATGCATTTTGTCATGCTGTCATGAAATAATACATAGTTTGTATAGAGAATGTCTTTAATTATAAACTGAATTGAAAAGTCTGGAAAAAAAATTGTCAATACCTGAGTGCAAATAAACTTAATGTCATTAAACTTGATGTTATTGGAAACAATGACCTTGTATTTGGTATCTGACATAAACGGTGGCCCGAAATCATTCTAGATTTAGTTCCTGGCAGTTTGCTAAGCTAAAAACCATGACTGCATTTTTTTTTACTCACTAAAACAACATGCATGGTTGGTTTTTAATAAAAAGCATTCTCTGCATATCGTATACAAAAAACCATGACCAAATACTTCAAAAATGTATGTGCATACTAATTGAGTCAGGTCATTAAATATTTAATATAAGGGAAATAGATGTGTAAGAAAAGTTACGTGAACATGTAAATTTGTTAGAAGTATCATGCTTTTATCTTTCAGTATAAAGAAATTTTATAATTAAAGTTCTATTTCTTTTTTGAGAAGAAGCATTTTAATCACAAGAAAGGGTAATACTTCAATAAATAAATAAAATCTTACTCTACGTGCCTGAGTCCCGATTTACCTCTTCGTGTAGTCTCTCGAATCAATAAGATGTTTTGCAAACTGTTTATAACTTGTATTAGTGTGTTCCTGCCCTGTTATTCTTGGAAATAGGTATCTGAATTACTGAGTAGCTTTCACAAAGTTCACTGGTAATTAAGAGTTCTTTTGCAGTCTGTGGCTGTGATTAACACCAGGTTTATGGCTGAAGGTTGTATTCTTTTAATCAAAGTAATTGCTAGTGGAGGGGGGAGAGGAACTGGCAGCCTCCTTTAGAACGAAAGTGTCCCTGAGAAGAATTTCTCACAGTGTGTCCAGATCCAAACTGCTGGCAGCTTGTGTGTCTTACAGTGAAGGCAACCTAGGTGAAAATTTTGAGGAAATCCTTTGTAAAGGTTCAGTACAACTGAAGTCTTTCAAATGCTAGAGGGGAATTTGACTTAAAATAGTCAATACTCAAACTAGGACGTGTTGAAGGAGGAAAATGTTACTGGAATTCAGGGACTAATGGTGTTTAAAAAAAAAAAAAGCCTTTAAGGAGCAAGACACATCTTTCAGCCCTGTTCTCTTGGGACATACACGTCTTCATGTTACTTAATTCTCATCAACTGCTCTCTTAATGTTACGTGTGAAACTGTATTTTACATGTTGCCAGAACAGATCAGGAAAATTTGAAGCCAGAATGACACATCTTTCCATCTAAATTAATCATTTGACCTTCAGCAAAATAACAGAGTACTTGGAAATCTGTGCATATGGAAATTGTTCAATAGTATTTGGGGTAAATATCAATTTACCTAGGGGCAAGGTTTCCTTGACTGTTTCAAGTACTGTTAGTTTACTTTGGCAGCTTGCAGTCCTTACTAGTTTAATGAATAGTTAAGCTAGAACAATTCATCCTTTTTGTTTCTGAAATCATGTTCATAAATTGAGATTCCTCAACTTTTTTTATATAAGATATATAGTATGAAGAATATTTTTGCCTTCATACACGAATGTCAGCACAGGCTAATTTCAGTTCTGCTCCGTAGACACTGGTGGGTTGTGGGCTTTTCCCCTCAGGAAATCTTAATATTTTTTCCAAGACTTGCTTTATGTAATATTTGTCTCCAGATTTGTTTTTCACCTTTCAGTTTTTCTGTGTAAGCATACTCTGTTCACAAATAGTTTGTTTTGTCATTTATCTTCAGTTTTTGTTTCTTATTTTCTAGGAATCTCCTGTAAAAACAAAACAAACAAACAAACAAATTCCTTAATGACATGGTAGAGCTGTTGCATGCTCAACTTAAGATAAGCACTACGACAATGGATGTGAAATCCACCAAGCTTGCGAAACCAGCTGAAGCTGACTCACAATCATAAATTTCCCTGCAGGCTTCTTGTAGTGTTCAGTGTCAGGCGTACATTTTCTTATTTCATGCCTGACACGCGTGCTGGGCTGCAGGATGGTTCAGATAAGAGAAGGGTACTATTAAAACCAGAACAAAACCCACGTGAAACCATCAAAAGAAATGGTGGGATTCATGAAACCAAATCTCTTGCTCTCGTGTTTGCTTCAATCCTGGTTTTGTCCATACCTTTGTGAATGGCACAGAGACAGTTCAGTTGTGTACTTGGCAAAGCAGGTTCCTTAATCTTGTCAATAATTCAGTGTAGATTCAGGGACAACAGATGTTGCTGCACTCAAAGTATTTTTTGTCACGCATTAAATCTCTTAAAGCTTTTGTCTAAATGAATCAGTAGAGGCAGATTCTAGCACGGCAGAATTTCCTTTTCTTCCCACCTTCTCCTCACCTCCTGAGGCTTTTAGATATCCAGCATACAGTGGGAAACGGCCTGATTTGGATGTTTTATGGATTTTTCCAAACTCCTATTTATACATGCAAATGAAACTTTATATAGCAATGAAATACCGATATCAGTTTCTAAATACCATATATATAATGAATTCAGTGTATCTTTTTATTGAGGAGAAGGCTAGACCAGGACTACGTACCTGTATATTTTGAAAGTTAAATATATAATTACTCCAAAAGGTCGTACACCTCTATCTAATAACTTAAGACAACAAATTGGTCTGTTGTTCATAACGGCTTTTTATGGAAATACCGTTTGTCACGTGTTCATATAGCTTTCGAGGTTAATGACAGAGTTGATGGAAAGTGACTAGTTTCTTTATACAGCCACCCCTTTTATTTTTTGTTCTTGACTTAAAAGTAATCTACCTCTTAAAATTTGTAGTTTAATACTTGTTTGGTGAATTTGTGCCACTTTAACTTTCACTTTCACTATCATTCCCATTTTGTTACATTTCTGTTATGGGGACTTTATGTTGAAATATTGTATAAAGCATTTGTAGCAAGTTTAAAAAAATAAAATATTTAAAATTATTTAAATTGTTTTGGACACTTCAATTGTACTATATGTGATTTACATTTTACATTAATTTCATTTTGTTTTCATTTTGGGTTGTTAATCTTGGAGCATGTTCCTGTATTAAAGTTTGCTGTTAGTTCTATTGTTTCTTCTATTGGAGAGTGATATAAAGACTATTCTAATGCAAACATTAAAAATTACAATTTGACGTACAAGTGGGGTTGTCATTGCTTCTGAACGCTGTAGCCTTGCTGAAGATACTGTAAATGCAGGTAAGCAACTGAAGAGGGATTTTTCTCTTCCATCCTGGAAGTTGCAGATGTATTAAAGATCTCTGTGGTGTTGCAAGCACTTAATGACCAACTAGATGGAACTACCATGACACGTTTTATATAAAGTGTAACCAATAAAGCAGACTTTTTAAAAACTTGTTGGAAGCTTGCCTTTTGTATGGAAAGCAGACCTACCCTGAAAATTGAACCAATGTACATCTAGAAGGAATTAAGTGTGCTTGCACCCTTTAGTTGCCTACACCCAGCTCACTGAAACAAATTTTTACCAATTTGACACTTCTGAGTTAGATTACCATTTTTGTTTAATTGCGTTAATAAATTTAAACCATTTTAGTTAAAATTGTGCGCACCATTTAAACTTTTTCTGCTATTACTGTGTTCTGATTTTATATACTTTAAACTTGTGGAGTAGTTTAATTTAAAAAAAAATAGATGGAAAAAGTTTGGCTCTTAGAATTTTGGTATTGCACAGACTCACAGAAGGGTAGGGGCTGGAAGGGACTTGTAGAGAGATCATCTAGTCCAGCCCCGGATGTTGTATTCCACCCCCAGGACACACATTCTGCCTCCTGCAGTGGCGCTGGAAGCATCCATGTCCGTGTTAATGCAGCAGTTGGATGGAATGATAAAACATCATTAAGAGTACCGGTATTACAGTAGCCCACTTCTTCGCGTGTTCATTCCTAACCCACTAGTAAGTGCTGTCTGTTCAAATTAATACTTCTGCTTGAGTAAGATTCTTTGGCTAGAGCTCCCTGTTTGGTTTCTCATGTGGTATGTCATTCCTTGAACGTGTTATCCTCTCCGTGACAAAGCTTTCCCTGAATTTTAACGGATAGGGAAAACCCGGTACAATAATGCAGAAGTTTTAACATTGTTCACAGGGTGGTTTTGAGGGCACATCTGCATTATAGTGATACACACTGTGGTTTGATGGCTGCACTGCGATTAAAGAGGTGAATTCTTAGTCTGTTCTACAGCAGCAATTATATCAATTAGGTGGTAGGACAGCCACAGTGCAGTCTGTAGCATTGATTAGGTTTTTACTGTATTTACCTAAGTGAAAACGTTTTGCATACCCATAGTTGGATATTTTACAAGAATTAGGAAATATGAAAAAAAAAGGTAAAAACTCTCCTGTAGTTTTGAAGTGACTGGGGGTGGGATGTAAATAGTCGTTTGCATCTTTCCTCTGGTACTGAGAGCCAAGGTACCCGTTGGTGGCCCATCTTGGTCTTGGTGTTTTCTTCTCCTTGTGAGGATTTATTGGAGAGATCCAGCCGTGAACTGGTTGTAAAGAAACGGGTTCCCTTCCCTCACTCCTTAATATGATGGCAGAAATCATGTTGCCATTGCCTTTTCTGTTTCTCTGCTGTGATACTAAATCCTGGCGTGTCCAAAGGTTATTATATTGCCACCTTGAGATGGTTCACACATGTTCGTACACACCAGTTCTTCTGTGAAGTACTGGATGATGGAGATCTGTATTCCATAAATTCTTGAATAGACTTCTCAGCCAGGAAACACACAACTTTTATAGTTGCTATTACATCTCATCTGCATAATTGAATTTCTATGGCTTTTATAACTGCCTCTTTATGATCTGAATGCAACAATAAAGCTGTAACGATGCCCACAAAGTGCTGACATTTCTTGAAATGCATCCAAACAGGGAATGAAAACAATTAACTTGTCCTGTTTGCAGAGACGAGTGACATGCTGGTCGAGCTCAACTGCAGCGTCAGTTTAGTAAGAACAGGGATGCTGAAGCGCGAATGGAGGTGGGAGAGTCAACACACTCTATTTGCCTTTTTTTTTTCTTTTTTCCCTACTTTGCTCAAAGGGGTTAAAAACCTGCTTGTATCAGAGAATGTCTTAAATGTGTTGAAGCGGAGGTGTTGGGAGAGACCCAGGTGATGCACCAGGACCCTGCGCGGAGTGGTGCCTGCCCCTCTGTGTTTGCTGCCCGGAGCTCATCAAGGCTCCTGTGTTTCTAGCACTATGTTGGCATTTTGTATTGTAAGCCTTTTATCTAAAGCGTCCTGGTTTATTTCCCGATGATTTTCTTCAGAGAGATGTCACAGAACACGAGATCCTGGCAATTTGATACGTAAATTTTCATTTCAAATGGCGAAATGAATAGTACTTAACTGAGGTTTGTGACTTCAGTTTCCAAAATTACGGGCTTTTAGTGGAGTCAAGATCAGACAAGAAACTGCCTGTCAGGTGATAACCTGTGCCAGGCAAATAGCTTCTGAATGACCTTAAAAAGAGAACTGGGAGGACCATGCGTACTAATTCTAGCTTTTATTTACTGAATGTGGGATCTGTGTGAGCCACATGATGTTCTGTTCATGATGAAAGCGAGCTAAAGGATAGATTCTGAACACCAAGTGCATGCTGGTTTGGATCTGAGATTTTGTGGTAAGTGAATGATGAAAAAGAGGTAAACTTCCACATCTTCTAGTTAATTAAACTGGCAAAGAATTGGAAAGAAACTCTTGGGACTAGCATGGAATTTCATAGTAGTAACTGAAGATGCTTTGATACCAACATAGACTGGGTTTAGGTCACCCCTATACCGTGTTTAAAAATAGAATATTAATAGTTGTAGAATTAACACCATATCGTGTTTGGTGGTTTTAAGCCGTAGCTGGAGTTTTGAAAAGCACTCAGCAATTGAATGCATAAATCTTACGGAAGTTTAATGGGTAGTCTGTAAAGCTTCACCCACACGGCCACAATAATCTGAATTAATTTTTGAAGTGAATTGCTTCACCTAAACTTTGCGGACAGACAGTTGTCCAGTATCTAGTGGCTGGGAGCTAAAAGTTGCTCAAAAGAGATGCTTTAGAGAATGCTTGTGAATAAAGGACAAATTCAAGTGCTCGAGAGATTTCAATAAAGCTGGTGTGCAGATTGGAGTAAAACCCCCATGGTTTGTTTCCTGTTTATGTATGCTAGGTGATGTGTTTTAATTATATAGCTGCATACTGTATTTTTTTGGTAATTTCATCCGTAAAGTGGAGCGGCTTTAGAAGTGACAAGCAGCTCTTGAGTGGAAGAGGGTATGTGTAGGACCCACTGGTGTTTTTTGGAGGAGTGAGAAGGTGAGGGGAGTAATTCTATTTCAGAGCAAGATGCAAATAAAACATTAAGAAAGGCATGACACTACAGTGTAGTGTTAGTGGTCGGTTTTACACATCAAATAAAGAGTAAAAAATGTTAACGTTATTTAAGATGTGCCTTTATCTACAAGTGAGAATGACTTGGTTTCATTCCCTAAGCTGTTTTTGGGATCTCGACTTTGCAATGGAAGTGATGTCTTACAGGTATTTTTTGAGTGAAACTAATACTAAGGCAACGCTCAAGCTGTAGCTGAAGTGGGTGCTACTTTGTGCTCATCCCTTCTGGTGTGGGATCCCCACCCTGGTGTTTCCAGCACAAATGGATCATTAGACCAAGAGCAGGGAAGGAAGCGGTTGGTGTAAAACATCCCGTGTCTAATACGAGATCCCTGGGAGGACTCGGCAAGGAGCAGGAGGGTTTAGGGTCCTGGTCTGTCTCTGGCCCTCGGTCTCTTCAGCCGCTCTCTGCTTTTAAACCTCTTCCGTGGTTCAGAAGAAGCCTTGTTGCTGTCGAGTCACCTCTGGCTGCTGCTCCTCACGCAGACTTCATCGCTTCTCCTCAGTCTGCTGATCCTGCATGTTCGCTTCTGTTAGTAAGTCTCTAAAAATGCTTTTGGTCAAGTGGACTTTTGCAAGCATGCGTTTGAAAAAGGGTGTTGAAATACTGGTTTTTGGTTTGGTTTTTTTTTTCCTTCTAGATGCGAGGCAGTAAAACTGAAACTCTAAGGGAATCTTGAGCAGGCATCAAGTTGGAGGGAGGCTTTTTCTTAAGAGATAGGTAGCTGCTTCCTTTTCCTAATTTGTTCAATGCTTGAGTGGTTTGTGGAACATAGTATAGTAATCAGCAACATGTACTTTGTATAGATCTCTGCTTATTTTTCGTAAGACTTTCACGTTGCTCAAGCCAAACAGGGTCTCTGAGTCATGTTTTGGATGATGGTACTCCCAGAAGCTGCCAAAGGATTGTGAGAAACAGCCTCGATTATTCAGCGGGTGATGTTCCATTTTTCAGAAATACAGGCTCAGCGTTCAGTCCGTACGGTGATGCCGGAGGTGTGCTGCCTTCCAGAGGAACGGCAGAACTCAGACTAGCGCTCAGAAAGCCCTGGGTCAGTCAAAAAAAGAGTAATAATCTTGATCCAGGCCTGTTTCAGCGGAGTCTGCCTCAGTTCCTTCTGCAGTGTGGGAAAGTAAATGGGAGGACTTCTTTTCAGGGAAGGGGGCGTGCAGCGGGTGTGCTGGCTGCCCAGGGCACCCGGAGGCCTGGCAGCGCGTGGAGCCAGCGCAGCACTCGGTGTTGAGCTGCTGACGCTGCTCCGGAGCCGCTCCTGGGGGCACTCAGCTTTGGAAGTGCCTGGCAGCTGGAGCAAACTCGCTCTCGTGAGCAGATCGTGTCTGAGTAGCAGTTAGTCACCTTCCAGCTGTGACTTGATGGTAGAATTTATTTAGCATTTCATTTAGGTACGGTGCTTTCTGCTAAACATTGCAGTGTGGAAGGAGGTGGGAAGATGAGAAATAAGGAATTCTTCCATCATTGAGCTGCTTTGAAGAATTATGCACTCAAACTCTGCTGTCGCTGGGGTTTGGCTGAAGTTGTATTCCCCAGTCATTATGGCAAATGCTTTCACTCGTCCATCTCTTTAAATCAAAAACATGTTTTGTGGTTTCTCTCCGAGATCTGAGGGGTCGTAGGAGTTGTGCTAGCCATCAGGAATCATCTTCAACTCATTTGGAGTGACCATTTCTGTATGAAGCTAAATAAAAATCAACCACAGTCTTCCCTATGTGTGATAAAGTTTTCTCATTCTTTGTCGTGACTGTGATTCAGTAAATACAAACTTTTTATCCAATTATCAGATTAGATTACCTGACAGTGTAGAGTTTGCATTTGAGTACTGCTATTTTTAATC
The DNA here is from genome assembly GCA_013400135.1 of Rhinoptilus africanus. Taxonomy (NCBI): domain Eukaryota; kingdom Metazoa; phylum Chordata; class Aves; order Charadriiformes; family Glareolidae; genus Rhinoptilus; species Rhinoptilus africanus. The sequence goes on from VXBO01014183.1 coordinate 713,460, forward strand.
CGACGTTCTTCACCTTCTGGCTCGCACAATGCTCTGTGCTTCTTTAAAAGGGCAGGAAGATAAATTGCCGATGTGATACTGTTCATCTAAATGTATAAGCCTAGGCCAAGATTTCTTAAAGTGCCTAGTAATTTCTTTGAGCTCGCTTTGAAGTACCCTCAAGGAGACTGATTTTCCGAAAGCTCAGTAGCCGTCCTCAGTGCCGAGTCCCTTTAAAAGGCCTACTTTAGATCACTAGCTGCTTTTAAAAATCTAGTTAAGTTTAAGTAAAATGAGATGGATAGATTAATTTTATGTAGCCTCCCAGGCACAATATGAGCTCTATTCCAACAGTTCTCAGTGTTGGTTTGATGTTCACCACAAATAGGCTGAAGCAGGATTTCACGGGGAGTGGAGCTCAGTCAGCAATGGAGAAATTTAGAAATCTAGAGCACATGCGTGAAACAGCCGTTTGTGAGCTGTTGTGGGGGAGCAATGCTGCTTTAAAGGCGTTGAGTTCTTTGAACGGCTGTGGGTAGGGAGCGCTGCTGGGCATCTTCTGGGAAGTTTGAGAACGCAAGGATCTCAGTAACAGGTTTTTCCAGTTTACATTCATGAAAGGCCTGGCCATAAAATCATAATATTCATGTTAACGTCCTTCTGTGTCACGTGATTGCCAGATAAAAGCCCGACGTGTTCCACCTTTTTGACCGCTTTCATAAATAAACGCACATAAGTCTCAAAATAGCTCCAGTACAGCATGTTTAGATCCTTCTTGCTTTCTGCTGCTCCCCCATATTTTGTACACAGAGGCAGGACGCATCTGCGGGAGAGGGAAACAGTCTCCTTAAGAAAATTCTCTCAAACCTTTTTGTCCTGCTAAATAACTTTATTTCACTCAAATAAAAAAAAAAAAATTAGAATTTAAGTTGGTCATGTAATTGGTGCTTGATGTTTTTCCAGTCCTTGTTTTGTGTGTTTACTTTCTCTTGAAGCAATATGCCAGTGCCAGAGAGCACTCGCCAGTTGGGTTAGTGACGCCATGGTTTAGTTCGCCCTGAGAGCAGAAAGCCCCGAAATCTCATTTATCCACCCCCTGTGTCCCCTGTCCTTGCCTTCTGACCTGTAAAATTACCCACCCTAATTCTGCAAAGCCAGGAAAATAGGCTTAATTAGGCTTAATCGTCCACACTATCTTTTTTTTTCCCTAGGCAGTCAGTTATTTTAGAAGTCAGTCTGTGTCACCTTAGCATTGTGTTATTTAAGAGTAGTAAACGTTTTTGATAGAATATATCCCTGATGTCTGTTGTTAGGAGAGGTGCTGGAGAGTGTGTGTCTCGGAAATTTTGGACCATATGTATGGTTGGTTGCTTTTTTTTCCATTTTAGATTAGGAGCGTGGAAGTGTAAGTGCTGCAAGAAGAACACACTTTAATTGAGGTAAAATTGTGAACCGAAGTTCTGCGATGACTTTGTTCACTGAATTTCACTGGTATGACGGGCAGCCGTATCAGATGGCTCCAGCCTTCATTCCCACAAGTAACGTGGCTTATTTTTTCTGGGACGTTTCTGGTGAATTAAACTGGCAGCTTGGAAGAATGGTAATTGCACAAGTGTGGCAGAAGACAAGGTAATTTGCATTAAAAATACCAAATGTATTTTGAGAATGTCTGAGGGAAGGGTGTGTGCCAGGATCGGGCATTTTTCTAGCCGCGTAATTTGTGTGTGCTGCTCCGTTTAAGGCTCGGTGGCCTAGGAAGGGTTATGGAAGTAGGAACTGGATTTAGACAAAGAAGGTGAAACTTCTTAGGTGTTCAGGAGACAGTTTAACCTGGGGAGCAGTATTGCGGTGGGATAGGGGAGCCTTTGCCTTTGGTCCTGCCTCTGTGTGAAGACTACAGATTTTCTGGGCGATTTGGGCAAATCACTTTCCTTCTGACTCAGTTCTGAAAAATGAGGATTATGGTACTGCCTCATATCACAAAAAACTTTCAGATCCAAGGCTGTAAGAGTGTAAGACCTGGGATTTAGTGTGGTTTTATTGCAGTCTCACCAAATTCCGTAAGTTGAGTCTCTCTTTAGTTAGGATGTACTTTTGGTTGAGGGAGAGAGAGATTTAGGCGCTGGCTACATATAAAAAAAAGCATCATTTAACTTTTGGTTTAGCTTTATAGCTAGCACATTTACCAAAAGTTTATCCTGATTTTAAAGTCTTAGTCGACAGGGAAAACTTAGTGCAGACGAGTCCCTCCTGCTGCCTGACATTTGGTTTCTGTGCCCTTTTCCTTGCAAGCACAGTATGGGTTTTGATGTTATTCCTTTTTTTCCTTTTTTTTTTTTCCTTTCCCTCCCCTCTTTTTCTGGCTAGGAGTGTTCTTAAACATGGGACAGGAGGGGGTGGATGTAGCAGGGGGGTGCTGTCTGTCCGCTGCCTTTGGGTGCGGGCTGTGGGCTGTGCGCGCTGTGATGGGGCTGGGGCTCAGCCCGGGAACTCCTTATTGCTGAGCTGAGTCAGCACGGAGTGCTCGGGAATTCCTTTTCTTTTGCCTGTCTCCAGTTACCCCGGGCCACGGGTGATGGCGAAAGCAGGTGCGAAGTGACAGCGCTCAAAATAGCCATCTCAAAAACTATTCCTCCATGCAAGGGGGGTATTCCAGCTCCCCCCTGCTCTGGGTTGAGCTTGCCTTGCAAACCCGGGGAGTTGCTCCTAAAACATCCAGGCATCCCTGCGTTTCTTTGCACAGGCTCTTTAAAAATGGAGTTATCAGTCCGCTGTGATTTAATATCGGTACAGAGGAAGGCACTGATTTCCTAACAGCTTTCCCAAAGCAAAGATCGCTGCTCTGCCGCTGTCGGTGCTTCGCGTGCGGTTTCAATGCAGGGCTAATTGGGAGCAGAACAGCAAGGCGACAGTGAGAACCCCAGTAACAACTCAATCCCAGTTTCTATCTATAAAAAAAATGCCTTTTTTTCCTCTAATCCTCAACTTCCAAATAATAAGCCAATGATCTATTGGCTTTAAAGCTAGGTGAAATCAGGTGGTGAAAGATGCCTTTAGCATATTGTATTTTGGGGTGTGTGTTTGAAAATGCAGGTCAGATTTTCTCCGATGCTTTGTCTCTTTGGATTTGAGGCTTTGTTTTTTCCTCAAGTTTCCCACAGGATCTCAGCATTGGCTCATTGTATGCAATAGCACACAGATGTTATTGATTATAGAAGAACTTCTACAAGTCATAATTAATTTTTTGACATTAGGCATTACTTAAATGGAAACATTCTAAATAAAAAGGAACTAAAATTTTTCTCTTCTAGTTATAGTAAAGAACTGAAGCCAAACAAACAAAACTTTTTTTGAATATTCTGCTGTTTCCCTTGGTAACGGTCCTTATATGGGGCAGCAAAATCTGGCTTTTGTTGACTTCCTCATTACCATTTTCTGATTCTTACATACTAAATGAATGCTTCAGTATTAAGCTCACAAAGGCTGGAGAGTATGGTTTACAGACAACAATAACAAAGCTTTGGCAGACTATTTTAACCACAGATTTTAATTTGGAAATAATTGAATTGCTTACTTTTCAGAATTTCTGCGGTTTTGTTTTTTGTGTTGTAATGGAAAATTTTGCGCTTTCCTTCTAACTTGCAGTTACGCTGCGCTGCAAAATCCATACGTCAGGACAAACAGTAACGGAAATCTCCTTTAAAGGGTGTACACTGAACTCTTAAAAATAACCTGGAGAAAAACCTAACTTTTAACTTTTCTTAGACGTGTTGTTAGGTAAAAAAATTTTATTTCAAAAGGTCTTTCCTTGGAAGAGCATAAGTAGTTGGTTTTGGTTAGACTTTAGAAGAATTTGCATGTACAAGGTAGGTATGTAATTACTGCCCATATGGGGGTGCGCAGGTGCGAGGGGAGGCAGACATGCATCTGCATGCACCAAGGAGGTACAGGTATGTGCAAGAGAGCAAAAGATGATGAATTTAAAAACAAATAGGGGATTTTTTTTATAATTTAGTGTAAGGACATTTAGCCTGGGTATACATTTGAACTGGGATTGTATGTTTGGAATATGACGTACGCCTTTCTGCTTCCCGTACTTTGACTCAGGTTCTGGGAATCACAGTTGACAGAGATGTAACGCTGTCAGTGAAAATCTCTGATTTTCTCTCCCACTTCGGAATTCTTAGAGTTAATGTAAAATTTGAAGTGAGATAATGTATCGTCTGCAATACAGGCACAATAAAAGGCTAAAGGCTCTGCAGCGACCTGCAGGTGTCCCTGTCCAGTCTGACAGCGCTTGGCTGGCAGAAGTGTACTTTGACATTGGGAAGAATGACCAGATGTGCCATTAGGCTTATGTGAAGTTAAATTCTTTTTCCATAAATATGTATTTTAAAACCTAATACAGACTGTCCTGAGAAAATAGACCACGATTCTTTTAGTTTTCTTCCCTTGGCTCTGGATTTGTCTTTCTGTGCCAGTTGGAGGGTCCCTAACTGGAGCTGCACACTGCTTCCAGTTGACATTATCTGTTTCCTACTCAAATAAATCAACAGGATAAATTCAGAACAAAGCAAAAAAAAAACCCTCTTGCCTTCAGAAGTGTCTCTCAGTACTTGCAGCGTAGGTGGAGCGTAGTGGTTTTTCTCATCGCTTACTAAAGCCCCTGTAAACCCCTAAAGCGTGTGCCTGGCTTTTTCCCCTCGGTACCTTAATGCCTGTATGTGAGTTTCTTCTGCCTCTTTGTACAGTTACAGGCTCCGCATGGCCTCTAGATGTCCCTCCTCCTCTTCCCATAACACCAGCACCAGGCAAGGCAAGAAATCCAACTGCGCTGCATCCCACTTCTTCAAGGAATAGACTCTTCTGCATGTCCGACCAAACCAGGTACAGCCACGCAGCCCCGGCGGGATGCGCCGAGCTCATCTGTCTTGTTTTTCTGTGGGCAAGGGTTGCAAAGCACTTGACAGATGTTATCCCAGCCTCAGAACACCCAAAGTGGCGTTGCTTTTGGAACTGGTCGCTGATAAGAAAGCAGGTGTGAAGGGGGAGAGCGAGGTGCCCTACATCAGAAATAGGGACAGGGTCTTCTCTAGTGATGTGTGCTTATGTCCTCTGGATCAGAAAGGATCTGTTAGGGCAGACTTGGCTCTTTAGCCTCATGGAAAGTTTTCTTTCGCTTATGAGCTCTTAAGACCTAAGGTGTTGCTCCTCTGGATCCTGTGGGGAGCTTGAAGATGACAATAATTTTTGTAAGGGTGGTGTTTGTCCCCATCTCTCTGTGTATCTGATTGTAGTAGTGGGCAAAGTCCTTGGACATCTCTTAAGCTGAATGGGTAAACCCTGAGCAAATACTAACTCTGACCAAAAAAGCCCCAGAAATTGTCTGGGAATGTGTCTTATGGCTGGCTGCTTTGGTTGAATGCCAGAAGCTCAAAGACCAGTATTACAGTGCAAATTGTGGTGCCAGGATAGCGTAAGGACACATTAGTTGGGGTTGTGGTGAGATAAACTGGTGTAATGAAGTTATATGGGCTTGGACAAATTAATGATCTGGTCTGGTGTTCGTGGTGAAGCTGAATTGATTTCCCGTTGGTTGACTTAAAGAAGTCACTGTCTTCTGCTCTTTCATTTCCCCACCTGTAACATGCCGATGATCACCTCCTTTGTAGTGATGTAATAGCTCAGGAGCATTATACTTACATGTGTAAAGGTAAAGGTGAGAATGAGCGCCAGCAAAATCAGACTGCAGCCTGAAATTTATTCTTTGTTAAGTATGTTTAAAAAATGACATTTGGGGGAAAAGTCAGTATAATGCTGAAGTTTACTACCTCCCCAATAACGAGAGTGGTTGCTAATGAGGTGTTAACATCCCTAACTGTGGCAGTGGACCGTTTAGTTGTGGGAAACCCAAGAAAACGTTAAATCTCTCCTGCGCAGCACTCACTGAGGGACTTGCTGGGGCAGTTACTCCGACTAATTAATCTTGAAGCTGACCCTGATTAAATGCAACTCTCTGTGTATTTGCAGGTACTAGGAACTTTTGACCTGCGTTTTCTGAGATGAGGTGAGACTGGTTCCTCCGGAGAGAAGAGGGATGGCGGTTTCTCCAGCTGGAAACAACGGTGCGCTCCTGTCACACTGTCCTTCCTTGCAGAGGGAGAGGGAGAGGGTGCAGAGCAGGGCCCCTGCCTTCTCCAGAGAGTGACGAACTGTGGATGCTGGTGAGATGACAGGGTGATCTCTGGGTCCCCTGACGCATGGAGGCCACGCGTCAACAGCCAGTGGAACAGCATGGAGAAACGCTCAGACATTTGCAGGTGGATTAACCGTGTTCATTGGGTGGATGGGTCTGGATGAGTCTCCTCTTTCTGGTAGAACACAGAGGGGTTTAACATACTATGCAATTAAATTCTGAAAAGACTATTACATCATTTTAGTTTGTACTTTGCATCCTCACGGGTGAAGAACTGGGCATCCCACAAAAACCCACTGAAGGGAGGAGTAGGTTTTGCTGAGGTTTCCACATCTGAAGTCTGTGGATTCTCCAGTCCCGACCGTGTACCATTAGCTTTAACGGGCATGATGCCATGGCTTCCCAAGTGTGTCAGGACCCACATCTTNCCAGGGCCCCCATTTTTTTTTTTTTTTTTTTTTTTGGAAGCCCACCTGCTAAGTGATGGCTGTGAAACGCACTGATAGCCAAGATTCATAAAGGGACAAGCATCCATATCTCAAAAGCTGCCATGACATTTGTTGCCAGTCTGGTACTCTTGTTATGATGGGGATTTCTTTTTTTTTTAGTGAGAGGATCAAACATGCGTGTTGCTGTGCAGTATCAAGCAACGTTTTCCTTGAAATACGGAGCTTGTGTTTGCGACCCTCGATACAAGCGTGTTTAGTTTCAGTGGTCCTGCCGAGGGGACATCTGTGAAGGTAGCTGGCAGCCAGTAAAGACACATTGCAGAAACATCCAGGTCAGTCAGTAAAATGCAGTGCAAAAAGGTCTCTTACCTCTTTCTCCACAATGGTGACAATCACACATGGGTGCATCATCTGGCAGGGCGCTTCTCCAGCCCCTGCAGACTTCACCTCCAAGATGAAGGGTTCCTTCTGTCAAGACAAGTTTTTGCAGGATTCCTGCTAGTGTAGAGTCTGGTTTTGGGATTTTTCAAGGAGGCCAAGGGGGTTGATTGCCCTATTTTTCCCCTTATTTCGGTCAGTTTATTCCTCTCCTTGTCCTTGCACTCCGCACAGATAAGCACATGTCTGTGTATGCACACATGGGGTAAGAAAAAACAAGTGCCCGGTTGATACTCCTTCCCACCGCCCTAAAAAAATGACAAAAAAAGGATCAATTTTATATATATCTACATATAAATATATGACATATGTATTAATATATATATGTATGAAATTGATGAAAACAGTTAATTTTTTTTTGTAGTTTTGATGAGAATCCAATTGTTCAAAATGAATATAAAAGCTTTAAACAAGAAACATTGGTTTTGTTCCCCGTAAAACTGTTTTAGATTCATGTTGTTTGAGTTGGGAAAGAAAAGGTCTTCAGGATCTTCTGTTATCTAGCTACAGATTTATTTATTTTTTTTTTATAAACCCCTATTGGAGTCCTTCTAAGTGCAATTGTGGTTTGGGGGAAGGCTGAGATGCCGAGAACTAGATGAGCCATAAAAAGCTACATCCCCTCCTGTGTTGGAGGCGATGCTTCCAGTTGAAGACTGTGAGAGTGCTGAGATACAGGCTTTGTGGGGAGAGCTTGTGCCATTGCTGGCTGCTCTGTCTCTTTACGAGAGCAGAGAGTCTCTAGGATTTGTCCCCTCCTTGAGCTTTTATGCTAGCAATAATTTCCTCTTGAAATACGTGACGTACTACTTCAAACAAAGGCTGAACTTTTTTATAGCAGCCTGGGAAGGCTGAGATTCTCATTCATTAAAACTAGTCGGAAGCGAGTATCCAAATCTGCTAGGCAGCTTGGTAAATCTTGGTCAAATAGCACAGAAATTAAGTTTCCTGGCCTTATGTATATCTCAAAGAAGCTGGCGTGCACATGCAGCTCTCTGATCACTTTGGCTCACTTCAGTTTATGCACGTTATCTTTATTATTTTCTCTCCACATTTTCTCCTTCTCATCACCTAGTGTTAGTATGGTAAACCCTGTTCTTTCAAACAGGAATCACCTTCCTGTGTGTCTGGACAGCATCTAGATCATTTGAAAGATGAATACACAGTGCTGATAAAAACCAGCTCTGATATACTCTGTCTTGAAGTACCAGTATGATACGCCCTTGATTTTCCCAGCGCAGCTCCGTTAGGCATTTTGTTGAAGATCGCGCTTACTGTATAAATTGTTGCTGGGCACATGAGGATCGTTGCTGAGGAAGAGCTTTCTGGCCGTGCAGCCCAAATCCTGCTTGAAACAATCAGTTCTTCTGAGACCCGCTCGACTTCCAGCAACAGTAAGTTAAATGAAGTACAGAGTTCCTGGCACGGATGCTGCTCAGTTTAGTGCCTTTGAGGCATACCAGTGAGGTTATTAGAGGTCACTTTTGTGCAACTTATTTTTGCTGCTTTTTTTAGAGTGGTATTAACTATAATAACTGACGAACTCAAGGAGAGAAGTGTGTAAATTGTTGTGATATATGAACATTTTTCCCAGAGAAATTCTGGTTTATCACACATGCCTGTAAATATGTATTTACAATTTTAAAAGCACGTCTTTATGTCCCTGGTTGTAAATGCTCCGTTTTTAAAGTTTTATAACCTGTGATACTCAACCAAGAGACCACAGCACACAGCTTTATATTGTACTGGTCTGTTTGAAGGATCCATTATGGTCTAAGCTGTGGCAGAAAATTACCCACGCCACTGACAAGAAATAACCCACAGTTGCACCAGACTTTTCATCATTTTCCCTCAGATAACAAAGGCAGGTTTTTTGGGAGGGTGGGGGAGTTGATTTTTCTTGCAGAAAAAAGCAGCAGTTCAAAATGGTGTCGTTTCTCTAGAACGATGAGGCTATTTTATTCACACTAAATTCAGGAAAGTATGCCAATTTTTTTTTTCTTTTTGCAAGGCAGAGTTTCACAGTTTTGCAGCAAATTTTTAACCTCCCCCGTGCCTGCTGATGAAACGTGAAATTTTGCCCTTGACTAATATCACAAGTTCTTGTGAAAATTCAAGGAGGGTGGGGAAAAAGCTCAGGTTTTGCAAGTAGGAATTTGTGAGGCTGACACCGGTAGCTCTGCAGTGCTCTCATGACAGTGCTGATACTGAAAAGTTTATGAAAACTAAACGGTGTGGAGATGTGGTATTACCTGGTTGGTGCTGGGATTCTGAACATTGCTCTCAAAAGCTTTGTTGTCTGACCACCGTGTAAAGAAAAAGAACAACAATAAATTAATGTGACAAACCGCATCATGGAAATATTTAGTATTATTCCCTCAAAGGAAATAATCATTTCTCGTTCCTTGAGAATGCCATACGAGCAAGCCTGGCACTCCCGTCCAAGGCACGACGGTTGACAACCAGGGCTCTTTCTCACCCCCTGGGGGAACCGCTTCTGCCAATGTGCCAGCCGCAGGGTGCCGGGCTTTGCTGGCCGCGGCACGCCATGCCCCGTGCACCCCCCCTGTACCCGCAGCCGAGAATTACCAACAGGCAAGCCTGGCACTCCTGGCCAAGGTGTGACGGTTGACAACCAGGGCTCGTTCTCAACCATCGCACCTTCGTGCCCAGCTATTCTCACAGTGGCTGCAGCTTTCTCCTGCACCACGCAAATGCATTTTTACCAACAGTGAGGGACTTAAGCTCGCAGTTCCCCTAGGATAAATAATCATCACCTCTATTTGATGTAAGATGAAAAAAGAGGGAGGGAGGGGAAAGGGATGTGACTTTTCCCACACAATTGGGCAAGGGAGGTAAAGTTTTCATCATTTCATCCCCCTCCCCTGTTCGTGCAACACATGCCAGCAACTGCAGCTCAAGACTGCCAAAGCCCTGCCAGTTCCTATGGGTATATTCTTTAGGATTTGGGCTGATCTATAAGCAGAGCAGGAAATGGAACAGCTGGCTTTTTGGTTATTTCAGATATTAAATCCAGCACTTTTCCAGCATTCTACTTCCCTGTGGAAAACATTGAGAGTTTTGTCACCGTTCATCCTCACTGTGGTGTGTCACCAAGCCTTCACCTTATGTTTCTGGACAAAAGCCCAGCACGCAGGCACTCAGACTGTTCTTTCCTACTCCACACAGGAGAGGGATAACAAGCTAGTGATGACCGTGGGCACACATGTGGGATTATGGATAGGAGGGCATTTCATCAGCTTCCCCCTGTACCACAAGGCAAAAGACTGGCTGCACTACTGCATGGCATGGGCCTCCCAGTCTGGAATGGCAAATTTATGGCTCAATGGAGCAGCTGGTAAAGCAGAGAGTATCCAGAAGGGGTATGTGAGCCAGGCTGGAGGGACACTTGTCCTTGGTAAAGATAGAGACACTCTTCTTGGGACGTTCTCCAGTGGTTTTGCAGGATGGATGACTCATTTGAACCTGTGGAGCCAAGTTCTCAGTCCTGCAGATGTTCGGGCTCTTGCACTGTGCAAACCAGGGGAACTGAAAGGAGATATCATAGCATGGGGAGAAACCTCCATGACCCTCTTGGGAGGGATAGTTCTGGAGTGAACCAGCTGTCAGTGACCCCAACAATTTTTTTTTTTTTTTTTAAGGCAGCAGAAGAACCCAAACTGCTGGAGAAACTCAGAAAAACTTAGATGATTTGCTTGTTTCTCCTTCTGCTTTGTATAGTCTCACTATGCACCTGCTAGTGCTCCAGGTCATTTTTCCAAGTAGGTACACAGGAGAAAAGCCTCCATGAGTGGGAGAGAAGCAAAGAATAGTGCGGAACTTGGTGGAGTCCAACACCTTGTACTGTCACATCCCTCCCAGGAGTTTGCCTTAGGTCACCATACATAGATCTTCCTACATTCCAAAGAGCCACTCTCTTTGGTCAAAGGAGCCCCTTTCTCACCAAGCCTCAGTTTCTCACAATCTTCCCTGCATGCGTCCTACCTTCCCATTTCTCACCATCAAATCCCCACCCTTTCCCCTGCAGATGGATTGTACAGGAAAGGGTACGTAAAGCCCTTGCAGGACAGAGTGTGGTCCTACGCAGTCATTGTGCTTTCATCACTGGCATGCCTTCTTTTCTG
>VXBO01014184.1:0-12984 GCA_013400135.1 Rhinoptilus africanus
AGGCAAAGGCATACAGAGCATCAAAAAGAAACGTTTTCTTGGCCACACTTATGAGGAGCAAAACGAAGGTATTTGAACCAGATTCTTGCTTGGCGTAAAGTGGAGCAGCTCCACTGCAACAATGCCGATTCACACCACCTGACCGTCTGGCCCACTAGGCATTCTCTGGGAAAGTACCATGCCCCCATCGCTGCTCCCACAGGAATGTTAATGAGCTCTGGTAGAAAGGAGACACAGGTAGGGCCTTCAAAAGGCTGGGGAAGCAGGGCTTGAAACAGCACCTGGGCTGTAGCTGGGAATACCCTTTTGGTATAAGCACCTGGGCTGGAGCAGTTGACATGTGCTGCACTTACCCCTCTGGGCTGAAATTTCTCTTGTGGTTTCTCAGGAGTATTGTGAAATGTTTCCCTCTGGAATGGCTCGTAAAGTTTCATTTGCTCACGTTCAACAACTTTATTTACATTTTCAAGGTTTAAGTTGCACACAACAGCCTTCTTATTTGGAGAAAATGAACCAACTGGCACTGGTTAAAAACTTCAGGCTTGCTGTAATCTCTTGGTGTGACAGTCATCTCTTCTCACTTACCCTACATAACTGCATTAATTTAAATGTTTACTACAGATAAGAGGAGAGCCAGGTTTCCAGCAAAGACTGGTGCCTTTGACAAGCTTAAAAAAGGAGGGCTCAAAAAAAAAAAAAAAGAGAAAATGTTTGAGAATTCAAACACCATTCATGCACATTACATGACCTGCTCCTAAATTTAAACAGCCAAATAACATGCAGTAATCTCGATGGACATATGAGCACTATATAGTATTCACCTTTGTCACCTAAGCTGTATGTCCTTTGATGACATTAACTGCAGAGTGCAGAAACCTAGGCACAAAAGCCCTCAGAATACAACAAAAGGAGACAAAGGGCAGACAGACAAAACTGAACTTGTGCATTAGCAGGGACCCACCAGGTACTCAACAACTCACCAGTTCAAAATGCTATTCCCCTTACAGAACTGGGCTTTAGAAAAATTAACTTTAAGCAGCGAACAACCACTACTAACGCCGGTATTCAAAACTGAAGCCCGTGAAGCTGTGTTGATTTATACTAAGGTGAAGATCTCACCCACAGGTTTCAATGTTGCCGGTCTAATCCAAGGAATAACAGTTCAGACTATGGTATAGCACATAACTGATTCATCCTGCTTCATTTCAAGCCAGACTCCTATTTCTGCATACTGAGGATACACCTGATCAACCCTACCACCAGTCCATAGCAACATAAGCACACTAAAACCGCAAGTGCTTGCTCACTTCCCCACCACCTGCAGCCGAATTACCAAGTTTGTGAGTCTGTGGAGGAATTGAGTCACTACCCCCGTGGATCCAAGGGGCCTGTCAGCTCTACCATCAACTGCATTTGGACTGTGGGCTTGGCGAGGTGGGGGAAGACCAGCTCAAATCCAGTTGAGCTCCTTATTTTAGGGTCACTGCTGTTTCCGAGCTGGCTCCCATACAAAGCCATGCAAATGCCACAACAACATACTGAGCTCCCCAGTACTCCCAGTTCTAAGAGGGCTTTTCGGTTTACGTATGTGTGAAGATACATAGCTATGCTGCTTCTGCACCAACATTGTCTCCATGCATCTTCCTAGCCCCAAATGAACGAGCACTCCTTGAATACGAGCTGCTGGTAAACACAGTGCCAAGACAGCCACACACTGGCACCCAAGGGAGCCAAACCAGGCTCGGAGGCAGCACTTTTACTCAGGTTCTTCTATTAACACGCAGATGTTGGGATATCTTAGTTTAGTTATACAGAAGACAGAAATGACCTTGTACACACCAGGCTTTCAAGATGCCTTTTGCCTCAGTTGCAATAGTTTCATTAATCCTGATTGGTTTTGGTTTTTTCCCCACTGCCCTGCAGCATTATTTATTTTGGCCAATTTTTTCTGTTGTTAAGATGCCACATAGGCCTTTAACTGCAAGTACCAGCTCACTAACAGAAATAATTAACATTTCTTAAAAATAAGTGAACAGGGATAAGCATGCAGCTATACAGTGTTATTAATTCCCCTGGATATAGAAACCTTCTTAGCAGCAGTGCTTGTAACCAGCAAAAAAGGCATATAAATGAGGCTTGAGAAAAGCTTGAGGTGAAGAAAGGCCAAGACAAAATATTTCACTTGCAAGACATGAAGGTTTGGCTTTATGTTATAGGAACAGTTCAAGCCTGATTTTCCACCCGCCTGGAGGGCACTGGACACTATATCACTTTGCAGAAGAAGGAACCAACATTTTTGTGTAACATGAACAGAACGTAAGAGGCTGTAGCTGAAGAAGTGAAAACACAGCCCTTAGCTACAGGAGTTGTAGATGAGTATTAAAAGATCAAGAATAAGTGTAACAGCAAAAAAATACATGACAGCAAAATGGAAGTAACAAACTGACACGCTTCAGGCACCAAGTCTTCCAGTAAAACTTGTACCTTCCAACCCAACAATTATCCATTTTAGAACCAGGCTGCATAAATGCAGATAAAAACCCCAACACGTTACATGAGAAATGTCTTCAGTTGAGTTAAACACAAAATCCAGCCCCCCTCTTTGAAAGAATAAAGCAAGTAAATAAGACCAAAAGCATCCCTAACCCTGTGTCCCCCCACCAAGAAAAGCACAGTAACACTGAATACTTGGGACTTCAGCTCCTCAGGCCCTCTCTGTTAGAAGTTTCCATTTGAACACTTGAAAACATGCACGGTCTCCAATGGACACAAGAGTCTAGAAAAGCAACTAAAACCTTAAGTAAAGGTCCCCTGGTGAAGGCCGCTAATTATAAAACAGCACCAAGCCCTCTGTTATCATTCCCAATTTAACACCACTAATTCACACACGTCATGCTCGCAAGTGGGTGAAATTAACCACAAGGACCTGGTGGGATTGGTCTAGAGTAAGTCAGGCTGCAGCTGGCACGCCATATCTACAGAGCCCACAGCAGCACAGCTAGTTATCAGTGTTACTGCATTGGAGAGGAGGCTTCAGCAACCCCCAGGCGCCACCAAAGGCTAGCAGTGACTGGTCAGCATGGATGCTCTGGCTTTGGCAGGGAGCACGGTGGCAGATGGAAGGATACACAGAGCAGTAAACACCTTCCTCTGCAAAACCAGTAAGTCAATGGACAGCTTTCTAAACTATCCACCCTTGCAGATGCAGTCTGCTTCTCTCCAGGCTAAGCAAACGTAGCTATTGAAGTAACCGCTGCTGTACAAACCCAAGAATCTCCTCCTTAGTCTTTTATTAATGCCCAGGGAAGAGGAAAGGGTAATGGGGCTGAGTGCTTTTGAGCTACTTGGAAGAGAGACAGCTCACCACGATTTGACCAAAGAGAAGCACTGGACGCCATGAACACCACCAGCTTACGGAAAGCTCCGAGCTAGCATCCACAAACAAGCTAGTTTTGCCTGATAATAACCCAGTTCTATTTGGCTTTGTTCTTAAGGGAGTCAGACTGATGCACAGCTTGTCAGGTACGCAATATACACACGGTGGTCTCACCTCAAAGGTCCCAGCCTTCAGAAGATTAACCTGGTCATGTTGGGAGAGATCTCGGAAACCTGGGATGCGCTTGGCAAACTCCACCACTTCCTTCACCGCAGGGGTAAAACTCAGGGAAAACTCTTCCCAGACTTCATGGCCAGACTTGTTTGGGTCCACGTGGGGAGTCTTACTCATGGGGCAGACCTGATGTTTACAAAACATAGGCAGAAAACAACTCTTAAAGATACAATTCCAAATACTGACAGACACTTGAAAGCAGCAGGTCCATTCTTCAAGAAAAACTTCGCAACAGTAACGAATAGAGAAAAAATATTAGTATTCCTCAGTCAAGTCACAAAGCAACTGCATTTCTCCTCCTCCCTTTAAGACAAACAAACTAACAATAAAAACCCCATGGCGGTCCATAAGCACTGTGTTTCTAAATTTGCTGACCTGGGAACACCAACACTGTCTGCAGCAAGAGACTTGAGAGAATCCAGGTTATGCTATTCTTCCCTGATGTCATTCATGCTTGACATCCGGATTTCTCTTACTTGTATTATCCCTGTAATCTCCCAATTAATCGTGATTTCACAATCGATTGTAATCTCACAGTCCCTAATACAATCATTCTCATGTATCTTTCTTGTTTTGCAGACACCTCAAGTGATTCAGTCAAGGTGACAAAGGTGTCAACACCAGAGCAAGGAACTGATCCTTGGTTTCCTGAGTCACAGGTTTACACCCTCATTACCAGGACAGCCTTCCTCTCCTACGTGCTTGCTTTTATTTGTATCACTGAAGGAGGACCAAGGAACTGGCATTCCAATTTTGCTCAGTCACAAAATGACAAAATGCTCTTTCTTTTATACAAACATACGGTGACTTTTTTTGTAGGGAAGTCTGAATCCGTTACTATTAGATCAGACATATCAGTCAAGGCTGACTGCCAATAAATTCCCTCTGTAAAAGCCAACCAGGTGCTCTGAGATACTTACAGTTCTGCTTTCTAAAAATTTGCATCTTTTAATGAAGTTTAAACCTTTTAATATTCACTTCACCTGTCATCAAAGAAAAGAATTCCTTCAAGCATGTCTTACAAGTATACTAAACAGTGTATACGATCCTACACAATGTCAGCAAAGCAAAGAGAAAAGGGTGAAATAAATCAGTAATTCCTTAAAGCTACGCTGCTTTTGCAGGGCATCTTGAATCTGATAATTGCCTAGTAATTTTTTGTGTGGAAGGTCCCAAGTTCCATTACAAGGATATACTCAACAGGTACACACCTGCGTGTGTGTGTTTGGCAGCAGCTAGGGAAAACAAGATGGATAGTTAGATATACATTTCCAGGGCTGGTTTTTTTCCTCCAAGTATCAGTTACTAACTGGGCAGTCAATATGCAGAAAACTCATCCCTTTTCTTTCTCCCCAGAAGACAAGGAATGGAATTGCAGATTTCTTGGTTCAGTTGTGAATCACAACATCATTTGTGTGTCCGAGGACAATGCCCAAACCCAAATGACTGCTTGTGGGGTAGAGGAGGACCTTTTCCATAAACTGAAAAATCACAAAATATTTTGGCAAAATGAAAGGCCTAGGCACACAACCAGAAGCACGGCAGACACTAACCACGGCTCTGTCCATGATACTGCATCAGTTCACATGGGTAGTATTAAAAATTCAGTACTCTGAGGATAAGGAACCTCTGGTTCAGCACACTGCTCTAATTTGGACACAAAACACCCCTCAACTTCTCCTCCTACCATGGTTTACCCTAACCCCCAGGCACTCGGTTCCAAGGGGAAACCGCCACTTTCCCCCCATCCCGTGTAGTATGTCTAAGCTCTCTTGAGAGACCTCTGCCCAAGAGTCACAGAATATCTCAAGCTGGAAGTGGCCCAGGAGGATCACTGAGTCCAACTCCCTGCGCCTCACACGACTACCTAAAACTAAACCATGTAACTCAGAGCATCATCCAGACACTCCCTGAACTCTGACGGGCTTCCTATGGAAAGAGATGTCAGCCTGTACAGTCACTCTTAGAGGAACCTCTTCAGGAACGACCTGTTCTGCTTTCCTAGTTGTGAGGGTATTGAGTGAAAAAACCAAACCCTTGAACGTCTGTCTCCATACCAGTTCAGAGCCTAATTACACTCCCTTATTGCTACTGACTCATTTTGGTCGGATCCACTCTCATTGAGTTCTCTGGCAAAACCCTTCATTCACGCCAGGGATGGCTGGGGGAAGGCTGCAGTGCTCTGTTGGACTCTGTTTTGTTTCCTCATCATCAGCTGCGTAAAACCTTCCTGCGGCTGCCACGCAGAGGTCACACCGACTGGCTGGGCCTCTGCAGGCAGCACCACTCCCTGCCTGCCCACACTGACAGGTTTAACCTCTGCTCCTCAGAAGCACCAAGAATGCCATGGCAGTGACTCCACATACTTTCCCTGCAAGGAAGAAAGGTTGGGAATGATTATTATTTGCCACCGTGTAGTGCCTGGAGTCTGCAATTAAGGTCGGAGCCTGCTAGGGATGGCATGGTCCACTTACCATGTAGCCAAAGATGACAAAAGACAAAGAAAGAAAAAAAAAATTTTAGAAAAAAAAGGAAATCCAGCATCAAAACAAACAGCCTTTGCTGTGTGGAGACTTTCGGAGGCCTTCAAGAACCTGTGAAGAATCTTTACAAACCAGGAGGAAGAAAAACACCAGCAGCTTGAGCGCTTGAGAAAGGTCAGGGGCTCACGCTTCTCAAGGGGAGCACAGGATGAGAACAAGGATGTTATGTTCTCTCATCCCAGGAGGTTCCAGTGACAAAGAGAAGGACAATCTATTTTAAGGGGCTTACAGAACTGGTTGCCTGAATGGCAGAGAAACAGCAGGTGCAAGGCAAACGAGATGGACCTGTTAAGGAAAGGAAAGAGGGAAAAAAAAACCAAACCACCAAACCACAAACCCAAACCCCATATGCCAGAAAACAGGAAGCATCCTTGTTAAGAATTCAGTGAGAAAATGCTCCAGCAAAGGGAGCATGTAAGGTACCATCTAAAGTACCCAGAAGTGTGTCAAGAGCCTCACTGTGTAAGTATGATGGAAGAGATCCTAGACTTCTCTCAGGTGGTTTAGCTGCGCATCTTCCCCTGCCCTCTGTTCAAATCTGAGCATGTTCCAGGGGAGGAGGATGCATAGCCTCTGGGTGCCACTGAGCCTGTGGCTAGACTACCTGCAACAGAATCAGCCTATCCCCATTAAAACAAAACAATCCCCCCTCCAAAAAAATACCTACCCAAAAAAACAAGAGAGATTTTATAACCCATTAGCAAGGCATGCAGAGTGGCTTAAAATCCTAGCCCTGAGGTTTCACCCCAGAAATTCGCTCTGAGTACCTTTAAGAAAAATACAGCATATCTGACTGCACAGATTACTTTAAGTGAAGTCTTCAAGAGGATTGAGTGAAGAAGCAAATTTATAAACTCCTACCATCTATTTCCCAGTCAGGACAGTTAAGAAAACCGAGTTTTCTTCAACCAATGCTCCTTGACATTAGCCTACTTTCAGTTTGCTAAAAACCAAGCCAAGAAACCCCATCACTTTTATGATTTCAAATCCCTTACACAGCTTGAGACATCATTGTCCTTCATCACAATTTGCGCTATCAAACTTGTGGTGCTATTTTAAGTTTCAGCAGTTGTGCTAATTGTGTGCAGCTCCACTGATTAAAGAGACCCAGCTGGACCACACCCCATCGCTAAGCCTTTCACTAAGTCAAATCAAACAATTGATAGCAATATACCAGATGCATCCTTCCTCCAGTGCTGCAAGAGTAAGTGGTGTTCTTGTTTGGAGAAAAGCCATCTTCTGGGATCCTATCACACAGTCGCGGAGTATAACCACTGCTGAAGTTCATGCAGTGGCCATTTGGGAAACACATGGCGTGCCCGCTCGGGTAATGCATTGCGCTTCTCCCTTTGTACTGTCCACCAAGGTGCTGCTCGCTTTCAGGGTACTGAGGGCCACCCAGCCCACCAACACAGTGCTCACTGCTCAAGATGTACTGCTCCGCGTTCTTTGACACTCTCTCCCCACTCTGGGACTGCATCATCTCTGCTGGGTTCTGGGACTGTTCCTGGTTGTACATGAAAGTGTCTTTGTGGGCCCTAGTGACCATGCCGATCACTTCTTCCTTAGCCATGTCAACGCTAGGAGGGGGAGAAGGGCTTTTGATGGTTTCCCGCTCTTGTTTGGGCTTGGACGAAAGGTCTTCTTGAGGTGCTTGATCCTGATGTTCAGTTAACGCTTCATTGGGTAAGTGACCGCTGAACTGACTGTTCATCATGGTTTTCATGGCACTCTGCATTTCAATCAGCATCCTCTGCTTTTCACGTTTGGGAATGCGGCCAAATCGAACAGCTACCGAGGTGGAGAAACAAAAAGCGGTGGGAAGGGGAAAAAAGAAAAAAAAAAAAGTCAATCCTGAAAACGTTAGCATGCACACACAGAGAATACACAACCCAACCAAAAATCCTGTGTTTTAAGGGAAGACTTTAACTGCTCTCACCAACACGACAGCAGGGCTATTACCACTGAAGTCAAGGAGCTTCGTGGGCATAGGACAGGCGCGAGACATGAAATGTATGCTGTTGTTTACATACAAAGAGAAGGCGGCTCTAAAGCACACAATCTCTAAAGCCTATACACACAGTTGTGTTCATTAAGTGTCAGGCTTTAAGACTGGATCAATTAAATCAGTGTAACTTTGTGAGATGACAATTAGCTGAATTTAAACACAGTTCATATCACATTTGAATAGAAGTCCTACAAGACAGCTCCCCATGGACCAATTATACAAGTCGCCAAAACAGTTAAGAGAATCAACGCTGAATGAAGCTTACCTTGGAGTATTTTCCCGATAACTTTGCCATGACAAGGACATTTTCTGCTGGCAAGGGGATGGGCATCATTGTGGCTGCAGCACTTTTGACCCTGTCCTAGGGATCTACAACTGCCTTTACCATCCTGTCCAACCACAGCCTTACAAAGGCTTGTAACCAGTTTCGACTGATGTAATTATGTTCATGCAGTAGTCCATCATTAATGTAACTAAATCTCTTTCATTAAAGCAGGTGCAACCTTACGCACAAACAAGCGCCTAGGGGATGAAATAACTCCTATGCATGACAAGAACTCAGAACAATTATTTGGAATAAGTTTTAACACTCCACCCACTAAATTATTAACAGCCTAAGATTCCTAGTTCTTGTGAAATAAACACCCAGAGAAAATTAAAAAGTGAAACAGAAGGAGGAGTTCTGGTTTGTGACAGCGTGTAAGTTCTAGCAGACTCAGGAACTACACTTTCAGCACTACATTTTAAAGAAAAGTCACAAGGAGTGGGCAGCCAGCAAGGCGGTCAGAGATACAGCTCAACATTACCCTTTCCTCCTTGCCTTTCCCCTCCCTCCAAGAAAAGAAAAAAGAAAAAAAAGGAGCAGATATATGCTCGTCCCATGCACCCAAAGCTAAATCTTTAGGCTCTGTAATGATTACTCTAAGGCTATCAGCTCGGGCAGAATTCTCTTTCATTGAAAAACCAACAGTAACAAAACAAAAAACAAAAAAAAAGACAAAGAGAAAAGTCTTGTTCAGATTCAGGCAGGATACAGCTATAAATATTAAGTCATTAAAACAAAACTGAGACTCTGGTTACAACCATCCCCTTTAACAGGCCACTGCAGCACATCCCACCGCATGAGCCTCCAGAGACGGGAGGACAGTGCTGCGGCCGGTATTGCATTACCAGCTCAGGAGAGTCACGGGGCAACAAGGCAAGTTGACCTACATGCTCTCAGACAGGGAACCTGTCCCTGACCACAGGTCTGGCTGCCTTTTCTGCCTTTAAGACCCTCAGCAATCGGTTTTGGAGGTGGGCGGCAGATTCCCTCTCAGAGGATCACTGCTCGGAAGAGGAACGTACCATCTCTCGACATCCCAACAGACAGGCATTTTTTGAAGCGACACTGCTGGCATCTGTTCCTATTCATTCTCATTATAGAGCAGTTGTTATTCTTCAAGCACTTCTTATACTGGATGTTTTGCTGAATGCTTCTTCTGAAAAAACCCTGTAGACAAACAAACAAACAACCCCCACAACTATTATTACAGCTCATGTCAAATCCTCCTGCCACCTCTCCGCAAGCACAGAAAACCCCACTGTCTCATCAGCTGCTTCAGGGCCACTGGCCCCAGGTGATTTTAAAGAACTTGCTGCTCTTTATTACTTACTTCCCTTCCGTGTGTGATCTGTGTACAACAAACTAGTTATGATTCCTAACTACAGATGATGCTAAGTTGTTCCCTGCACAGTCAGCACCTAAGAGCAAAGTATCTCCACTATTACCTCTATCACCGTACTGATCGTTTACAAGATATCCCCTCAACCTCCTATGACATCAAGCGCAAAGACGGAAGTCAAAAGTCAGATCTTTTGACTTTAATCTCCATAGTTTGGCAACAAAACCATTCTGTTGCACCACACGACCTTCAAAGGTGGTGCTTTCACATAACCCTTAAGTTGATAAACTATCACAGAACATAAAATTTGCAACGTTACAATACCAGAAAATACAGATCTATTGCTGCGTGCACATGCAGGCACACAGTTCCGGCTTTCCCCGTGGTAAGGAATTGCTTTTCCAAAGCTGTTTTGTTCTGTGTCCCGGCCCAGGTGACAACTCACACCCACTATCTCTTAATGCAATTAACATTCACATGTCTTGCGTGACACGGTCCTCACCACCTCCGTCTCCAGTTCTTCTTCTCTGCCGTGCACTCCAGGTCAGGCAGGATCGGACCAGGAGCGAGAACAGAAAGTACTACAGAGTTTGAAAATACTGCGTATTGCTAAATGGTTTGCCTTTTCCTACAACCTTTACACTGTCTGAAATTTCTTGGATTTAAGTTTAACAGAGAAGCATACAGGTGGTTTTTTTCGGCACAATCACCCCTTTTCCCTTGTGGGGAGAACTAGAACATTTCACATGCAGGTAGGTGAGCAGAAACATAGCTCACCTTGCAGCCCTCACAGGCGTGAACACCGTAATGAAACCCTGAAGCAACATCTCCACAGACTTTGCAAAGAAGAACCATGCCATTGAACTCTAGAATCAGAACAGAAAAGTCAAGGATACAGAAAACCAATGACAACTGCAAGAACGTGTTTCCAGCTTTTAAAACCTGGGCTAAAAGCAAAATAGGTCAGTTCAATATCCAAAAAAATGCAGCATCAAGAATGTACAAAACCTCCGAATAGTTCAGAAAGTAACAGTGCTGGCGGGGGGGGAAAAGGGGGCGGGGAAGTACAAACATGAAGCGCTGAACAGAATAGGGAGAAAGCACGTATTCACTGGACTTTAAGCCACAGTAGCATTGCACTCAACTGTAAAAACAGAAAGTCTGCTAACATTTACACACTTTTAAAAGGACCATTTAGCTAACTACACCACCAAAGTTCAGGCTCAATCTGCTTTTCCATCAGGACAAGTAAGCCCACATACAGGATACGGGTTCCCTCACTGAGAATAAACGTATTTTCTTAAAAATAAAAATATTAAAGGATATTTTACTTTATTATATATTGTAAACAAGCCACAAATTTTACTCATGTGATAACAATTAAGGTCTGGTAACTCAGCCACATCTATGTAGGTAAAGACTACTCATTTGTGTGCATAACCGGATCAGCATGCTTGCACATTTGAACTTGAAAATACCTTCTCAGCCCTGTAAATATGCTCCACGGTTTGGGGTTTTTATAAGTTTTTCCCCACCTGTTTTACTTAAGCTTGTCAATAAAGATTTTCTGCAAGTCCTAAGTGCTGGTCTAACATTGGTTTCACTGAAGACAATAGGAATTTTACCAGTGACTTCAGTAACCACAAAGTTACCTTAACTGTGAGCAACACAGACAGCTGGAAATACTCCCAAAAAACCACGTTCTACCAGAAAGGCAATTTATTTGACATTTGGGTTTCATTTATACAGAGAAACTAAAACGGTTTTTTTCCCTAAAGGTTTTGAAAAAAAACAAACCACAAAATTTCTGGGGTTTTTTTGTTGTTTTTTTTTTTTTTAATAGAGCTAGTGCTGAGCTAAAAATGTTACCTATCTATCTATACATCTAAACAGTTCACAACAGGTTTCATCTTCAGGAACCTCTGACCTGATATCAAAAATCTAGTTGCTAGCAAATTTTTAAGAGGAAGTAAAGGTTCTTACTAAGAACTTAGGGTAGTGACACTTTAGGAAAAAAAAAAAGCAACAACCAACCACAAAACTTTTAAGGTAGAACTGTCACTTATTCTAGCTTCAGGACAATCCAGACTGATAAAACTGTTCTGCCAATAAAAGAATTCCGCCTTTGAAAGACTAGTCTAAATTTGAGCTGAGTGTTTGCTGAAATACTCATTCCAAAACTCAGTTTGATTTCTGCCCTTCCAAAACTGTTCAAATACAGTTCGTCATCGTTGATCTTCTCTGATTGCCCAAAAAAGTGTGAAACCAATAGCCGGAGTTGGATTGCCAAATGCATTTTAAAAGGCCATCCTTTAGTTACAGCTTATGAGTACTTTGGGTTTTTACATCCTTAAATTAAGACTTGGAATCAAAAAGGTAAAGGTCCCAGCTACAGCTATGTAAATGTAATATAAAGTTCTGTCAATTTATCTTTCCTCAAAGAAATGTCAGGAGGGGGAAGGCGAAGGGGCAGGGGAGGGAGTATGAAAAAACAGAGAAACTACATTTTCAAGACAGCTCCATAAATACTTCTGAAGGCCACTTCTGATTACTATTACCTTTACTTCATTGCATCTTTCTAACCAAGTGCTTGATTTTTTTATTATGATCAGTTTTGACTAACGAAAAATCTGAAGTAAAGCTGGACTGTATTTATGGACTGTTTGAACTTAGCAGCGATGGGACCTGCATCTATTAGCACTTGGCAACAGCGTATGTATTACCACACAAATCATGGAAAAAGGTAAAAATGGAGGCTTTGCTATGTGTCTTCAAAGGAAGGCAGGTGGAAAACCTGGTTGTAATATACAAGGAGGGGAAAAAAAAAAAACAAACGGTGGTTTCAGGAACCGGCACCAAACATACTTGTGACTCCATTATGGCCTTTTGTCAAACCAGCAACACTCGACTGGTTTGTTTTAATAGTCTCCTCAAGACGATCGCTCTTGGGTGCCCCGTCCGAGCCCTCGCTGCCCCGGCCACTGCAGCCGCCTTCTGAGGAGGAGCTGTTCGGAGAAGACGGGACAGGCGAAGAGGACGACTGGAAACCGCTGTCTGAGCTCTCGCTGTGACATGAGGCTGGGCTAGATGCCGAGCTTGAAGAGCTGATGTAAGCTATCACACCCCCTGAGGCAAGAAAGAAAAACAAAAAAAAAAAAA
>VXBO01014184.1:16738-36499 GCA_013400135.1 Rhinoptilus africanus
CCCCCCCCCTTGGGGGTGTACCGCTGACCCCCGGGCTGAGCAGAGGCGGTGGGGTGAGCGGAGGTGAACAGGTGGAGGTGAGAGGCAGCTAAATGTAGTTTGCCGCCTCCTAATTTGGGTGAGTTTCCTAGCTTCTCGAATGAGGTAAACAGGTCAGTTTGGGCGAGCTTCCTCACTTCTCCAATAAGGTGAACGTGTGAGTTTTCCCGTTTTTTCCACCTGTGGCCCAGCAGCCTGGAGGCATCCAGCCTCCAGGTCCGCACACAGCACCCACCACCATGTCCGGGCCCGCTGTCCCCCAGCCCTGATTTCCGACAGCAAAAGCTTCTTGTCCTCCTCGTATTCCCTGTTCTCCTCCTCGTACCAGCTCCAAACTACGCTTCCCCAGCCCTGCCGCGTGTCCGCCTGGCTCCCTCGCGCAGCCCCAGCCCGCTCCTCTCCTGCCGAGCCAGCTACGGGGCATGGTGTCCCTTCCCATCCCAAGGGCACCTGCCTTCGTCCCCGTCTCAGCCCTCTGCGGGGCTGCTGGGCACCACGGGCTGAGCACAAATCTGATGCGCCTGAGACTAGCCCACCCTTGCCGTGTCAAACCTCCCGAAGGCCGAAACTGGCCAAAAAACTCAAAGGAGAAGATAGCGCAGAAATCACATTCTCTTAGGAAACCAAGCTGAACACCAGAAACGAGAGCAGAACAAGTCTTCTCCACCCATGCCATTCTGTGTATCCGGGAATTTTTTTTTTTTTTGTTATTTTTGGATTTTAGCAAAGCAGACGCTTGTGTAATATTCCCAAACCAGTGGGTTACCAACCCTAGATGTTTACTGAGACTGCCAAAAAAACTACAGAACTCCAACCTTTGCGGTTGGATAAGGCAGGAGACTTCCATTTGCAGGTGGTGGTGGAAGCACTCAGAGACGAGTGTGCAAGCACTGGCACTCAGACCAAAGGGCCCATCTGGCCAGCAAGCAGTCTGCGCTGCTCAAGGGAGGCTCAGGTTTTTCGGGTCCATGGACTCCATTCCTGAGAGTGGCCAATAAAGGGAAGGACTGCTCTTCCACTTCCTTTGTGGGCAAGGACAAATGCTGCTGCTCCTGCCCGGCGGGACAAATGGGGAAGGCAACGTACGTAACTTTGCAGAATGCCGTAGGGAGAGGCTGTCACACTATTGCTCCCAATCTCGGTCTCTCCCATTTACCACCAGGACAGGACTTTGTCCCTCCCAGAGGGATTCCAGCCTCTAATATCTTCTACCATCTGCTTTTGAGACTCTCGGGGATCATTACAGCAGTTTCAGCCTGCTCTTGCCTCTGGTGCTGCACTTTACAGTCCTGGAGCCACCCCCCACCCATCTTCAAGAATGTCTTTATTTTGCTTCTCTCTCCTATCTCAGATCAACCCCTTCCTTAATGACCTTGGACTGCTCCCTATGCTCCCGTACCACATCCTCTCTGCTTCCTTCCCGAGGTGGCTCCACACACACACATGGGTTGCAAGGGCAACTTCTCTTAGAATCATAGAATCAGAATCATAGAATCGGTGAGGTTGGAAGGGACCTTTAAGATCATCAAGTCCAACCATTANAGGGATGGAATATGGCAAAAGCAAGTAATGGGCCCACCACCCAGTCTTCCACTCAGGAATTGTCCTTGTCCACAACACCAGAGGAAGCCAAAAGCTATGTTCTTCTGAGAAGGCCCAGCAGGTAGAGCTGGCTGTGGATAGCCACGGGATGGTGCAACCAGTGTCTCTCCTATCCTGGAGTTCCTAGTGGAGAAGGTCTCAGCCATGGCCCTCTCCACTGCCATGATATAGGTCTGCTGGTCAGCACGAAGGCGTGGACTGTCACAGTGGTCCGTGAGAGGCGCTTCAGTGTTTGGAGGAGAAAACTGTTTTAGAGAACAACAAGGTTTTTATTCTGCCCTGTAACCTTGGAGAAGACAACACTTTGCCAGTGGGTTGCAATATGGGAGACAAATTTTTCTTGGACCATCTTTCCACCTACCTCTTCCAAACGCCACAAAAACCCCTGTGGCTCTGGGCGTTGACCAAGTCTTGGTGCCTGGGCTTCTTCTTGAGGGGCTTCTCTTTGACCCTAGCTTGGTCCATAAAGCTCTAGTGTTACTTGCTGAACTCTCACGTATCCCACAAGGATATGTTGGATTCCCTCCATGTTGTTTGCCCCTCCACGAAGGGCAAAACAAATTCTGGGATTATGGAGAGGCAGTCTACTGCTGGCATTCACAGTGACATGGTGCATCTCCAACCCGAAGGACGGGTGGGCACTAGGATGACCACTTGAAAAGAGATTGAGAGTCCTTGTGTTTGGTCAGTCCTCTGAATCCTTCAGCCTCCGTTTGCTGAGGGTGCTGCTCTCTGCAGAAATCTCGTGGTTCTGGGAAGAGATGGACATGGACACATGAAGGGGCAGAGGAGGGGAAGAAGCACAGAAAGTGGGACAGAAAGCTTCTACAACCTCTTCCCCTCCTCTATGGGGAAGAACAGAAACATTTCCTCCTCTTGCCCCCCACCCCACACACATGGAGCAGCTAAAACTGCATGTTTAAATTCCAGGGGTTGCGGAATGACTCCCACCTGTGCTATGGACGCTCCTACCTCTGGATGGGAGACGGCACATCAGTGTTGCAGCAACTAATGCTGACTTAACTGTTAAGTGCAGTTGATAGCTGGATGGTGGGACAGGATGCACTTTGGCCACCTCACCGGAGGTATGTGGAGGCTGATGACTCCTTTTCCTCAGGCCTGAAATGCTGGCGGTTGCTCAGGTCGGGACAGAATGCCTGCACATTTCTCTCCCCGTGGAGAGGCCCTCCTAATCCCAGTAAACATCCACACACCAGCCAGGAACGTAGGAGTTTCCATCAGCAGGCATTTGCCTGCTTTTGGACGAGTTGGATTTCTTTAGTGCCTGGCACATTTACAATAACATTAATTTGTTCCCCAAATATATATTTTGCAAACAGAAAAAATTTGTTTACATGACGAGTGCCAAGGAGCAGCATCTTTTCATGCCCCAACAGCTCCTGATGTTTTCTATTTCTTTGTTTCTTATTACCTCAGGAAAAAATTCCTAACCTCTTATTTGTATTTTTGACTGATGCTCAGAACGCTGACGTTTGCACAGATCTACAGTGAGTCCGAGTTCTCTTCCCTGGTCATTTACAGCTTCTGATGGTTTACATACAATGAAAGTTATTTTCCCCCATATAAAATACTTTGCCACTATTTTTCTCTCTGGTCGCTCTGTTTGATGAGATCCTTCTGAAACCCTCAGCAATCTGTCTGTCCTGAATAATTTGTGCTCTACAGCTGCAAGTGGAACTAGTTCATACAAGTACACTTCTCTTAGGCGAGGCAACTGATACCAAAGCTATCCTTGCATTTCCAGCTCGTTTAAAGCAAAGATTTATTTGCTGTCTTCACTTACTAGCTTAAATATTTCCCTCTAAAAGTCATTATAATGATAGCTATAACTGCGACTTCTTTCCTACATTAAATGATATAAATAGCAATAACTCGCCTAACTAATCTCAGCCTCTGGAAGCCAGTGGAAATTTTTCTATCGATTAGAGTCAGCTTGGGTCAAGCCCTACACAGCATTTTCTGACCCCTTGCCCTACTTATTCTCCATCTCTGTTTCGCCTATGTATCTAACTCTTCAGATTGTTGCACATTTTTTCCTCTCTGCTGAAGAGAAATCCTGATAAGGAGGTCCCAGAGGTCTTTAGCTTGTCATCGCATCCCTTCGTGGGCTGAATGTGTGCAGAACGCTTTAGGAAGAAGCAAAAGCTAAATATAGAGTCATTTAAAGCCTACCCATTAAGGGCATGCCTACATGACACGAATGCAACTAGCTTCGGTACCGGGAGCGGTGTAGTCAGGGAGCTAAGTATAACCGAAACAGAGGAACTGGCTCACAAATCGTTCCCTCCCGCTCACATCCTGTCTCTCGGTGCCAAGTATCAGAGCCTCGGAGGAAGATATAAAAGCTCATAATAGACAGTTATATACTAACTTGCCCATAGGGTAACTTTCTTCCTGATTCAGCTCTTTAGCAGTCTGTTTATGGCCCGAAGCACGTAACACTTCTGCTTTTCTCTCTTAGCTAGTGTTATTGCAGGTGTGCTTTTTATTCACATAAATTGTTAATACATGCGGCCTTCTAGGCTGGTCAAAAGGATGGGACATAACCTCGTGCAATACCGACATCTTACAACGAGCCTCAGCTAGTTGCCCCTGCAGATTTTAATGGAAGGTGAGGACTTGGACCTTTAGTCCAGAAAGACAAAGCATTAATTAACCCTATATTATATGGCTGTAATATCACCACTCACCTTTTCCTTTTTGTGCTATAAGTTACTTAATCTGAACCATAGAATCATAAAATGTCAGGTTGGAAGGGACCTCAAGGCTCATCTGGTCCACCCTTTCTTGGCAAAAGCACAGTCTAGACAAGATGCCCCAGCACCCCGTCCAGCTGAATCTTCAAAGTGTCCAATAATGGGGAATCCACCACTTCCCTGGGGAGATTATTCCAATGGCTGATTGTTCTCATTGTGAAAAGTTTTCCTTTTGTGTCCAACTGGAATGGCCTCTGAAGTAACTTGTACCCATTACCCATTGTCTTTTCCATCTGCTGGTGCATCATTGATTTATCCAGAAATAAAATCATCAGCTAATGAAACAAAGATGAGAATATTTATTGCTCGATTGGGCCAATCGTGATTTGGGGGAGAGAAGCAGAAAGGATTGTAAAAATGATGCACAAAGAGATACTCTTTACTTTCACTGAAACACTGGGGCTTATGTGACTTAACTACAGGTGATTTCCAATGACACATTGTACTGTCTCAGAGACAACATCAACGGGGCTGTATTGAAGGCAGATAGTCAGCAGACAACTGATGCCTTTCGCTTAGAGGAGCCCCTAGAGTTGCCAGTCCCTTCTTCCCACCACCCAAAACTCTCCAGGGGCAACTGCATTTCTCCCTCTGGTGTCTTTTGCAATAAATGTCCTTCTAAGACAGGTTTTTCTTCTGCCTTTTCCAAACCCTCTTATATCGCAGTGTCCTGCAGAGCATCCTATTTCAAAGCACCGATGCTCACTAGGAAGTTGCCTTGGTCGCAAGCTGACAGCAATCGCGTTGGCGTTGAGTGACACTGGCACGGTGCTGGCCAGGACATCCCCAGTGTGGCAGCACTGCTGTCGCCAGATCAAACACATTGCTTCAGAAGTCATGTAGCGTGGCTCCACCATTTCTCTTCTGAACCCTCCAGGCCACCAGAACATAAATCCAGTTTGCTTTTTCTCTTTGTGAACTATGTTAATCCTTAGAGATCAGTCCTGGGCAGAGCAGAGATGCAAATGATGCCTTCTCCTCATCTTGGGAAAACTCTGCAGGTCGTATGGAGGGCACACAAAGTCAGAAATGTCACCCACCGCTCCTGCAAGGTTTTGCGCATCACCCTTGCTTCTCTCCTCTGGAGCAGCACAAGCTTATTGTGATTACTGGCCTATTTTACAAGTAAAATCCCAAAGAAAACAAAGCCCAGTCACAAACAGAGGTAAATGCCACCCACATCTGGGCCCTAAATAGCCCAAGATTGTAGAAAACAAACAGCCCTTCATTACAGGTGCCGTTGGTCCCTGTGCACTGGCCCCTGTGAGAGAGGACTGCCTTTTTACATCCAGGCAAAACAAAGGCAACTATATTCAAATCAGTACAATTTCTCTGGGGAGGAAACCAAAACATATTTTTGGCCCCAGGAATTATGACCTCTAACAACCCAAAGGCTAGCTGGCAGTTTAAGGGCCAGGACAGCTTCAGACTTTCAGCAGCTCTATAGAGCACAGTGGTTTTTTCCCCAGTCGTTGTCTCACCCTGTCTAACTTGGAGGTAAGATGATTTAATGCCTAATGCTTCCAGGTGCTGGGTTGTATCAGGAGATGACGCATGGAACACTGTATCAGACCTTGCGTCCTCCTGTACTAGGTCCAACTGGTCAAATTCTTGTTCCGAAATGCTGGCTTCTCTATTTTGCTGTGAGCCTGAAGAGTTAAAGTTATTAACTGGTTCAGAATAAAATGCATTAGGAATAAATATGCTTTAGGATAAACCTATTAAATGGATAAAAATGCCATTACCAGTGGTGAAATATGATTATGTGACCTTTTAAATAAATAAGCCTGCTATGCACCAAATTATGGCAGATAATAAGCTTTATACATGATAAAGTCATGCAGTAGGTCTCGATCTTCAGGCATTCAGTGAAATATCGCTAGCCATAAAGGGCTTCTGAAACATTACACAAAAGAAAATTGCTTCCAGCTATAAAAACTTAACAGTTAAAACAAATGTAGTTCCTCTCATAAAATCCTATGCAGGGCACTGGTAGCAAGAGTGAAAGCTTACTGGAAACAAACCTGAGGTATTCAAACTATTTTGCAAATACACAATGCTTCTTAAAATAACTTGGATTCCAGACAAATGTAGAATAAATCTGTTGAAAGCAAAAGGGTTGTAACCCTCTAACGCCAGTGTAAGATACAAATTAGGTTCTTAGGGTCTTAGAAATAAGTTTGTGGGATATCTCTGGATACCAACGTTGCTGCAGATCCAAACTAATGTATACTTGTCGTTTTGGACGTGGAAATACTGACCTCTCCGGCTGTCCTGAATCTTGGGCCTGTCTACGTTATGCCTCAATGACCTGCCCAGATTACTCCTGACACAAAGATCTTCCTATTAAGGGACGGTTCGTATTTGATGTGATGTAAACAGAGCTGTTTGTTATCAGCCTCGTGAATAAAGGCAGACATGCTTTTAGGTCAGGTTCAGCTACCAGCTTCATGCATGGCAAAACTGGCTCTCTACAGTAAGTCAGAGTGTTCTGCTCTAAACCATTACAAACGAGAAGGAATGAAGCAAATTCTCTCATTCCTTCTAGTCATCATGGGCAAACCAGCAAAACCTCCTGGTGAGGCACTTACAGTTTTAATAAAATCATCGTGGTCATTTCATCTATTGTTACATGAACATCAGGGAATACTTGCAGTTCCCAGCTAGGGTCTCAAATACAGCTCCTAGGACTGAAAATAAGCTTGGAACTCCCTGCCACCATCAATTGTCTTCTCCAAAAGGTGATACAAAACAACACATTAGACATCAACAAAGGGGACCATTCCTGTTTCTTCAGTTTGGGTTTTCTTTTCCTGAACTGGGAGAATGCAAGCACTGTTTTTGAGGATAGAAAGGATCTTCTTAACCTCCAGCTACAAACACTTGACAATTTTCACTGGTGCTCAATCCAGTACAAATGAACTGAAAGAAACAGAGCGAAATTCAAGCACACAAAAGAAGCCAGCTATGCTCCAGCTCCCAGAAAGTAAGGAGTTCACTCTCTGAACCTTAACCATTTTATCTGTAAAGAAACAGGCACATTCTCCACCGCTAGTTTTAGTGCTTTTACTAAATAGAGCGAGATATGCCATAGAATAGTAGTATCTGATGGAGGCGTACAAGATGGAGAGGGACTTTGTACAAGGGTTTGTAGCGATAGGATGAGGGGCAACAGCTTCAAGCTGAAAGAGGGCAGATTTAGATTAGATATCAGGATGAAAATTTTCACTATGAAGGTGCTGAGACAATGGAACAGGTTGCCCAGAGAAGCTGTGGATGCCCCATCCCTGGAAGTGTTCAAGGCCAGGCTGGATGGGGCTTTGAATAACCTGGTCTAGTGGGAGGTGGCCCTGCCCAGGGCAGGGGGGTTGGGACTAGATGATCTTTAAGGTCCCTTCCAGCCTAAACCTTTCTATGACGCTAAACACAGCTTAAATGGAACCACTGTAAAGGAATGGGTGGCATCATAAGGGTATCAGTGAAATTTTATGGTTTCTTCCTGAACAACTGTAGCACGACATCCAGAAACAAATAATGGGTCTGTTCCAGGCAGGAGCTCAGCTGCATCCTGAAAAGGCCTCCAGGCACTTGCCATTTTGTTTTACTACAGTTCTTCAAAACCAGTCAATTGTGAGCATAAATCTGGCGGAGCAGGCACATTACCAGTGGTGAAGGACAACTGCTTGTTATATAATCCTGCCAAATCCTTGATACAGCAGTTCTGGGCGAACAGCCGTCCTGCTCTGAGTCATCTAGAAAGTCTCCAGTCTGGTGAGCTTCCAGGAGCAGGCCATCAAAACAGGTTCTATTTCCACTTCCCATTTCAAATTACAGGAGGCACCTATGAGTCAAGGCAATCATTTTCTCTTTATCTGCCTTCAGATGGCATCCCGCACACGGAGCCGGCCCGGGCTCCTGCTGAGCCATAAGCCCCGTGGGAGTTCCCAGCTCAATTCAGATGTCACAGCTTGTGGCTGTCCTGTTGGCACGCAGGTCCCGCTGCAGGTACCGAGCAGGACGGTCCGAGGAGATCCTTACCCTGTTTTTTAGAGAACCTGAGCTGCTACATGCGGGGCTGGACTTGCTCCGTGCTCACCAGGCTTTCTCCAAACACCCATCGCTGGCCCCCAGCAGAAGCAGACATCGTGCGTAGACCTCTCCACTGCCAACGGCCACATCCCCGTGCCGGTCACCAGAACCAGGAGCATGATTAACTCATGCTTATTTCTTTTTCTCCCCTATTTTGAAGCAATGCCAAGTCTTAATCCAGTCCTGGGTCACGGATCTCAGCGGGATCCATGACTATCTTCGAATGGTCTGTCTTCGAATTAAGAAGTCTCCCACCTCAGAGCTGCCCAGCTTAGACCTCCTGCTCTCCTACGTCTTCTCCCCTTTGCCGTGCCCGACAGACATCTGGAGTCAGCTCTTCTGACACCAGTGCTGGCACCCAAAGCTGAGAAGCTCACTCTTTACAAACCCAAATGACTGCAGCTTTGGCAATCTCACCCCTATTGACCAACAACAACAAAAAGAACCAAGTCAGCAGCAAGCAGTAGCCCGTTGCACAGGGCTGTACCAAACCCAGGAGAAAAGAGATGGGTCAGGTTGGGTTGGCTGGTAGGTGCCAAAAGAGCTGGTCCAGGGTTACCACTTCAGGAGCCAAAAACGGGAAAGATGGAACACAATCACTTCCCCAGTTCTCCATCCCACTCCTCTGCAGATGACAGAAATGCTCCAGCCTTTCCTGCTCTTACCTATGAAAGGACCATACAATTCAATATGCAAACGGCAATGCATGTAATACGATTTTAGGACAATTTGCAAAAACCTGCAAAAAACATCAACTTTCAGCGTTCATTACGATCTGGAAAAAAAATCCAGTTCTGTAGTTCATTTCCACCTGGGCACAATTTGGCTAAAATAATTATTCAGGCTCAAAACACATCTGTCATTTCCTTATTTTAAAATTATTTTTTCTTAAAACAAATTAAAACTTAGGAATGTTGCTAGAATGGCACACGCAAGGAGGCAAGATCATTTATTAGAGAGGTATTTTAAAGTTTTCAGCCTTAAATGGATGGGACCATCACTGGAGAAAACAGAACTCGTGTATGCCATATGTTTTCCATAGTTTTATGATTCTTGTATTTTTATTAAACTAGCCAATGAAAATAATAACTATAGTGGAGCTTTTAATTTAGCCTCAGGAGCCAGAACAATGGTTCAGTTGTTCACAGTGGGTTATTTTCTTTCATCCTTTCTTCCTTCTCAGCAACATAAATCATAAGTCTAAGAATTGGGTTTCCAGTGTAACCCATCACAGTAATTCATTTTTTTGTTTCCCATGGGTAAGGTATAACTGTTGGTTTATAATTGCTGTTTGGATAAAGCAGGGTCCAAAACCCAAGCAGCAAGTGTAACCTAAAATGTGTATTGCACGTAAAGGCGATAAACATCTTCCCAGTACAAACTGTTGGTGTTAACATGAAAAACTTGGTATCTCACTATGAGTTTGTACAATTTTTTTAAGCTGTGTCTGTTAAGAATGGACAGCCAGGCACCTATAAGAAATAAAATATTAAGATTGGGAACTAGATTCTCTAGATTCCGTAGAATCAATTGAATCATGTATTTCATATAATGTATGTACAAATCTATAAAAAAAATGAAGTTCCTTTTATTTACACTTCTTCGTTAATTATAAATATTAACTGGTTTATACTTGTCCTTGATTTTTATCGTGTAGCTGAATCTTACTCTATGTCTTTTTCTGTAAAAAAGATGGTGAGCAGATGTTTTCCACCAACACCTGTAGCAATAACTTGTAAACAAAATGAAAACAGTACGAAATTTTGTATTCTACTCGAAAGCTTTACTCTGCCTTTGTTTAACCGTGCATTGCCGAAACCGCTATCCAAATAGTTGCAAACAACATAGCAACTTATAAGACATCATTTTTATATATAGCTCTGAACAAACTGAAAAGACAAAGCTCAAAACACCTTGTTCATATGGGTTGGGTAACTCGTTATCTAAACTCATCTGACTAATCACGAAACCTGTGAGAGAGGCAGGTGGATTGTAACAGTAGGTGAGTTTTAGGACCGCAGTTCTCATACGAGGAAAGGGTTCAAATAATTGCTCATTAGTCACAGAAAAACAATGCTGGAAGAAAAAAACGTATGAATAAATGAATGAGCGAACACACCAGACTAATGAGCTACTTCCTCCACTTGTTGTATGAGCTCTCCGAGGATGGCGAATCATTTTTGGTACACGTGTGAACACAACGCAGAGTGGAACAGGGTCTTGGTTTCTGCCTGCTGTCCTGGCTACTGACACCAGGCCTGCTGATGAGGCCGGGAAGGTGGAGGACACCAGTGCGGTGCTTTTCACAGCCCACGGTTTGGAGCACCAACCGAGAACCCTCCTTCTGCTCTGGGCTCGGTGAAGCGCAGCTGCTGCCTGGTCTGTCGGGGTTGCAGACGGACACCAGAGACACGGCACAGGGAGCCAGTTCTGTGCGGAGGACACTTGGGTCTGGCCAGGCTTACACTGCGGGGGCCACACCAGCTAAACTCGGCTGAGGAGCCCTGCTGGACCCTGGCCAGCTGTAGCCTCCTCTCCTGTCACCAGGCAGCACTGGGGTGCTGATAAGCCCTGCTGGAAGCCAGCTGGCTCGTTCTCTTCTTTTTCTTTTACATTTTTTCCCTTCAACATGCCTCTTGATCCTTGTTTTTCCAAGGGAACTTACTAACTTCCCCGCAGACAGCCAGTTTGGTTCCAGAGGTAATGCCTCCACAGCCCTTCCGCAACAAGGCACAGGCTGCATCACCCCTGAGGAGCCAGCTAGGGCCCGATGTACTGAACCAGCAAGGGTCTTTCTAAAGCCCGGGACCAGGAAGGCAATGCGGGGAGACCTGAGCAGGCTCGGAAGGGGGCTACCTTCCACCCGAGAGTGCAATCCCAGCCAGCATCCATCTGAACAGAGCCAGCCTTCATTTAATCACTCAGCTGCTCCCACGGAGCTCCCTGTCCTCCAGGATAGCCTAGCTCTCCGTTTCCCTGAATGATGGAGAGTTGACAGTATGTAATGAGATTAAATGTCATCTTCATTACATAAGAGTCTTTAATTATAGGGTATCATTGAACATCATTTGATGCCGAAGAAAAGCATGTTCTCTCCAATTTCAGGCAGCGACAAGGGTCCCAGAAGAACCGGGTTCCTGTCCTGGCTTTGCTGCGGGCCTCTTCTGGCACGTTAGGTAAGAGCAGGATAGCCACCAAATTCAAGATTGCATAAGTAGTGTCGCTCAGGCACTTCCCAACTTTAGGGAGCTGGATT
This sequence comes from Rhinoptilus africanus, assembly GCA_013400135.1. Lineage (NCBI taxonomy): Eukaryota > Metazoa > Chordata > Aves > Charadriiformes > Glareolidae > Rhinoptilus > Rhinoptilus africanus. The sequence goes on from VXBO01014184.1 coordinate 28,502, forward strand.
TTGCAACCTAAACGCTCTGGCTGTAGTTACCGAATTGAGGCTGGTTCAGAACCTTGACACGTGGAGAGAAGAACAACCCTCAGGCTCTCCATCCTTTTATACGGCCTTGCATTTCAAGCAACTACTTGTAAAGGATGGGATCAAACAGTCGGTGCTTGCTCAAAGCCCCTGAAAAGAGTGTCCAATTCAAATCCAAATTGCCTTTTTTTTTTGTGGCTGAAGCAGTATTTCCATCACTCTGGGTATTTTGTGTTGATACTCTCTGAACTAGACCTGTGTGTGCTGCAAAAGAGCTGTTCAAGGGCAAAAAAGATGGTGGTTTTTCCCCATCTTGGAGAGCGAGTAGATAAAAAGAGTAGGAATCAGGCTCTATTTTTAGATCTTAACTTTTTAATTCATTAGCTGGATGGGACTGTTCACATGCAGCTGCTTTTCTCACTGGGTCAAGGCTAGAGAAGAACTGCTGCATTGCAAGGACAGAGATAAGCGAGCAAATCAAGCTATTACACTCCTCCATCGCTAATTCCTTCATTCTAAGACACCCACACGCATCCCCCAAAATCACCAGTGACATTCAATGACCTCCTGCCGCAGGGCGGGAGCCAGCCACCCCCTCCACCAGCACGTGTGCCCACCCCAGGCAGCACGCCGGCATCCCTGGCTGCCTGGCAGAGACCCCCGAAGCTGTGCAGACAAGGCGAGGGAACAATTACACTCGCTGTTGATTAGCGAGTCCGTACTTCTCAACTCAGCTAGGGCTGACAAGTAACGAGCCCTTCTGTTAGCTGCGTGGGAGTTTACCACTTGCTTAATTAAAAAAAATCACACTATCTGTTTATACACATCCCACCCCACAGGAGGGCAGAATTAGTTTCTAACAGGGGGTGAATTACTCGCCCAGCCCTCACCTTCTACCAAAAGCTGAGCGATCAACCTAGGTGGCTTACAAAAAAGTGAAATCCAGCCCAATAAAAGCTTACAGACGACTGGTTTCAAGAGCACCCGGTATCAGGCTGAAATAGGCCGGGCCTGCACAGCATCATTTCTCTGCAGTTCAACTGTGGCACTCGTGTTATCCTGCCTAGAATCCAGGCAGCTCTTTTAATTACATCTAAAAGATGCCTGTTCGGACTGAGAAATAAGCAGTCCTGCAAGCAGAGCCAACTAGGTGGCTCGGAAACAGCCCATTGGATTCCTCCCTCTCTTAATAAATTGCACCAGTAAAATTCCTGGTGCTGGCTCTTCCCTGCCTGGTTCTCCTCCAGCCTCAGCCTAGTCTCCGTGTTCCAGGCAGACTCCCCGTGTTCAGGGAGGGCTGAACTCGACAGCCTCTCTCCAGGACTACTGTCTCAGGTGACCGATTTTCACCAGACTCCTAAGGAACACGGACTTGCAACCTCTGTTGAACTTGCGCATCAGGTTCAAAAATCAAGTGGGAAAGGCAGAGATCACACAACCTCGCTCTAAGCCTGGTTTCCCGAGCTAACAACCCCAAACAAAAAAGTTTTTCCTCATTGTTTTGCCTTCTTTAAATACAGATTTTCATAATTTGCCTTTCCTTTTCACACAAATGCTGCTTGCAATTTCCCCTCCTTCCAATCCCAAACAAAACGTTTTCCTCAATGTTTTGCCTTCTTTTAATATAGATTTCGGAAAAGATGATTTGCCTTTCCTCTTCACAAATACTGCACTGCAATTTCCCCTCCTTCCAACCCAAAACACTGTTTAACAGAGCATTAGACACTTCCAGCGTGAGAAGATGCTCAGGCAATGTGATTTCCCAAAGATTGGGATGAGCCGTACGCACCCGGTGCTCCCGCTGAAGATGGTACCATCTGCTTCAAATTCCTGGGCTAAACACCGCGCCCTCTCACATGCACTTCCATCAGGAGCTTTCAATAAACTTTGGAGGGGATAGTATTGCCTCCCCTGTTCTACAGTTCAAAAAGCTACAGGACCACGAGTGTAAACCTCAGGCAAGTCTCACTGAAGACACCCCCCCCTACATGCTAGAAGTTTTGAACCCTGGCAAGAAACGCAGCATTACTGGTGACTGCCCTGCCACCTGCCCCCACCAGCAGCAAGGGTCCTGAACAGCTTGACAAGCCCTAGCACAGCATCATCAAACTGCTTAACTTAAAAAAAAAAAAAGCAATGGACAATTGGTTATACCAGCACCACCTTAACCCCTTAGATCTACAAGAGGGAAGGATCTCCATGCTCGGGGGAGATCTCCTTCACCAAATCTGCTCCTAGGAATGTGTCCACCTCCTGTCCCACACCACCACAGGAGCTTCTTTCAAGAATACTAGCGCTAGTTCACAGGAAAGGTTAAAAAAGAATAATCTCCCACCTTCAGGGGAGCAGACAGCACTTTTTAAACAGAAAATTCCTTTTGAATTTTTCTTGAGCCAAACAAGCACGTCATGAAAGGAATGCTGCCTTCAGCTGTTCTTCCTGGCTCGAAGAACACACTGTCAAGTGTCTTCTTCAGACTACTGTCTTCCTGCAAGAACTTGAAGAGCAAAACAAAGTTAATTCCTCAGTCAAAGGGCAAATTTTGGAGATTAACAGTCCCAGCAATCTTATATTTTTTACTCTTTCCACATACCAAGTTGAAGCACCAGGAAGACACAGCTGCTTCTTGGCCTTCAGTTCATCCCTATTCCTATCACTCCCCAATGGACGCGGTACGAAATTTGTGGAAGCTAGGACAGTCGTACAGCTAATTTACCAGAAATTGCAGTTATTCTCCTCTCAACATTTGTGGGCAAGTTTTCATGCTGAAAGATCACACTGCAATTTCACAAAGTGTAGCCTAAAATACATCCATCTGTGATTGTAACTGTCTGCCCTCTCAATGTGATTATTTCTAGCACCCAACCATGCAGACAGAGTAAATCAGAACACAGCTCTTCAACACCAGAGAAATGTTCTTCTCTGTTCTGGTATCAAAAGGCAGATCTAAGAAACACTGTCCCCGCTGCTAAATGTAAAATGAACAGCCTGAAATCTTGCACAAAGTAATACCTACTCTACAGTCATAATTTTATTAATCAACCTAAAAAATTGCATCCTTCTTCATGAAGTGTCTGTATTTAAAGTACTGTGCAAGCCTTACCTTTCTGTTGTGCAAGCCTTACCTTTCTGTTCTGGGCTTAGTCAATGCAACCTATGTTTGCAGGTAACACAGGCCCAAGCCTTGGTTTCACAATGAAGACATTACAAACAAACAGAACTTGAAAAATAAAACTGCCATTAATATTTAATCGCCTATAAAAAAAAAAAAAACCTAGCACTTTCAGTTTACATCTCATTGCACAAGATCAAAGCTGGCCTTCAGCCTAAGCACAGGGCGAGACCCCGACCTACAGAGAGTGAAGAAGCATACCCAGACTGACAGAAAAAAAGACATGGACTAGCCATTAACTTTCAGTTCACACTGCACATGTCTTTCTAGTCTTATTAAAAGCCATCGCAGAACTCTCTGGTCAGGGCCTACAATCTTCACAAATATCAGATTACATTTTAAAAAACGTGGAAACAACCGAAGTCCTGGGGAATTCTACACTTCTCCACGTAAACCAAGAAGCAGCAGAAGCACTTGTTAAATTCAACAACCCGCATCAGCTTTATTAAATCGTTACGTTTACAAGAATTAACGGTAACGGTGCAGCTGCAGGGTATTGCGTCTTCTCCAGGCAGCACGACGTGAGCCACCAATGGTGTGGTGGAATTTGTGGCCCTTGCCGAGACCACGACTCTTCCGTCCGGCCGATGTCAGCCCACGCATCTCTCTGTGCTTGTGAACAGGCTTGGTGATCCATTGGGTATCGGGGTTGCGCCTGATGGTCTTATGGAAGGGATCAATCAGGATCACTTCGAAAAACTTGTAAGTGGAATCTTCACCCACCCAGTATGAGTTCAAGACTCTCAGAGCCCCGCAGTGACGGCCAGCACGTTCCTACAGGGGGAAAAAAACATGCAAAAGGCTGTAAAGTTATGGATGCAGGGCGCTCTTCATGCAGAAAGACACGGGTAACTCAAACCTAAAAGTTTGTCGGTGTTAGAAATTTCAACTTGCCCTGAGAAACCTTCTCTTCCTAAAAGAACTGTTCCCCTTCCAGTTGCAAAGATGCAAGAAAAAGCAGTAACTGAAAGAAATGCTGTATTAAAAAAGAAAAAGAGAGGGAAGAAAAAGGCTGCTTCGACTCCTACATGAAACAGGTTTTAAAGAATGGAAAGAGGAAGGTGCTTGGTTGACGAAAGAACTACTCTGTATGCAGAACCACCCAATAAATAAATACACAAAGTTAAAAATAACTTTAACGTGAAGATGAACATACAGAGCACAAGTTTACTTGGGGACACGGAACCATCTTTTGTGGGAAGTCATGAAAGTGTGATCAATTTGCACATGCAAAGCTACATTGGAAAAAGACATTTCTGCAGAGAATAAGCCTGTATTCATAGGAGAAAAGAAACAGCTGATGTAATGAGTCTTTGTTCCACTGCTGGTATGTTAGTGCTTTCTATTCCTACTGTCATTTGTGGTTGGAAAGAAGAAGTCTTAGTTTAGAAAACAAAACAAAGTAGAAAAAATAAATTATGCAACTCCATCTGCCTCTCCTGTCAAGAATATTCCTTATTTAAAACACTAAATGTGTGTTTAATCTTAGGACTTTATCATCACCATGGGAAAGTACGAACCAATGGAGCCCACCCATCTTCTATCCCAAAATGAACCTCACCTACTACTACAGTATTCCGCTGAACAGCACTTGACTATTTTCTGCATATGTAGTAAAATTCCTTCCAGTCCTTGTTTTATTCCAGGATACGAGAGCAACACATATTAACACAGTAACTACACTCAACCAGCTTCTCTGCGGGGATGGCAGCTACAATTGAGGTTTTGTATTTCTATAACTTTTCTCTCTGAAAAATGTAAATCTTCCAGGAAAGAGCAAGTCACATTCAGAAAATTTCGAAATATAACTGAGGGCAAATAAGCTCCTCCATAAGGTGCCACCACAAGCGAGCATGTGATTAGCCATCGGTTATGGGGGAACAGCATCCATGAAGAACATGCTATGAGCACTGAAAACACAGAACTGCATTTTTAACTTGAACTCGCAATCTGTATTTCTTTAAAATTAGCGTGTCCCATTTACTTTTTTTTTCCCCTTTTAAAAAAAACCCACCACATGCAACTTGCAGAAGGCAGTCTCCGTTCTTTCACAATGTCTCTTTTTGGAGAGTTCAGACTAGTATTAATCCTAACTCACTGAAAGAGGGTTGCTTTTTTCTCTAAAGGTGAGGACTACACCCCTTCAACACTACTACTGTGACACTATGAAACTTAAAGATTTCATCAAATAAAAGTTTCCATTTTGAATATTTTTATTTCTCATGCCTAAGCCTTTATTTCATTGGGGCTTATACTAGCTGTACGTCTATTTTTCAGTACACATATTGTGGCATACTTTAGAAATAAGTATACGCTATGAACTTCCAATAAACCACATAAGCAGTACTTTCCCCAGGCTCCATTTGTAAAGTCTGAATAGTATTTTCATTTGTCTCAATATCGCTTTTCAAGACGCTTTTTTCAAGACGCTGGTGCTTTCCTGCCATCAGTATTGAAGGTCTTTTACTCCCAACACTTTAATAAAATGGTTGGTTGGGGTTTTTTTGTCTCTGAGTATTTTGAACTTTTACAGACTAAATACAACCTTCCTACTGCCACGTTTCTGAGCAATAACCAAAATCGTCACCTCTGCTACAGACTGAAGACTCCGGGCAAACTTCAGCTGGTTAACACCATGATGCACAGGTTTACCATAGGTTGCACCTTTCGGGACTGGGCGTTTACGACCACCACGGCGAACACGGACACGGTAGATAACGTAACCTAAAAGAAACGGTGACTTAAGAACTAGAAGAATTCTGCAGTGTAGCAAGTTCAAATCACAGCCGGGCAAGTTTGCTGCCCGCACTACATTTCCAAGCCCAAAAGCTTCACATGAAAATTAGGTCACTATACCAATCTCCACCAAAACCTACAACTGGAGGTGGCTCGCACAAGATGTTTTTGTTATTTCCATTAAAACTGAGTAAGGGAGGCAACTTTTTACTTCCGAACCAGAGTGTCACCTTTCCACTATGCAGTTCCCAATACAGTAAGAACAGCTACAGCTACGTTGTAACAAAAAAAAATACCCCTCCCACCTTGAAACACCCAATAAAACAACCACCCCAAAACTAAAATCCCGTATTCTGATAGTAGCATTCACAGAGCACTGAAGCACAAGCCACCCATGAAACCTGCTGAAATTTGATCACTGAAAAAAAGGGAAAATAAACTTCACAAACAGTAAAAGGGCAGACTCTTAGCTTTATATATTCATAGTGAACACACGTATCCTTTCAAGGATTTGCTCAAGTTGTAGATGGATGGGCACTTTCCCCAAGTTTCTTTCCCCGACCAGTAACTGTTTTTTTTAATGACAGCACAAACTACGTCATCTTGCTTACACAAGCACACGTATACAGTCAAAGTAACGCGTGATAAAATCTGGGTGGAGAAAGGACACCCCCCCAAACCTAGGATACTAAAAGCACTGGTCAACTCTGCAGTAGTAACACAGCACAAGAACAAGAATTAAAGCCAAAGCCCATTTGATGTCCATCTGCCAAAATGGCCACAGAGAGTGTGAATTCAAAATTACATGAAGTAAGGCTTTAGGCTGTGAGCACTGCTACCAATTTAACATATTTATAATATTAAGTTCATTTCACGCAGGACGCTTCTGGTTCTTGGGGGAATACTTAGGTTTCAGATTTTGGTATTCTACTATCACCTAAGGAAGGAAGCCGAAGTAAAACTCGGTCCCTCCATCATGAAGCACACGGACTTCACCTCTACGCCTCGTTACCTTGCTTGGCCTTGTACCCCAGCCTGCGAGCTTTGTCTGGTCTGGTGGGCCGGGGAGCTCGGTGCAAGGCGGACAGCTGGCGATACTGCCAACAGCGGACACGGAGGAGGAACCGCATCACATCTGACTGCTTTTTCCTCCATAGCTCCTGGATGTACTTGTAGGCACCCATGTTGGTCTACCTGCTGGATTGAGAGGTCAATGAAGAAAGAGCACCAAATAGGACTCCAGATTTGCACAGCTTCCAAGAGAGACATCACATAAAACCATACACATAACACCACTGACACATGGGATGCTCTCAAGCTTCTTTACACCATGGGCACATCAGGTAACAGGACTCACACATGGCAGCCTCCAACAGGACACATGACAATTACCATTCTCAGTAATTTTCTTTATTTTCATATGTGCTTAAGTATTACACTCTTCAGCTCAGGATTTCTCAGATATGCATGTCAGGTACTACCAAAATGGACAGTAAGCATCTGAACCAGGTGGTAAGTATTACTCTATAAAGAAGCACGTGACTGTAAGCGGTGTGGTCTTTATTTTTAATGGGGTTTAATTACCTCTAAAAACCTATGAACTCTCACACACCTGCAGCGAGTAGCGGATGTAAGTGCACTCCATTGAGCCACCACACAAAGCGTCATCAGGAAAACTCAGCTCATTTTATTTGGACCAAAAGCCCCGCTGTTTATGTGTGATTTTCTGCACCCCTCTCTGCCCAGCCACAGCACACCCCTTGCCATCGCAAGCTACCCCTCCTCCATGCCCCATTTACGGCACGACACACCACAAACCACCTGCAAATCCAGCGTCAAACCAGGACGCGCGGCCTGTCATCACCCCGCGCCCGCTACGTCCCGGTGCAGGGCTTCCTGCCCGCACCGGGGAACCCCGGGTCCGATCCAGCGCCNCGAGCACAGACCAACCCTCACCTGATGGCGCCCAGCACCGGAAAGGAAGAGAGCTCCTTCCCACAACCCCTTGCGTCGGCCCCGCGCTTCCGGCGCCGGCCCCGGTGCCTCATGGGAAATGTAGTCCTGAGGTGGGG
>VXBO01014184.1:36782-54949 GCA_013400135.1 Rhinoptilus africanus
GCATAAATCCTAAGGGGAAAAATAACCCCAAAGCCCTAAAAACAGCCCCAAAGCGTGCTCCGTGCTGGGGCGGGGGGGGCAGCGCAGTGCCCTTGGGTGACACTTGGGGAGTCCCCGGGGGGCTGGGGGGGGTGTGTGTGTGTCCCCGCCGAGCTGAGCCTGAGCAGCCGGTGCCGGGCCCGCGGCCTGGCTCTACCCCTCGCTGTCGGTAACCGGCAGGTTGTCCCCAAATCCGGACCCGCTCAGGTCCCTCCTGCACANAAACAGCCCCAAAGCGTGCTCCGTGCTGGGGCGGGGGGGGCAGCGCAGTGCCCTTGGGTGACACTTGGGGAGTCCCCGGGGGGCTGGGGGGGGTGNCCAGTTAAACTGGGATCGAAACAGGACAAGGCCAGCTCCTCCTGGTCCTAAAAAAAGGTACTCGACGTCTGGCTCTGCGGCAAAGTGCTCCCAACAGCGGCTCACTTGCAGAGGGAGCTGCCCCTGGCTTCTGCAGGCCTCCTGCCCATTAAACCCCTTTAAAACAGACCAAAAAAACCCTGCTTTTGCACCTGCTTTCCTGTGCTTCTGCCTTTAGCACTCCTATTTTCTAGCTCTGAATCCGTAAAAGCTAGAAACTTTCCGTGCGTGAAATGTAAGGGAAGGAAGAGCCGTTTTGTGGCGTTCCCAGAAGCCATCCTGATGCCACCAGATACTGTGAGGCCCGCAGCAGGAAGCACGGAGCCCAGTAATGGAAGCTGAGGGGTGTTCACACAGGCACTGACAAGCACAGCCCCTGCCCCACAGGGCTTCACACAACTCGGCACCAGCAAACAGCCTCCCCCAGCCTGACGGGACGGGTGTCGAGGCTGCAGGCAAGCACAGGCACCCACGGCAGCAGCCTAAAACCTTAAAAAATGGTGTGGGAGGAAGCCTCTAGTCCTAAAAATATCTATCAGTCGCTGGCGAGCGCCTGGGAGGGAGCTGTGCCTCCCTGTCACCCGCTGCTTCGCGTTTTGCCTCTCGCCTTTCGGGGGCTTCGCTTCTGTCCGGTGCCGAGCTCTGCCACCCCGCCAGGCTAACAAACTCCCGTGTCCGCACAGGGATACCCTGCTGACGCTGCCCTCGCAGGAAAGATGGGAAAGGGCTACAAGGTGGTGGTTTGTGGCATGGCCTCGGTGGGAAAGACGGCGATTTTGGAGCAGCTTCTCTATGGAAAGCATACTGTTGGTGAGATATTTTTACTTTTTTTTTTGGGAGGGGAGATGTTGTTTCCTTTTCCAGAATCTTGTTCTGCATGGGCCCCCAAAAAGCAGCCACCGAGGACTGTGAACTGCACAGAGATGAAGGAGGAAATCAATGTGGTTTTATTGCACCTCCGGGCGGTTCTTGAAATTCGTAGTCCCTGGCTTACTGATTTTCAAAAGAGGCTTGGAGAAGAACCCTTTCTGTGATGTTTCCACTTATAAAATACATGAATGGTTAAAAAGACACAGACACAGAAAATAGGTGATGTACTTGCTGCCTATTTACGTAATACCTCATTCCCTGAAAGATGCTGTAAATGCCTGAAAAATAAATAGATATCATATGATGAGTGGAGAGACTGTTTAGACTTTTGTTCCGTCTTCTTAAAGCTTTATTTTGCTTGGTTTTGGCTAGTATTTAATCAAAGTGCTGAAAAGAAAAACAGCTCTGCTTTAGGTCCCACATTCTGCGATGAACTTCAGGGCTGAGGTTCCTGGCTCTCAAAGAAATCCTCCTGTGGAAAATGGACTTGAGAGAGGAGCACGGGATATCTGAGACTTGCTGTGCACAAAAGAAAGGGAAAGAAGGCAAAGCCGGCTTGTGTCCCTCTGTTTCTACAGGACTTGGCTTTGAGAGGAAGGGCAACGACCAGCAGGCTGACGCATTATTCCCATCTCACCCAGAAACAAAGGGTGGCACCATAGGTGAATCTCAGGGCTTTGACAGAAGGTGTCTAGTCCCTTTGCATCTTTTTCTTGGGCTGGTAAATTAAATGTTGGGGTAAGTTATCGGATAAACACTAGGATTTCTAGAATGGTGCTTTGCAGGCACTGTGCCTTTAAAATGTGTGGATGGGAGGAATTTGCTGGCAAAGCGTGATACAGAACTGCGTGCTAATACCCTTGTTTAAAAGGAGGATTTCCTCTAACGTTGCAGCAACATCTGTTTCCAGCATCCTACTGAGCCCCGTGCACGTAGCCCCGTGTAGCTTTTCAGCGTGAAGGTTGCAAAACCTGCAGACGGAAGGTTTTTCCCGTTTTTCCCTGCCTCTCCTCTGCACTCGGTGATTCTCAGAGGCACCCCAGTGGCATGAGGGAGGCCACGTTGCTTAAATCGTATTGCCTCGCATTACGTCCTGCCCCCGGCTCCTATTAGCGACCCAGGCAGGAAGGATACTTGGGTGTTGCTGATCGGAGGAGCTATTTATGGAACCAGCCGTGTACATGATTATACAACGTCATGGATACTGGCTGACATAACCGGAGGGAGGCTTCGTGCCTGGGGTTTAGCTGCGGGTGTCCCTCTGTCGCTCCCGAACACTCGGCTCCAGCTCATCCATTGTGCAACACAGACTTGTCCCCTCCTCTCCCAGAGAGATGAGTTTTCCTTTCCCGCAGCTCTGCTGTTATTTGTCAGAGTTAACAGAAAGGGAGGGGGCAGCTGATAGTGGAGGAGGAGATGCAAGGGCAGAGGGAAGAAGGTAGCCTCCCGTTTTTTATGATTTTCGTCACATCTTATTTCCAAGATGTTTGGAGAAAGAGGGCAAGTAGCAGTGTCAAGATCAGAGTTAGGAGAGATCTCGTACAGAGCCATTGCAGCCCCAAGGGGCGAAAGGCCATGGCTCAGTGCTTTTGATATCACCCACGTGTGCCATCAGGCACGTTTTGGGGGGATGGACTGATACGTTGGTGTTTCTGGCAGTCCCGCTGAGTGGCCACCATCCTCCCTGCCTCCTCCTCCTCAGCCCACGGGCAGTTCTGGCAGAGGGTGCCTAAAGTGTGGTGAAAACAGGTCCTGGAAGATCTGGAAGATCCTGGAAGATCCTGGAAGATCTCTAGCTACTGCGCCTATCTGTGTTGATTTGACCCTCAGACTGTGGAGGCAGGACACCACTGTGAGGGTCTCACTGGGCAAGGACAGAGTTTGAGGACTGGTGAGTCCTTGATTGCTCCTCAGCTGAGCGGCTTCAAACAGCACAGACCTGCTGCTGGTGCTACCATTGCAAGGGCGGCCCCTCCATGCTTAAAACGTGATCACTGAATCTCAGTCCTCATTTCCTAAAGCTTGCAGGCTCTAGAAAGCTGACATGTACATCCTGGCTGCTGGCCTTTTTGGCGGGAGGCGAACAGGGCTAGTGTGCTTGCTGAAAGCCTGTCTGTTCAGAGCCAGCCAGCAAGGCAGCTCACTGGGTACAGCAACATGGACACAAGCTGTTTCAAAACCTGTGCTTCCTGACTGACGTCAGGAGCAGCTCTGCGGCCGGTCCCAGGGCCAGGGAGCCGTGGGGAGGACTGCGGAGCCAACCCACGGAGTCTCTCCATTCCTTGTGGCATCCACATCCTCCTCCCAGTGACGAGAGGTGTGCTCCAACTTGGGTGTAGGCTCAGAACACAAGGTCTGGTGCCATCTTCCATGGTGTCCCAGCCACTGACCTGGGGGGGGGTCTCCTCCCGGCTGTAAATCAGCCATGAGTCTGTGTCAGTGCTCACGGGCCTCCTGTCGACTTTCCTGTAAAGAGGAGTGGTGGCACAGCTGCTGTCAGGGAAGTGATTAGTGTCCTTGGAGGTTTCACGCTGCTATATAAAGCCCTTGGCTCTGAGTCTGTGCTCCTGGCTGTGTGCTTGGTGATGGTGCTCTAAACCCAGTTGCACTGTGCTGCTTTTCCTAGAAAATCGTGCACCTTCAGCTCTCCCTGGCTTGTTATGGATGAAGATCCCCGAGTGCTGCTGTTGCTTACAGGGTCGGAAGCTAGCACTCTTGCAAAGGCACTGAGATTGCCGGAGGTCAAAGAGGAAAAAGCACTCAGGAGGGAGGAATACCCCCCAAAAAGGAATACCTGAATGTTTGCAACGTGTGAGCAACAATGTCTGGTACCAGCCTTTGTGCTAGGCTTTAAACTGCAAGAGGGGCTGTTTGCCTTGGGCCCAAGGGTAAGAAAGGAGAGGGCAAAAAGATGGGAGGTGTTGTCTGAGACAAGTAAAGTAATGTACATATTTCGTGGCAGCCTCTCTGGCTAAACCGATACAAGGAATCCGCCACAACCTGGAAGAAGATGTTGGAAGTGAGTGCAGATTTATCTTTGAGTCATGTAGGGACTATATTGACATAGGTCAGGCCAAGAAGTTGTTAAGGCTGGCACATACCTTTACAATGTCACCTGGTACCTGAGACTCTCTCCCTTTTTGTGGCTTTGGTGTTGTGTTTGTCCAGATCTTCCAACTTCTCTTGCACTCCTGAAGAAAGAGGGGCCAGTCTTTTCTCCTCGGTCATGAAATGCGTCCTTGACTGGCAGAAGAAGATTGTCCTACTAAATACCTGTGGTACCTGGCACTGCTTGGCCTGAGCTCTCTTGAGAGGGCTAACAGGAGAGCTGCTGGCTTAACTTTGGCACAGGACATGTCTGTAAAGCGGATAGGTATTTTTCCTTGAACAGTGTCCTTGTTCAGTGACACTGAACAGGCAGAAAAGGCGTCTTCCTTCTGCCTTTAAAATATCTCTGGCCCTTCAACCTATGGTAAAGCTTATCAGCTTGACAGGAGGAGATGAGAACTCTTCCTGTGGAAAACATGATTTTCCTTATCTCTGCCTCCTGGCTGTGTAAACAGCTGGTATGGTCAGGTTAATCATAAGCAGCTACTTCAAATCATCTTACTAGCTAAGAGTGAAAACACCATATATTACTGCAGCAGAACCCGTAACAAGAGAATTTACCTCTCTTGGTCTCAGCTGGAGGGATTTGGGGTTTTGGCTTTCACGGCTCCAAAGATGAGGAGGCTAATTAACCAAATTACGCATTCTTATATCTCTGTTTCTTAAATCAAAACTACCTCCTGATAGACCTGCAGTCAGCTTTGCATTTTAGAAAGAGATGAAAAAGCTGAATGTTTGCAACTGAGGGTCACAACCGTGGCTACTGTCTGATGGGACCAGGACTTAGCCAGCAGCTAAATCTAAATAGACCAGCTCCTGTTGAGGCCCGTCCAGCTCTTCTCTGAGTCAGGAATCCTCTGATACACTGTCATTTGTGATCTGAGTAAGCAAAGCCTGTTATCCCGCAGTTTACAAACACAAGGAAATAGGAGGCTTTAGGGGCTCTTTGCTAAATTCCTGCTGGAAAGAGGGAAGGAGAGATTACATGGGAGATCTTCAAAAGTACTCCTCAAGACACCAAATTTGTACTGCGTTTACGTTCAATGCACTTGGGAACTTCCAAAATTCCATCCATCTTGAAATTTTGCTATATTTTGGTATTTGCAATATCTCTGCCTTGCCCAGCCTGAGTGCGCAGCATTCATTAGTATATCGAGCCTTTTCTTTTCCTCACTGGGAAACCACCAGGGGTTGAAACACCACCCAATTTATGACTGAGGTTTCCCCTGGCAGTTCCTCTGTGGCAGCAGTCGGTAACATAGACAAAGACATTTCTGCGCCTCCCAAGACTTGCACCAGCTAAGTAGGCACTGGGGAACAGCATCAATCTCCTGGCTATCCCTCCTTTCCCTTCCTAGCTTTTTTCATCTTTAGTTTCCAAAGAAACCGTGAGATTGTTCGCTGTCTTGTTAGTTCTCCTTTCCCCCCGTAGCTTCTGAACCTGAAAGCTGGTTCCATCTGCCCGTTCATCTGTGTCACAGCAGTAGGTATCTCAAAATATGTTTCTGTAAATTTAGAAAAAAAATGGTTGCGGGAAAGAGGGAAAAGTCCCACGATAATGCCCTCCTCCAAGGAAAGCCTACTCGTGCCGGCAGCGATCTACAGGGTGGTAACTCCCAGCACAAGTGCCCTTCCCCACCCAGGGAGCGAAGGTGGGAGGAAGCCTGGGGATGCCAGTGATGGAAAGGAGAACCGGGGTCCTCGTGACAGGGAGGATGGGATGGTGCCAGACACCTTCCTAGGGCACTGGGCTTTCCTGGCTAATTTTGCAGTTTTTTACAACAACTTGCTGGGCACGTGTTTGAATAGAGAGCGGGAAAGTGTCTGAATGGGACATTACTAACAAGAAGCGTAAATATTGCTGTCAGCAAGATGTGGCTAGCACGCGGTCCGGGCTTTAGAAGCAGGGCCTCGAATAAGGTGACACAGGTACATCGAAAAACTACCTGTGTTTGCTTAAGAATCTACTTACATATACTCCCTCCCCCATTGTACATGGGTGAAATTTCACCTCTGGAATCTGATACTGATGCATAAATTCCAGCTGCCTCCAAAGTCATCCCCATCCCCCGCCTTTCACATCAAAATTTTTTGCCCTATTCTGCTGACTTAAGAGCCAGGTCTTAATTTTTCCTCTTCGTTTTCAAGTAGGAGGTTAAAAGGCATAATTTTCACTGCTACTTTTAATGCCATTGGGAAGAGACTGTCACAGGAGAATGCGGATATATTAAAGACTGTTGAATTACAGTGCAGCATTTAGATGGTAAGAACCTGTACAACATTATTCATTGCTTTCTAAAAAGAAAACTTAGGTACTTATGGTTCATTGCTTCTTGCCAAAGTAGTATTTACTGATGTTAGATATTTCCTTGACCTGTCTACAATGAGGCAGAGCAAGGAAAAATACAATGCTATATCCAAAAAGAGCTCTGTTACCTACTTCAGTCTTTAAAAATGCCCTTGTAACACATTCTCCAACCATACGGAATGAGTTCCTGCTTCCTCTTTTTTTTTTTTTTTTTTTATTAACGTTTGTTTTGTCCTTCTGCTCTTGGGTTTGCCCTCACACGTTAGCATGCCTATATTTGGAGGTGAGATAAATTAATTCGATGCAAACCTAATAAGAGTTTGATCTGTGAGGACTGCTCACAGAGAGGGGCAAAAAGAACAGCTTGTGCCACTTTCCTGCGCAGGAATGCTGCATACCTCGTGGGAAACCGTCAGCGTGGGTGGAATGCTTTAGCTTGTTTGTCAATGTGGAGTATTTTGGACAGTGTCACTGAACACAGCAAAACCCGTATTTTCACAGGCCAGATAATCCCTCGTGTTTTCTTAAACAATGCACTAATATGGTCCCTTTTTGGCAGACAAAGAGAATAATGCGGGACTCACCATCGTAGCCCTGAGACAGCAAACAATTCGTGCATATAAGACAGCAGCAGAGGCAAAAACATGGATTACAGAGGGTTTACAGGAATACTTAAAACCAGCTCTGAAAGTGGTCCGGCTACACTATACATAGTTTGTTGGGACCTGTAACCTTATACACCTGCATCCAGGGGGGATACAAAGCTAAGGTGATCTATGTGTTTTCAGGTTTGGGTTGGAAAAAATAATTTTAATTAGTTCAAAATAAGCTGCCTTGAGTTACCTCGCATTTACCGTGGGGAAAGGAAGGAAGGAGAGCCAGTATGCAGATAGTTACCATGGAGCAGGTGAGATATATATATATATAAAAGCTTGTTAGCTTGTGCATGCTTTTACCTTGCAGTAAATGAGCTTGCTCCTATTAGCAAATCTGAGTCATTTAAAACCCCTAAGGGATGGAAAAAGCTCACTGTATATTTGAGTAAATATAGCGTGCAACTTTGCTTGCATGCAAACATCCCCTTCCCTTTCTGGCTTGATTTCACTTGTTGGTTGGTTGTACCACCAATACACATTCATTTCCAGAATTATTCCTTTGGCTCCTGCTTCTGCTGTGTGATCCAGCTCAGTGTGAAGCAAAGAAGCAGGCTCAAGATGTTAGTACTTGATTTTCTGGTGTTCCTTGGCTGTTCTTCCAAAAGGGTATGTTTGGGCAGGCCTGTTTGTGGCCTGTTTGGCACAGAACTGGGACACTGGGTGGTTGGAGTTTGGGAAACCTGGAGGAAGAGCCGTATTATCTTATCCTATCGTGAATGTGCATGTTAAATAGATTAATTTTACAGGCATAATCATGTGCTCATATATTAGAGGGTTGTATTTACACAGTGTCGCTGTTGTGAATAGCTGGTGGGGTGATCTATGAATACAGCCCTTCATGGGGATGTCAGGCCAGGTCAAGTCGCTCTGGGAAACATGCGCTGAAATCTATTGTGGGCTAAAATCCTGCAGGTCCTTGTCGTGGTGCTGTACTTACACCAGCTGAACTTTCCTGCTTGTTTTAAAACAGGCTCCGCAGAGGCTGCCACGATGGAAGACGTCTATTTGGCATCAGTGGAGACGGACCGAGGCGTGAAGGAACAGTTACGACTTTATGACACCAGGGGTCTGCAGGAGGGCGTGGAATTGCCAAAACACTATTTCTCTGTCGCTGATGGCTTCGTTCTCGTGTACGCTGTGACCAGCCTCGAAGCTTTCCAAAGAGTCGAACTGCTCAAAAAGGAGATCGACGTCTTCAGAGACAAAAAGGAGGTAAATACGCAGCGCCTTAACCTCTTGGCTTATCGCTGTATCAGTGGTAGGAAGTTAAAGGTTGCAAAGCATAGATTTTGTTTGTGTAAAACTCGCATACAAAGGGAAACGAATGTACCCACAGCCTTGGGTAATCCAGCAAAATGAAGCTTTCTCGTGGTGGGGAAAGGCTCATTCACATGCCACGCAGGACATGCAAAAGAATATGGGTTTTTTTTTCCCTCCTCGCTTCCTCTACTGCAGCTAAAATTCAGTTAGCTGAATGCACCAGCCAGGACACTTATGACTAATAAAACATATGGTCTACAGCAGTGCAGTTCATATGTTTTTTTAGATATTGTACACGGGAAGTCAAGTGCATAGAATAATATAACGAAGGGCATTATCTTTGTTTGTTTTGTATTCATGTACTTGATGGCTTACAAACTAGTGTAATCGACAATGGGTCTCCCAGACATTAGTCAATTGGCAAAGCAGCTTTAATGTATTTTAACAACCATATTGAATCAATTCAATTGTGTGAAATGACTGCTCTATTTTCCCTTAGAAAGCAGCTAGTGTTTTCAGCTGACAGTGTTCCAGCTTAGCTAAACAAATATAACTTGCATGTGGCATTAGCACTGTGGCTTTTCCTACAGTATCTTTATATTCCCGAGTAGTTTTCCCTGTTAAATGTCTTTAGCCTACAGCTTTCCAAATGTCTGGTTTATGCTGTAAAAAAAAAAAGAAAGAAAAAGTGCATGAAGAATTAATTGGATAATGGTAGGGAGAGACTTTCCAAAAATGTAACTCGTTTAGAACTGACAGCACGTAGGGTGGTGGAGGAAGGCAGGCTCGAAGCTTGACAGCAACAGCCCGTGCAGTCACGGGAGAGGTGTGTTAGCCGGTAGGGCTGGTGTGAGCTGCAGGCTGTCACGTGTATCAGGGACACGGGAGTCAATCATAACTCCCTGCAGGGCAAGGAAAGGTGGACGAGCAGGAAGTTTTTCCCAGGTGCTGTCTTTTGTGGAGGCCCCAATATGTTACTTTACAGCATGTTGTAATGAGGAGAGGGAGTCACAGCCCCAACAGGATCTGTGTCCCTCTCTTCTGTGTGACCTGACGGAGCTCTTACTTTCTCATTGCATGCAGGTATTTTAGAAAACGGGGAGAGCTTAAAGTTGTGATCCTGACTGAGGATAGCATAGTCAAAAGAGTGGTGCCCAAAATAAGCTGGATAAATAAGTTTTATTCCTGTGATTTCTAGTCCATATAAAATAGGCTTTGAAGGGTAAACAGTGAGATCAGGAGTCCTACCTTAAGATAGCATCAGCAGGCTTAAGGTTTGGTCTCTGCTAGAACACATCCTTAGCCAAATTAGGGATGTACCTCCAGACATAGTGCTTCTGAGCTGGCAGAACGTCACCTTGTTGAGCGGCACAGTCCCCCGTTGTGTGGCCGATGACAGAAAGCACTGACGGCTGGTTCCTTGCCTCTGCTGGCTGTGGGGGCTCTCCAGCACGCACCTTAAAGCCTGGCCAAATTTTGTACTAAATGGAGGTTGTGTTCTCTCACACTGACAGAGCTTAACCATAAGTAAAATTTAGTTGGAGCATGCCATAAATGCATATGAAGATTATAGCTTCTTTCAAAGCCTTTGCAGAGGGGGGAAAAAAAAATAAATTCCAAACAGCCTGGGCTGCTATAGAAAAGAAAGGAAGCCTCAGACCTGACAGGAACAGGACAAACATCTCTAGCTGGAAAGAAACAGAAGACATCCTGGCGTTAGTCTGATGAACAGGAAAGAGCAAGCCAGTGTGGCCACAGCAGAAACCCCAAATCATCAGCAAAAGGGGACTTTATCGCTTGATCTTTGTCAAACCACTAGCGTAGAGATGAGACCGGAGTTCGACCAAGGGCTTTGAACTATAAATATAGGCATGGTTTCCCCTAAGAGCTGATGCTGGTAAAACATTTTTAGAAAATGGTTAACTAAAAACAAGCAAGAGAAGTGACTTTAAGAGGCCAGCACTACCTTCAGCACCTCCTAGAAGTGAAGTGCCGGGCAGCCCCCTGATCTCCGCCGCGCTGTCTCGGCGACGGAGAAGTCCCTTGACTGACCCTTCCCACGCAGGGTCTGACTTGCCATGGTGGGGCTGCCCTGGTTAGCTAACCAGCTGCTCTTGAAGGGGCTCTGAGAGGATGGTGCCGGTGCTTACCTGACCCTTCCAGCAACAGAGGTCTCTCCGCTGAGGTCTCTCTAGTGGCTTAACCTGCGTGGGGGAGCGGGCAGCCCCTGGGCTGGCGGAGGGGCTCAGTAGCCCAGCCTGCCCGGCAGCAGCCCTTATGGCAGGGTGAGCTTCAGTTAAATTGTGGGATGGTGCTTGGGAAAGAAGAAAAAAAACAAAAACCAAACGAGCTGGGAAAAATCCACAGCTGTGGGGTCCAGGCTTCCTCCGCTGCCATGAGTTGTTTTCACCTCTCAAGCATCCGCGGCTCTGACCTACTTGAATGTCACGCTCTTATCATTTGTCTAGGGCAGCTCAATTGCAAAGTAAATGGAGAATAGGGCTGTTTAACTTCGGCTAGTCTTGGGTATTGTTTCCCTCTGAGCAACTGGGGAGAGAAGGGGAAGTCCTGCATATCCTATGATTAAAACCGGCTCCCAGCCCACAAGTAGATGAGGCTAATTCAAACCCCAAGACCCCGATCTTCCAAACTACATGCGGCTTACCTTGTGCCAGTACGAAGATAAAGAACAGGTCTGAACCGTGTTGCCACTTGCCTGCTGTTTAAAAACATTGCGAGCGGTGGATGCTTTTTTGTGTAAACCTCACCCTTTCTTTTTGTTTGTAGGTAACAGTCGTTGTCTTGGGAAATAAAACTGACCTCCTGGATCAAAGGCAAGTGGAAACCGAAGCAGCACAGCAATGGGCAAGGGCCGAGAAAGTGAGACTGTGGGAAGTGACTGTGACAGATCGAAAAACACTGCTTGAGCCCTTCACCTTCTTAGCGAGCAAACTCTCCCAGTCCCAGAACAAATCAACATTTCCCTTGCCTGGAAGGAAGAGCAAAGGGAATAACTGTGATAACTAAGTTACCTTAGTATTGTCTGCTGCTGGCCAGGTCACAATCCTAAGTCCTTTCCGTGCCATTTGCTTCTCACAGTTTCACTTAAAGCAATAATCTCATTCAGCAATAAAATCAGCAAGCTTATGGCTAAGAGATATCCTTCCTTCTCACAGGCTTGGCTTGAAAAAGTCACCGATGATAAAAGCCTTAAAAAGCACTTCTTGAGAGGAGTTATCTCGCAGCAAGGGTTATGGAGGAGGGAGGGACAGGTGGACACCTCTGTCAGGGGCTTTGACTATGTCTGGATACAACCATGTTAAGGGACAAATCAACAAGCTTATCATTAAGCAATCTCCCAGCAGATCTATAGCACTAGGCACAAACAGTACTAGCTGCAATAAAGCATTCAATTTGGAGAGAGGATCTGTTTGAAATGGCAACAGTCCTTTTACCTTGCCCTTAAAGAGGGCGGCAGCGCTTTTTGATGCTGCAGGAGGCTGAAGTCAGTGTGTTGTTGCAAGAGAAGGGTTTGGGGCAAGAGGAACAACTACCAGCAGATTCAGCTGCTGAAGTTCTGCTGGCATCTGTAAGAAAGAAAAAAAAAAAAAGAAAAAGAAAAAAACCCCAAATCTTGTGGGAGATATCAGAACAGATGGTGAATGCAAGATGAGGCCCCACAGAATCACAGAATGGTAGGGTTGGAAGGGACCTCTGGAGATCCTCTAGTCCAACCCCCCTGCCAGAGCAGGGCCACCTTAGAGCAGGTTGCACAGGAACGCGTCCAGGCGGGTTNAGGGATATGGTGTAGTGATGGGCTTTTTCAGTGCTAGGTTGGTGGCCGGACTCAAAGATTTGAAAGGTCCCTTCCAACCTAGGAAATTCTACAATTCTAGATCTACCCCAACATAAAGCTTATCGGCAAAGTCTGGCAAACAGTGCTTTCAGCTCAGGAATTTATTTGGACAAACCAGAAAAGCTCTCAGAGCACTCATTAATTTAACTGCGACCGGAAGGACAACATAGCTGTAGCTGCGTTTGTTCCAGCATGTCCAGTACAAATCAATCCCATTCACATAGGTGTTAATTTTACTGAGAAATTATATGGAACAGCTTTGTACGCAGGAGGTAGCACCCAGGCCCTGCTGAGTGCGTTGCCTAATACTCCTACCCGCCTGTACAGCCCAGCCGCGCTAATCCACCCTCGGTACAAAGCTACAGGCCAGATAGAAACTGGCCCAAAATGCTGTACTACTTTTGTGAGAGGGGGACTAGGGACCGTAGGAGGCTGCCTTTTGGGAACATCCCCGTGGCAAATGCCCAGAAATACCTGTACAAACGGCCTTGGTCTTAATACGCCGCACGTCATCCAGCAGCAGGAACACAACTCTGTGTGCTGTGTTTGACTCTCCACGCTGGTAAAGCTTGGGAATCTGCTGTCCTGGCTCAGCCTGTCAGTAAACTAAACAAAATCGGACATAGAGGGACAGAACGAGCAACCGTTCTTAGAAAGAGGGTCTTCCCACTCTCCCCTCACGAGCTTTTGGCCTTTAACAACCTCCTAACAATGGACACTAGCTTTTCTTTGTATTTGAAGATAAGAATGGGG
The DNA here is from genome assembly GCA_013400135.1 of Rhinoptilus africanus. NCBI lineage: Eukaryota > Metazoa > Chordata > Aves > Charadriiformes > Glareolidae > Rhinoptilus > Rhinoptilus africanus. The sequence goes on from VXBO01014184.1 coordinate 49,990, forward strand.
AGAAGGAGTGAACTGAAGTACCCAGTTCCCTCATTTTCCACTAAATTAACATTGTTTTGATCAAATATTGAGAATTTCACTGTGAGTCAGCAAAACCACAAGCAGCATTTGCACTGTCATATCATAAGTGCTAAACAGTAAGCATGCTTAATGACCACAATTAAGCTGTGTGCTTATAGCATTGCTCTTCCTGAATGCTGACAAATAAAGTCCGTCAGCGTTACTAATATCAGAGCAGCAGTACAGTTCACTAAAAACGAAGCAGGTATTCCTACCTTTATAATGAAGGCGGACGAAACTGTTTATGTGCTTTGCTCAATATAGTTTGGATTGCTGTGGCCAAGGAGCAAGATAAGAGAGCAATTATGAATGAGCAAGCTCTTGTAATGCCCTGCTAGAAACATACCATTGTTTCCATTGCAACACTGCAGCTGAGTAAGCACTATAGCACGACCTCCCCCGGCCTGACTACTAACAGTCATTGTCCCCAACCATGCTGCAGAGCAACACTCCCGCCTCACTCATTTCCTACCCAACACACGTGCACTGAAGGCTTTTCCCTATCCGGAAGGCTCCGTATCTGCCTGCGTGCTTGGGAAGCGGGGGTGGCTTCAGAGCAAGTGGTTCGGCTCCTCGCTGCCACCTCTCACCAAGGAATTGGTTACGTTCCTCCTCTTCAGCTCTGCAGGACCCTTCTAGAAGGGACTTGATCCAGCTTCGGATCAATCAAAATAAGCTCTGCTGACCACACGTGGTCACTGAAGCTGACCCTTGAGCCAAGGGAGCGCAGGTTGACAAGTCAGGATTAACTTGAAACGTGTGGAGATGGAACGGAGATGACTGGCTCTGCACCCCACAGACTTGGTGCCACTTCCACCACCAAGACTGATGTCACCTGTAGGCTGCCGGAGCAGAGTCGCGTGAGATCAGCTCGCTCGCTCGCGCCCCTGGACACTCAGGACTTGACAATGTTTCGAGAAAGGCAAGAAAAAAGGGATCTTTTTCCAAAAAGGTTAAGTAAAGGCAAATATGTTGCCTTTGTTTTGGTTAAATTTGTTGGTCACGAGTTTAGATCATTTTGGGCATTCACATAAACAACTACCACCCACTGTTTTTTTTCATAAGCTTATTCTGATGCTTTTTAAGCACTCAAATCAATTGTCTTTTCTAACTACCATAGTATTTTATTGACAAGTGACGGAAAGTGTAGCATCTCCTCTGAAAACAAACTACACACAGTGGCTGGTACTGAGTCAAAATGAAACTTGCTATAGTACAGTTTTACGTAGGGTTAATAAGCAGAGTACAGAGTATAATGTAGTAGCCAAAGGGCAGAACATTTATTTTGTTCTTACTATTCCACTGACTCAAAAACCTGTCCCAGTTCACTGGGATCACTTACCTACTACAAAGCTAGACAGTCCCTTCATGAGATAACGGAGAAGAATTATTATAAAAAAGAAAAATAAATTAGTAAATTGGACTGTCTTTCTCTGTTCCTCTTAAACTTCTATCCTGCTGAATAAATACTGTGCGGATCAGTCACTCCAAACCATCTCCCTCCCCGCCCTTCCAGCAACAACAGTTAATTTGGCGCGTCCTGGGAGCACAAAGCAAGGAGCTGGCAGAAACCTCCGGAGATGAAGCTATTTACCTCCTCGCTCAGTAAAGGAGAGGAGGGAACCATTACCACAGACGCTCCTGGTGTGACGTAGCTGTGTACCGATAATTTTGCTAGGGTGAGCCAAAGAGCTGAGGGAGCTCACACGCCAAAACAGGCGTTGGGTCAAAAGAAGGCAGTTCAGCGGATGAGGCTAATGTGACACTACCCACAACCACCCGGCAAGGGTACCGCTAATTAACAGATTGCTTTGGGCCAAGTTAGATTTGATCTATATATAGGTAGGAAGCATGTAAATAAAATATAAACAGACTATTTCAAAGTACCAAAATCACAGCACTCAGAAGAATGTTGCAACGCGAAGTACCTGCCGTGTGAAAATGAATCTGTACTTCGGGGCTTCACCTTAAGGGAGTGGTCAGAAGTGCCATACCCACAACCGCCTGCCTCCTGCGTCACACCTCAGTGTAAACACCGTGTCTCTAGGAGATAATCTTTGCAGGCAGTTAAAGGATTTACAGATCAAGTCTCCTTTACTCTCCTTTAAGGTGTCTTCTGCTAGCTTACCAGGACATGATTCCTTCTCCTCTTCCAAGTGGGAACTGACCACTCCATCAGAAAGCCACGAAGACAGTCTCTTCTTCCTTTTACCTCCTGCCCGTTTCCCTTACAGATCTCTTACACTTTTCCAGTTGTGCTTTCAAGTAACGTGTCAGTCCTGAAAGGCCAATGCTGCGAAAACGTAAGCTAAAAAGTAACTAGCGTGGCCTCTGCGTCAGGGTTATCTCCTCACGGGCTGTACCAGCCCGTGCAACACTTACACATTAAACAGTTGAAAAAGTCATAGCTGTCATTCACTGCAGCTTGTCTAGAAGTGTCCTCCCAAAATAGCAGCAGTCAGTGCACTCACCTGCAGGCGTCCCTTGTCCTTATCCATACGGTAATCCTCAAAGTGCACCAGGAGACACTATTCTGACAAAATGACAAAGCAAGGCACTAAGCAGAAATCTTTTCTTCTTCTTTTTTTTTTTTTAAACATCTTTTTATTAGCACAGTAACAAATGCAGACTTAAGTAGCCCACAACATACAACCAATCCACTGAGTGACTCCTATTCCACGCCTTACAGTTAAACAGCTTAAGGTATTTCACTACAGGTTGCCGTAAGTCCTGATTAAACCCTTTATTCTTTTCACAAAGATAGATTGGCTTACAAAATAATACATTAACTACTTCTCATTTCATATATGAGGCCATATATCCCCCTCTCCGTATCACAGATCATGAGATGACAGTCTTTAAAAAGGATTTGTTAAATACCAATGTGCCCTCCATAGGGGAAAACAATTCCGACATCTTTTTACAAAAAAAAAAAAACCCAAAAACCAACCCAGAACAAAATAACACCCCCGAACCCAAAACAAAAAGCAAAAACAGTGTGTAGAGTCTTGAAAGGACTTTTACATAAATGTCAACATATGTACCTGTACAAAATTAAGCTGTTTTAATCTTTTACATATTGCAAGCAAACTGAAAACCAAAGAAGTCTAAGAAGTTTACATTCTTCTCGGTACTATATGTGAGCTAATATTGCTGCACTAATTACAGTCTTAAAATACGCTATTCCCAATCCTAGCTGTCTACTGTAGCAAGATACCTTAAGTTACAACAACAAAATTGTAGGAAATAAAAGACTGAATAAAATCTGTTATAGAAATACCCTACTCTTTACCAGCACCCTCCCTCCCCCCACCCCTTCAAAATCATAAGCAGCTCTTTCCATCACAGACAAATAATGTAAGAGTTTGACGAAAATCCAGCTTATGTAGCGTATCTTTTGGTCCATTGTCTGGCCATTCTGTCGTGCTCTGCTCTGTTAGTCATGTACTGAGTGGCAATACTTCCAACCAGGGGGTCAGCTGAAAAGGAAAGAAAGCAAACTGCTTACTTCAGACACGTTACTGGAAAAAAGCTCCAAGATAAAGATGAAGTGTGAATTTACCACAAGGGAATCACACAGGTAAGGTACATTGCAACAACTGAAATGCAACGAATTGATGGTCTGTATCTTCACCGATTTGTGTGTATTTGTGGCGACATACTTATCTATTACCTATTAAAGAGTGAAATGCCAACTAAAGTTTTAAGGAGTTTAAAAGACAATCCAATAGCTGTATTTTCCATCACTGAGGACTTTCACCGATTCAAGCATTTCAGGTTTATTGTACCCTTTTTAAAAGTGCCTGGGACATGGTCATTGCGAAGTGTACTTGTACCAATACAAATCTGCCTTCTAGGAAAGATCAGGTCACAAGGGGAGGTTTTATTTTTCCAACAAGTTTATTTTTATTACTTATAATATAGCATGAACTCTGGCGTTTCTCTTGTCTTTTATAGACACATATAGAAATACAACCTGTAAAACTGACTTTCCAAACCAAGACATATTCCTCTTAATTGGTGCGGATAACGGGTGGGTTAGAAAAGCAGCGCGGACTACCTGTGGTGTAGTTGGTTACTGGTTTTAAATGGATGACGGAAGGCAAAAGGCTAACCCCTGTGTTTTCAGAACTGTGTTTATGGCTCTGTTTCTGAATGACCACAGTCCTACAGACCAGCAAAGAGCGTTGAACCCTTACCCAAAACCAGAGTTGGTTTGGAAGGGGAAGTTTTCCTGTGCGGGAGGAGGACCGCCGCTTTCCTCGCGGGTCAGCCTGAGGAGCGGCGAACAGCAGGCAGGTAGGGTGTATCACCTCCACCACCTCCAGCCCCTCTCCAGCTGCCCTGGAGAGGGAAACGTGCCGCGCTGGAGGCCGGAGCCGTGCTGGCCAGAGCCACCAGGATGAGATGAGGGCCACGTTATTTGGGTGCCGGGCAGGGTGCAAGGTGGCAGAGGGCCTGCGCGGCCACGCAGGGGACTTACCCGGGTTGCAGTCTGTGAGGAGGGAGCAGATGGAGAGGAGAACTTTAGAAATGGTTAATGCCGGGCTCCAGTTGTCTTTTAAAATGTCCAAGCAGATGACGCCTTGGCTGTTAATATTACAGTGGTAGATTCTCGTCCGAAACGTTACCTGCAAGAAAACAGCTATTAGCCGGCGCGCTGGGGTAGCGCAGGCGACGCTGTCACACGCGTGATGCCGTCCATGCACGACCCCGGCGGCGGCGGCGATGCGACAGGCGGCGACAGCCGAAGGGAAAGGGAAGGAGCCCAGGCACCCTGGCTTTGGGCCGGGCTCGCCGGGACGCCGCCGCCCCCTGGCGGCCGCTGGCGGGAGCGCACCCGCCGCCCCCCCTCCCCCCCCCCCCCCCCCCCCCCCCCCCCCGGGAGGGCCGGGCCCCC
>VXBO01014184.1:55228-97839 GCA_013400135.1 Rhinoptilus africanus
CCCGCTCTCCGCCCGCAGGGAAGGGCCGGGCCCCCCCCGGGAAGGGGGAGCCCCGACACCCCCACCCCAGCCGAGCGCAGCCGCCTTGCACCGAAAAGCCCTTTCCCAGCGGTCGTTGCAGGGTGAAATGGCAGATACAGCCCCAGTACGTCTTGGATGCCGGAGGCAAATCAAAAAGAGTCAGATTTTGAACAAACAATACATGAAAATCCCACATTTCCAGCCCCTCCGAGTACACCTGAGCGGCGTCAAACACGCCGTGACAGGCGCAGGTTTCCCACCCGAAGGAGAGGGAAGCGAAACCCAGGAGTTGGGTGCCTTATCAGAGCCCTGGGGTGAATCCCCGCGGGCTGGGCACGGCTCGGGGCCAGCAGCCCCTCCGCCATCCACCTCCCTGCACAACAACTTCCCAACCCTGGGGGCTTACCACCACCGTGAAAACCAGGCTCTGGGCTTTTAAATACTTTTTATTATTATTTATTACAACTTTTGTCTTTTTGCTCACAGCGGCAAAGGGGCTTGAGGCTTTAACACCAGCGTTTTTCTCCCGTCGGGCTCCCAAGGACTTGTAAAACCCCCCAGACAAGGCCAGGGCGCTTGGAATTGCGGGTCCCATCACTTCCAAGCGCTGAGGAACTGGTTGGATTTTATTATTTTCAAATTTGGGAGATGCGACTGAGCCGGGCAGCCTGCCACAGAAATGACCCGAAAGGGAAACAAAACCACCACCATGAGCCGTTTTCAGGAGAATACAATGTGACCTGCAGAAAGGCCTTACTCCGACTCACTGGGTGAACAGCAACAACAAATTTGGTGGAACTTGCATGAATTAGGATTATCTGCGTGAATAAAGGTTGGCGGGTTCATGCCCTAAATCCTCAGAATTTGTCAGCTCTCCACACCCACGGATTTTATTGTCTGTTTATAGGTCACAGGGGTATTTGGGAAACACGCTCGCTAAGTGTGCGGTACGACAGGAACATACCAGTGCTTTCTCTCGAGATCACACCAGCCCGCACATAAAACTTGCCAGCCATCCCTCATTTTTCCCTACCGCCTTTCGGATGCGAAAATTTTGCCTGTGGCCCTCCCTCTGGCTGGCTCCGAGGAACAGGCACAGGGTGGGGTGGCACAGCTACAAAACCCCAGTGCTTGGCGCGTCCCCGTGCCCGGCGTCCATGCAGAGTTCCCAGGAACGCTCCCGATGCAGGGAGCACACCAGCTATTTTTGGTCTCAGACTCACAACTGCAGTTACTCATCACGCAGGAGACACCCACACTTGGAGAGACTTTCTACTTTGTTCCTTGTAAGCTGCTTGGATTTTAGATTAAAATAGGAAGCAAACAAACAAACAAACAAAAGCCAACCCAAATCCCTACACTTTTGCACATTATGGGTGGGAATAACAAAATGTCTGCAAGGGAGCGGAGATGTGTCCCCTTCCCACATCTGCAACAAGCTGCAGCTCCAAAACTAAGAACCCCTGCTATTTTCTACCTAAGGGACCTTAGAGGTACAGCAGGTAAGAAATCAAAACGACCTTTGCTTCCCAGATATCTAATCCTCAGAGGAAATGCAGCAATGACTCCCTGCAGTCATGTGGAAGTCCATGTACATCAGTCGGAGCAGAGGGTGGATCTAACTGTGCGGTACCTGCCCCAAACCGTGCTGTTCAGGGCAAAACAGAAGTTTGTGGCATTTGCAGTTGCTGGCAATGGCTCTGCCTTGGGTTCGCGAGCAGCCCCCCGCCCAGCCCCACTCTTGCTCAGTATTTCTCTACTTGACCTGCAGCTTTGGTCTCCTTCCAAGAAGGCTTCTAAATGTAAGTGAGGTAATAATTTTAACAGATTAAACACTTCCAGAAGGGGCAGCGTGAAGTATTCCAAGTTGACACAATAAGGACCAAATTAACAGAGAGGTCAAGAGTTCTAATTTGTAGAGACAGAAAGTTGTTAATCCTGATTCTGAGCACAAAAGCTAAATACTCTGTAGGCAGTCTCTCAGTCCAGTTGACGAATAATTGATGACAAAGCATGAATCCTGTTAGCCTTTAAGAATAAGACTTAATTTTTAATTATTATTCAGGAAGGAGGGGAAAGAGAAAGAAAGATGCCCCCATATAGTTGCAGAACAGCTTGGTTCCTTAAGAAACCTTAAGATATAATTCCTAAGGGTTATAACCCTGGCACTAAAAGCAGTTTTCTCCAGTGAGAGGAGCCCTACCTAACCACAGAACTGTGGGAAAAATCTAAATTTGTTTTCACTTAAGCAGCAAGTCAGAACCGGGATGGTGTTAGACACATGTAGTCCAGCTGTTTGCCATTTACCATTTTTGCTGATGGTACAAAAGCCAGCAGTGCGGGGAACCCAAATGAGGCAGGGAGAAGGGGAGGAATTGGAGGCTCACTTAAAAACACACAGAAATATTTAAAGCAAGTGTACATTACACTTTAAAGAGGAAAAAAAAAAATCACATAAACCTAGCAGATTCAGACCAAAACCAAGAGGTAGTACAATGTATTCAGGGTCAAGAGAACAGCATGTGGAATAGCGGAAAAACACAGTGTAACTGAACAATCCTTTGGAAAGGTCCCACCTGAGATTACATTAATGCAGTAACAACACAGAGGTAAGCACAGCTTTTGAAAAGACATAAAAGAAGCTAATCTCCACCTCACCCTGAAGTGATAGCAGAGGTTAATTTACACAAGCAGCAAAATGGGGGTGGGGGGAAGGAAGTGGTTAGAGGTTATTAATACAAATGATCCAAACACACACCAGGTCAACACAAGCTACTGTTTTCACCTCAATAAATGAAATCTAACCCAACTATAATGTAACTCTTGGGAAAACGTCCACTGTAATAGTACAAAAGGATAACAATCGTCTTGAGGACTAAGTACTGAACTCTTAAAGACTAATTATACTTGTTTATTGGATTCTCCTGAATCCAGGCCCACCCAGCATGTGTCCGACTCAATTGCTATCTGAAACAAAGGCAAAATCAGAATAACACCCAAAACGAGAAAACATAAAAGCAGAGAACAGATTAACACTAACATCTTCAAAGTGTTGTATGGAATGCTCAATAAATGCAAAAGAACTTCATTATACATATTTAGGACAGAAGAGAGAGTATCTGTCCCTGTATCAGATTTCTCCCACTGAAGTTCCTTGTACTGTGCAAAGCATTTCCAAGTCAAATTTTAAGACTTTTAACTTCTCCAGCCTCAAGTCCAGTAGTGCAGTCCTCCCTTCTATCCTTCCAGGAATCTGTCAATATCACTTCCAGCACAACCCTCTGGCTCTCCTATAGCAACATCCTCCCCCCAAAAGTTTGCCTCAACATACTGGATCAAACCCTCAGCTGGAGATATAGACCCAGTCCTCAGAGGCTGCACCTCTATGTCCTTCATCACAAATCTCTAGGATGCTCGTCAACCACATGGCATTTGTCAATACCGGCTATGCCTCAACACCACCTCTCATTCATATTCCTAAGGGCTTGGAAGCCTGCTGGGATGACCAGTTTCACCTCACTTTATATAAGAAGGTAAATCCTTTAATGACAGTTAATTTCCAAGTTACGAAATGTGCTCTGCTATAGGCACTTCACCATGGGGCAGCCCACAGCAGGGACTGTCCTAGTAAGGATTACAGAGGATTCAAAGAGGCAGTAAAGGTTTTCTTCCATTGCTCTTGCTAGGCTTGCCAAGGAAGATTCAAGGGAAACTAGTCCTTTCACTCTAGACAGCTTAATCTTTTCAGAGGTTGAGGCTTTTGAAATGACCTTCAGCCACTCTATTACTCTACTAGTGCTTATCAGCAAAATGATACACTGGGTTTTGTTTCAACTAGCTGTTTCTTTATTTCTTCCCCAAAAGACAAATAAAGGAAGGCTATGGTAATTACATTAGTCCTACCATTTCCAGATGACCCACAAACAAAATTTATCAGTCGCTGCAAGCAGTTGGGCAATCTGAAATCAACAAATTAGTGGGAATAAAGCGGAGCAATATGATTATATTTTCCACATTATCACTGATTAACACTAGCACAGGTGTTAACAGAGGAGCTGCTGTATGCTCTATTAGAGCACTGCTATGCTTTCTCCTATAACCTATGCCACTGTGACTGAAGCTGCATGTATTTTATTTCCACACATACGTGCGGTTTGTAAACCAACTTGCACTCTGCTAGATGAAAGACTCCATTTAAATGCAACTCCGCTACAATGCGGTGAATCTCCACTAAACTGGTGTTTTAAGGCCTCACTAAGTAGTGCCTGGGGTTTTTTTTTTTGGTTGTTGCGTTTTGTTTTTTTTAATACCACCCTTCTTTTCATCTGGGTTTGGGTTTAGATCCAAAGATAAAGGCAAAGAGATCCTGGTCAGGGGTGCAGAGTGGGAAGCAGGGTTGAGCTGCAACTACAAAACTCTATCTGTTTCTGTGTCAGGGAACTTGGCACATAGGGTTGTCTCAATACCACTGGTAGTTATAATATGGTCTTGTAAGGCATCAGGCTGCAGAAGCCTGGGACGATAAATGCTTCTGACCTGTAGCAGAGGAAGCAAAGGTGTAGCAAGTCTCACATGGGAAGGTAAAAGCTCCCTCTTTAAATGCTTACTGGGCTCATAACATAACGCATACAGTCGGTTGGACAATAAATTATCCAACACAAACTAACTAAACCAAAATAATGAAAAACTATTCTGAATTTAATTAAACTCTAACACAAGAAAACCATCTGTGCTGCCACAGAACCCCCAAAGAGGTGGACAGGCATCATCAGGAAACTACTAGAGATGTCCCAAGGTAGACCATGCTGCTTGTGAACTGGAGCCCTAGCTTAGGGGTAGAATTTAAGGTCGTGTTGATACTACCAAAACCCCTTAAGTTATGCTAGCAAGAAGAGTTTCCTTTATTTGGGAAGCTCCTATTAATTTGGCTGGTATGACCAATTAGCATTGTCTCTGCGGAGATGGATGGATGGCCCCAACTATGGCAGCAAGCCCCTGCTACTGCAGACTAGACCAAAGTCTGAAGACGGGGCAGTCATTGGTGTTCATCTCATCAATGCAACTATTTCTAAGTGGGAAGTTAAACATACACATAAATGCCTTCAGATACAAGGCAAACATGAAGTGTATACACAACCACCTCTTGTAACCCAACGCTCTTCCTCTGGCCAAGTATGTGAACCACAAGATAACATTCATTTGCACTGGTATTTGCCTTGTAGCATTGGAACACAAGATGACTGGAATATAAGAGCTTCGCAAACATAACACACCTACAGAAAAAGTTTGTTACTGTACAAGTAGGGGAACAACACAAGTACCCAACAACACTGAAAAATTAAATACTACTTTAGTGGCAAAACCACACACAAACGTTATTCTTATGGTAACCGAATGGTTTGAGAAACAAGTATTTGTACACTTCCTCCTCTCCCCAAGTTTATTTACTTTGCAGTTTCTCAGTCCTGTCCTGATGCTCCTGCTAACTGCTTAGGACTTCTCATGAACAGAATCAGAGGAAAAGAAAACAAGTCCTAAAATAGTGAGCGAGTTGATCGGAAAAGCCGTTAACATTAGCTAACAGAAACCAATGTAACATCTAAAATGAGCTTAAGATTGTCCTTAAAGAGAATGGCTTTCAAATGGGCTGCGTTCCTTTAACACTGCTTGCTGCTTGACTGGCTGTTGAACGTTCATGACCTAAGATGTCAGGTATGGGTCTCTTACCTTTGGAGGCTTGAAAGGATATTCTGGTGTAAATGTGATGTCAAGGAAGAAAACACCTCCCTCATAGACTGAACCTGGAGGTCCTAGAATGGTTGACCTCCATTCGTAGATGTTATCACCTTTGGGACCAGCGCTGAGAGATAAAAAAAAATAAAAATAAAATGCTTAGGAATATTACCACAGTTCAAATCAATATGATGTCTTACATTCTTCAAATATGATATGGAAGAAAGTTTTCAGTGTTACACCTCATACACCACCTGGAGTAAAGACAAGGATTAAAAGTAGATCGAATGCTTCCAAAAACCTCAGAAATCCTACCTGGACTTACCCGTGTTCTAAACTGCTTAGGAAAGCTGAGAAACGAGAGGTGGAGTATGGTTTTCAGCTTCTCACTCATGACATTTATAGGAGCAGCAGGGCCCATAACTACTACTAAATATGCTACACAACTTCAACACAACAGAAAAGTGATGTTTCAAAGAACAATTTCCTACTATATTTCAGAAATGGCTGCCCCAGCTCAGCCTTAATAGAACTGCACCACATCAAAGACCATACTAAATAAATTAAGGACTTATGTTGATTTTATTAATCTTGTGCATTCTTTAAAATTAAAATATATTCCTGTATTATCACTAAACCAAGGCTCACTGTATAGTTGAATGAAGCCCAATACATGATGATATTCTTATATGTCAAAATTTTCTAGACTTATATAATTTTGCTACACTGATTTCTAAACCGAGACCACATGAACTCATCCCATTGATACTATTTGCATTGTGGAACTGCTTTTGTAAAGGGGAATTAAAATCCCTGTGACAAATTAAAACAGGGCTTTCTCAAATCAGCTTTGCCTAATTCTAGATTCTCCCTAACCTGCCAGCAGCTCACCCAGAGCCGTACAACCTAAAGGTGTTACAGAACACAAATCTCTGCTTGTTGAAAATTAGTTTTACTGAGATCCTCAGACACTTGTATTCTGTAGCGTGCCATATGTCACTGAGTATTTCTAAGTACAGCTCAACCCATAAAGCCATTAATGGTTTAGGACTCCATTGTTGCCTCTTTCTTTCTGTGCTGTTCTGGTCGTATTTTATCAGTAAGATGCCAGAGCTGAAAAGTCCCTTTGCATAGAGGAAGGTGCTGACACAGCTTTTTCCATCATCGATGTGCTATGACTTCAGAAATCTCTTCTCCCCTGGTTCTGTAAGAGGCCGGATTTTAACATCCCTAACACAATGAAAACCAGCCTTGCTCTTCTTTCCCCATTCTTTTAACAAGGCTCATATAAGACAGAGAGATAAAAAAAAAGAGCTCTTCTTATATTATCAGAATCATGCAGCAGTTTTATTTGAGAGGGAAGGTAATCCAATAAATTCAACATATGCATGACAATATTCCTTTGATTAATGTGAAGGAAAGCAGTGTAATTGCTAGGTGCTAGTAACAGTGTTACAAATAGAAATACAATTACAAAACCATAAATTCTCAACGTAACAACAGGGATCAGAGACATGCTTTTTTCCCCCCTGCTCTTTGCAGTACTGGTGAACGTGATCTTGACAGCAGGGGAATCAGGGTAGAGAGAAAGGGACTTCTGTTCCCAAACATAAAATTTTATTTTTAGATTAAACTAAAAATAAAGGCTTACAATATGTTGGTGCCGAATAGTTCAACACTAGCAAAGCTATGACTAAAAGCGTGCTTCCAGGGGCAGGAAAGCATGTAAGAAAGCAGTAAAGAGAGACAGGTTCTCTGTGAAGTGATGCACCAGCCACAAGGGAAAGGTTTCTCTCCTCAGAAGACAAAACCCTGCGCAGCTCAGGATTGGTACTAAATTAAAGTAAAAGCCATTCCATCCTGAACACTCCTGGCATCCCGCTCCACCTTAATGACTTGTCCCTGTCCTGTGCAGGTCTATATATTTGGGCACTCAGTAGTCTCCAGCTACCACTTGCGCATTAGACTGGAAGAGCGCTGTATTTCGACAGGAAGCTCTACCTCTTGAAAGACATCAGCTTAACTGTGAAAACTTACCAAAAAGGACTCTCTGGGGCACCCTTAGCCACCACTCCAAGGAATCACCTCTTTATGTACGTATTAGCAACCTACCGACACGCTGCATTACTGCAAGTTGCACCAGCGATCGCCCTCCCCTAAAGATGGAGCTACTGAACGGAACAGGTACTTGAGCTTTATTAGCACCGATTTACTGTTGGAAATTCGTATCACAAGAACTGCCAATTGGGAGCACTTCAGCACTCAAGAAATGTGATGTGCGACTAGCACTGAAGACAGCCCTCTGAACCAAGAGGAAATATTTCAACATTTTGCATTTTATTTCCAGCTTCAACCCAAAGGACTGTCAATAAAAAAATCCCACAGACTTCAAAAATAATATATTATTATTTGTATTAGTCTTAGAAATCTCTTGTATCCTATTAGGTTTCCAATTAGAGCTATTGCTGTATGCAAGTAACATACTGCTAGACCTGCATATTAAAAGAGGGCAACATCTTTGTAAGACATCAGTAGGCGTTAACAGTGATGTACTAAGCTTACCTTTTAAGCTTTTCATAATTCAATTAACAGGGTGAAATAGCTGTAGATGCCCAATTTTTACGTATTAACATTGATTTCTTATAAAGGAAAGACTGAAAGAGGAAGACGCAAGTCAGCTACAGAGTGCAATATTGCTCATATTTAAATTAGGATTAGGTAATATTAAGCAGCTCAAGACAACCTAGTGCTTAACAGAATAGTGACAATACTGGACCACAGCATAAGTGCAGCGGCATTAACTTTTGGTAGAGATATAAAAGCTGCCAAAGGTTAAAGATTACATTCTTTGTTTAAAATCTTTGCAATTACCTGCTTCAAAAAGAAATTCACTGGTGCATAGATACAGGGCTCACAGGCACAGCTGCCACCTTGCCCGATGTGTGTCACCACTGCTCAAATTAAGTGTCTAGATCTACTAACGCAACATTTTAAAGCTGTACAAAATATGACCACTGGGAAGACAATTTTAACCAATTAAATAGAAATCGTTTCCACTAAGACAAGAGCATGAGAGCAACAGCTTTCTGTATTGAACTCAATAGCTCACAACCTCTTCACTTCCAAAGAAAGAAATGAGACAGAGTCCAGTAACACGGAGCAAAAGATGACATCCGACAGAAAACTGAAAAAAATCCCAACCCATCATTATCATATCAGGCCGCATGTTTTACACTGCAGTGCAACTGAGATCTCTCTTTCCTGGCAAAACAGTGATACAGTCGGTGAAGATGCGCTGCACCCACTGTAACAACTGCTCCTGATCGTTCCCAAGTTGCTGCTGGCTTATCCTCTGGACAGCTGTTACAACAGTAACGCCCTTTAGAAACTGCCCAGTGCCAAGGTAGTCTTTGTTCAAGGACTACCTAACTTTCCAAGTCTAGAATCAGTGGTTTGAATCCTCCTGGTAAATGCAAGGCAGAGAGAAAGTCTCAGCACAGTTGAGACCAAGCTCTAAGTTCTGTCTGGGCCAAGCCCTAACCAGCCTTTTGTTGCTTTGGTAGAACCTCATCTTGCTCTGCCTCCCTTTGCTGCCATGTTCTTTCTTAACTTTAAAACTAAATGGGGAAATTAGAAATGCCTGCAGCAGAGGCTGGGGATGCCTAGGAGATGCCTAGGTAAATTGGCTGCGTGCTCAGATGCCTTGCAGTACCGAGGAATTGTAACCATAGGATTGTGTCTTGGAGATTAAGTGTTCACGGAGAAGACACATACACTCTTTTTCATGTATTGAAAAGGCTGAAGTGACAGATAGTCTGCAAGAATCACAGAATTGTTGAGGCGGGAAAAGACCTTTAAGATCATTGAGTCCAAACATAACTTATCACTGCCAAGTCCACCACTAAACCATGTCCTTCAGCACCACATCTACACACCTTTTAAATACCTCCAGGGATGGGGACTCACCCACTTCCCTGGGCAGCCTGTTCCAGTGCTTGACAACCCTTTCCATGAAGAAATTTTTCCCTATATCCAGCCTAAACCTCCCCTGGCACAACTTGAGGCCATTTCTTCTTGCCCTATTACTTGTTACTTGGGAGAAGAGACTGACCCCCACCTCACTACACCCTCCTTTCAGGTAGTTGTAGAGAGCAATAAGGTCTCCCCTCAGCCTTCTCTTCTCCAGGCTAAACATCTCCAGTTCCCTCAGCTGCTCCTCATCAGACTTGTGCTCTAGACCCTTCACCAGCTTCGTTGTCCTCCTCTGGACACGCTCCAGCACCTCAATGTCTGTCTTGTAGTGGGGGGCCTAACAGCCAGCCCGGCCCTTTTTTGTATTAAGCCAGACAGATACAACTGCCACCACAGGCATTATGTGATACCACCCTGATCTTCTGCACACACAAACTCAGCTTCCTCCTCTGGCTGGGCATCCCTGGGCAAATCACTCAAAATATGCCTACGCCATGGAGGGAAGGCAGGATTTTTTGCCTATCACCACATAAAGCTAATGTATAAAAATCCCTGGCAACACACTGCTGGTACTTTCCAGGGGAATTACTCAGAAAGAGCCCCCTGTTCATGTCAGCTTGCTAGTGCAGTTGGAAATTACCTGGTCCTTTCTAGGAGCTGACCAAATGATAACATAAGCTTTTCCTCTAGTGAAAATACAATCTGGTGACAGAAAACATGCAATGGCAGATCACTCTAGTGATAGATAAACAAATAAAAGTAAGTTTATGCTACAGGCACTAGGTTAATATCCTGATATACCAAAGCAGTGCATATTCCTTTTAAAAAGCTAACTAATTTAGCAGAGTAGTTTAAAAATGCCAGAGACAGCTACCCGACAGGGTTATGAGAAGAAGGGCAATTTCGTGGTAAGCCAAAGTAAATAATAGCTAATGAAAAACTACAATACATTTCAGTTAAAGCCACAAGTAACAATATCACAAACTCATACTCCAGCTACTCCATATCCCTAGATGCTATTTTTGAGGCTATTTTGCCCTGAACAAGAAGAGTCTGATGCAAGTAGCTAAGCAAGTAGTTTTGAAGTTGCGCACTTGTGGAAAATAAATATAATTTCCAAAAATACTGCAGACATGACCTTTTCCAAGGGACATAGCTCAAATCAGAAAGCAAACAACATACTAACAGCACATGGGAATTCCAAGGTGGCAGAGAATCTAATGATCTTCAACGTAAAGCTGTGCCATTACAAATTGATAGCAACACCATTTTTTTTGGTTGTTTTATTTTGTAGTAAGAAACAGTGAACAACTGAACACGGAATTGTATGTCGGTCACGTACATGTCACCTTACTCAGCAGCTTTAAGAAATATTTAGTTGACTGTTAGAAGGTTTCTCCTTTCTGCTCCTGCCACCCCCCTTTTTTTTTTCTTTTTTCTTAAAGATGCGAGCCCAAAATGCACTACCATTTTTGACTGGCAGGCAGGTAGCATATCATTCTCACTTGAAGTTCTGGTGCTCCTTGACCTTCCCTCCTAATCCACCCCATTCCTGACCTCAGGGTAAATAGGCTTTCTTTTCTGGTAGTCCACCCACCAAGTGGTTCCGCTGAGTTTGCTCATCTACATTGTTGGGCTGAATCTGGTGCAAAGATCGCAAAAGTACTAGGGGAGGTGGGTATAGGGTCTACAAAGCAGCAGGACAGCTCATCTAGCTTAGCCATTGAAAAATACGCATTTACAAAATCTCTCATTCACAGAAATTTTGCTCTACAGGTCTTTAAGCAAGCCATGTTTAAAACGGGAACGTCAAAGGAGAGAGTTAAAGCCAACCAAACAATAAAGCAGCTAATCCTTTGGCTACAATGTCACTTCAAAATTTCTGTATTAATGCATAGCTGTAATTTTAGAAATAAGTTGTCACCTTCTGCACATGCTTTAGCTAGCAAAATGTATTATTATTATTTTTATTCCTACAGGACCGAGACATTCCACTCACAGGACCCCACTCCGCTAAGCATGCTAAAATGCAATCTAAAGGGTCATGTACACAACTTACACAGGTTTTCCAATTATAAAATAAGCACTAAAACATTGAATGGTTATTAGGAAGAAATTCAACCAGACAAGACAGAAGTAGCTAAAAGGATACTCTGGACCAGCCATGTTTTGGTCAAATAGTTTAGAAGTAGGATATAATTTTTTCGCCTCCCATTTTTAGTCAAAGAATGGAAATGAAAGGAAAAGAACAAAAAAAAACCCCAACAACACAACAAAGTCCCTCCTGGACAACTGTGGTAAGTAAAAGGCAACATACTGAAGTACCACATGACTACATGAATCAGAGTGATATTTTTTGCTCACTGTCATTATACACATCCAAGCTGCTCCTCTGTGTTAACGTTAGCTAAAAATGATGGATTGACCATAGGTGAAATGCCTCTGAGCTCAATGAGAGACACAGGGAAAAGACAGCAAGAGAAAAAGTTGCAGCTGGCTTTAATTAACACATAAGAAAGCAGCAAAGGAGGGAAAGGAGAGGTAAGTGAGCAAAGATGGAACATTATACTGTTACAGCAATCCAAACTATAAAATTGTGAAAACAGAACTTAATTCCCCCTCTAATGCATGTTCAGGGGCATGGTTTTCAAGTACAAAGCAGTAAATATTATTTTTCTTCTGACTCATTGATGTTACTGTATTTTCTGTCTTAAATTTAAAATGGCAGTCACAATATTATTGCACGAGGGTAAGTACCTTACAAATCTCACCATGTTTCTAAATAAGAAGAGCATGCACAAAATTTCTGTTTTATCATCTGGGAAAGCTTTTCCCTTAAGTATCAGACTAATGTAAAATTGGGGAGGGGAGGTTTGAAAAATTGCACATAAATTGCACAAAGCTTAAACTGGAGGATAAACGGCGCAATGAATTACATTCTTACGAGGTTAAAAAAGGAGCTAAATAACTAAATAGCCCTGATAATGGAGCTGATAAGGTGTTATGCAGGGATTTATGAGACTTCAAGGAAAACTGTTTCAGGGCGATTTCTTTGTGGGAAGAGGAAAAATAAAAAAAGAGACACTAGGTTTTCCAGTTTATATAAAAAATACTTGGCAACAGGATCACACAACAACCAAGAGCCTTATCGCTGCCAAGATCTCACTCTTTTCAATTACAATAGGAAGAGAAATGCCCAGGAGTACTTGCAAATTTAGGACGTTCATCTGAAATACTTCAGTCTCTGCAAAATATTACTGGGAAGTTACAACTAAACTACTTGGTGAAAAGGCCAACCCTCTCGAATAATTTCACTGTAGAGTTTGATTTTTAAAACAGGCTTCAAAGATTTAAAATAAAAACTCAGTTAATGAGGAGGTCAGAAGGAGACTTACGATATTCTCAGGAGTGTGCTGCAGCTCTACTTAGTTTAACAATAATCACTTCAATTTAGGAGCAAGTCCTCATAAAAAGGTTCAAGAGATATTAATCCATTTAGCATTGGTTCCAAAATTGAAAATGAAACCAGCCTGCTCAGCTCTCAAGGGCTTACGTTTTTCTTTGCGGTGGCTTCTTCCTAGCCTTCTCCACCTCAAAGCACTGGAAGTTTGTCCCACCACATGTAGGAACATTTTCAGCGTCCAACATGACTACAGAGAGGCCGACTGCTTCTGCAAGCCTGTGGCTTCAGTTCGTAAAGCACACAAATGCAGAAAATGTCAGACTTTAAGTAGTCAATTAAATTATTTTCATTGTATGCAAATCTGTTTTCCTTTTCTCCTCATAGTTATAGCTTGACACCGTGACCAAAAATTAAATAAATTAAAATCCACTGGCTTATATTTGACCTTGCTTCTCCCATTTAATAATACTCTGCACAAGAAACAATAAAACAAATTGGGAAAGATTAGAAGAGAATCTGACTCGCCTAACAATTAGCAACGGTTTATTTAAAATGACAAGAAGATGTGATGGTAGAAACTGTGCTCTGCCAGCTTAACCTTGTGTTATTTTTACATCAGTTTCCTTCCTGCCATTTGTCAACTGGACTATTAGCTGCCAACATGGGGACAGAAATTCCTTCACATCATCAGACCTCATTTCCAAATTTAGTATTTACAGCACAGATGTGTAATTTACAATTGGTAAGCAAAACTAGGCAGTTTCACAAATGCTGCATTTTTGCAGCTACTTCATTTGATCTGGGCCTCCTCATCTTTCAACAGGTTTTTTGAAGCTGGTATAGAAATAACTAGTAAACCTATTTGCTTCTGTAATTTTAATGCTTTCATAAAGCAAACATAACAAAGTGGTTGCCCAGCATCAAATTGACAGTCCTGTATTTAAAGACTATAAAAGAGAATCAATACTATTAATAATTATGAAATTTCTTGTGTCACTAATCTCAAGTGTGGTGTACCCCTCAAGAGAACACAAAAGCTCTACTTCCTCTTGGTATTTAGTGGGACAAAGTAGGCTCCCCACGCATGGAAAAGAAAACTACCTTCTCTGACAACAGGACAGTTCAATGATGCCCCATTCCAACCCATATGCATCCTCAACTGTGCAACATTAAAATGATCAGAGGCCTCTCCCCTAAATACCATATTTTATCTACTAGAGAAAACAGAAATCCACCACAATTAACCTGTCACTCCAGAATCAAGCTGGGACCTGCATCTGTGTTTCCGTGCTCCATGCCCGTCTCCTGTCCTGTCTGTATCAGTGTGGGAATATGAAAGTTGGTCTCAATAAATGGATAAAAAAAGCCTAGCACATCATAAATATTTAGGTGCCCTGTAGTAAATAAATTGTAAAACTGCTAAGTTTGGACCAATGGGATCTGGAAGCTTTTCTCTCTTCAAAAGTCACTTGCCCTGTTTAGGGGAAAAAATTAAAAAAAAAAGGATTGCACCTATTTTGTAAGACTACCTATCCAGCATTGAGAAAACACAGTGGACTTGTTATCTTAGACTTTATTATCATCAGTTTGCCCTACTGATTTCATTATAATGAGTAATTCTGTAGATCAGGAAATGCATACACTAAGTAACTTAGATCGAAAGGGCAACAGCAGCTACAAACCAGCTTGGAAAAAGTGGCCCCAGAAAGTTAAAGATGATGTGTAATACTTGGCAAGAAACCACTGCTATGCTGAAAATTGAAAGCAGACAAGACTCTCAAACTTCCTCCAACTAATAAGGACACGGTTCTTGTGGCTTCACCCAACTGTCTCCTCGAGTATTTTCTTACTTCCATGGGGAGGAAAAGGGCTATTTTAAAGAGGGCAGACAATGCATTGCCAGACTAGAGACACACTACCATCTTTCTTGTGCTGAACTATGGACATTCTGTTTAAAGTCTGTACTCAAAACAGATGATGCAGTATTTTAAGATTGCTAGTTTATATGCAACTTTAAGTTATCAAGAGGACATAACCTGAGGAGAAAAAATAAAAATCTGCACACATACAACATGCTCCAAAACTGATCCTCCTGTCCTACCACCTACCTACTTACCAACTCACCCTACAAATTAAAACAAATCCATCGCCCAACCAACAGCAACATCATCTCTTTCCCATTAGATCAAGGACAGGTAGAGTCAACATTACTTAACTAGAGAACCAGGTCATCCCATTATCTTGGCTCTGCATCATTCTGTCGCTTCCCATCAGCACACCAATGCTGATACCAATAATGTTATTTTGCTAATCAAAATACATTCTGTTTTGAAGGATGTATCTTAGTCATTCAGGAAATCTAGAAAGAAATAAAATATCTAATCTGGATGTCTTCCCCTTCTCCTTCATCTACATTAAACTCTTTACATTAACTTCCTTTCCTTGCCATTCACTAAACAAATCAAGATCACTACACTTGGATTAACCTATTTCACTGCAGGTGATAAAAAAAAAAATTGAACAAACCACCCAATACCAAACCAAAATTTCAACACGCAAGACAACAACAAAATATCAGTTACGCTACACTACCCAAAGCATCTCTCTACTAATTTTCATAATTCTAAACTATCAAAGCTGCCAAGCAGAAAAGTCACTTGAAAACACTGCCTTTGAGTTTTGAAACTTTAACATGCACAGACTAGAAATTTTATCTGAGATCTGAGTTTACTATTTTTTAAGTAAAACAAGGTTACCTACACTTTAGTATAGCACAGCTGCCAGCTAACTACAAAACAGCCCCTAAAAATTGTTTATATACCACTGCAAGTTGTTGTCATTAATAACAGTTGCAAACACGAGCCAGTTACAATAGCTAATCAGCATTTATTGTAGCATTTTCTTAGGTAAATATTATTCTGAAGCTGACATGGGGGTAAAAGCTTGGAAAAAACCCAAACAACCGAAACAAAACCAGACACAATCTTTCAAGGGATTTAAAAACAAAAACAGGCTTTTGATTTCTTGATAGCATTTTCACACACATAAGGAAAGCCTGAATAGGAATTTGTGGTGGCCTTCTAAAGTTTTGTGTTTGGGGGTTTTTTTTTGTGTTTTGTTTTCAAAGTATTAGGAACATTAAATTTAACCCACATTGAGAGGCACAAGAGGACTAAGCAGTGTTCTTAAATAATGTATACAGTTTTGGGGCCAACATGGATGCCTTAACTTGAAGGGGCAGATATAGTCCTTCACAAATTATCTTTTTTCTCCAGAACACTATTTGGCAATTGACCTTAAGTAACTTTTCCCCAAAGCAAAAAAACAAAACAAAACAAAAAAATCCCACACAACAACAAACCAAAAACCCCAAACCACCACCTCCCCCACTCCCTGCATCATTGACTTTCAAACTTCCCAATGCTTTCACTTCATGACATTTTTGTCTGAAAGTATCTCCTGAATGTAAGAAAACATTAAAGACAATGAAGTGCCAGGCAGTCAGAGTTTCAACTTAGGGAATTACATCACTTACTCCTTTTATAATAAGCACACCACATTCACACACATAAAAGCCAACACACAGGTGTCTGCTCCTCCCTGATTTCCACCAAAGAGAGAAGACTTAGCAACAATTTAATAAGCTGGAAAGCTTATTAAACTGCCATCAGTGGGTGGCAGTTAAGTTCTGCTGACAGAAGTCCGCAGCAGGCAAGTAAAAGGGAACTACCAGGGAGCACAAGTGGTCCTGGCATCCCGCTCAACATCGTTCCTGGTCCCTCATGGCTTGGAAACTTTCCTCCTTCAGTTGATCATTGACATTCTAAGTTTAAACTAAGTTTCAGCCTTTCATTGTCATGGAAAAAAAAAAATCATGCTAAGTTTACACTGTAATTAGCTAAAAACACTGATATTAAATAATACTTCGGGTATATTCCCATGATCTGAAGGCTCTTCTAGTCATTTAAAAAAAAAAAAAAAAAAGGCTTTCCCCCCATAAACTTGCTGCACAATGCATGAAATTCACAGAGAAGGATCTTTAGTGGCATTTAGTAAAAATTCACATTTCCTTATTGGATGGTGTTAACAATTTATTTTCTAGTAATTCTAACATGAGATTTTCTACTATATTTCATAGAGACAGGAGGAGGAAAGCTCACCTTACAGACACATGTACTGTTCCAGAGACAGCAGTTTATGTTTTCTAACCTTTTAACCTGAATATTGTTAAAAGTAACACCTTAAAGCAAGAGTGGCAAGATTAGGAGAGAGTTCCTGGGTATGTTTGAAGAGTTGTTATGCTGTAACCATTTCCATGCAGACAGCAACAGAATTTAAGAGGCATGCCTACAAAACTTTAAAACTGAAACAGCCATAGATGTACTATTTGAACCTAATTTTACACTATCAATTTTCTGAAGAAAAACTGAGTATGTGACTTATAATTAGGCACAAATATAAAACCGGCATAATGGCATACAGTAGTATGGCAAAACACCTGGAAGAACTGACAGCCTTAATACCCATGCTTGATGTAATTTTACATACATATCAACATAAGAAGAGAAATAAATCTATCATTAGCTACAAATCACAGGGATCTGGGGTATGAAGGTAGGGAAAAGCACTGTAAGAACAAAGAAAAATGACTTGTTTCCAGTCACTACAGCTTCATTCACTTTGATTTTCTCACTAAAAGGCATTTCAAATATTCCTTTTAGTGAAATAAAGATGTTCAAACAGCAGTATATTTACAATGTAAATATATTTACAGTATTATGGTAGAAAATTCCTCAACCAGTCTAGCCAATGCTATCTGAACTTTCAAGATAAAATAATGAAGAGCTATTTCTTCATTTAAGTTTCTATGCCAAGATCTCAATTCAGAAAGGTCAGCAGATAAAACCCCTACAGTACAATTTTCTTCATAAATCGGTAAGAACAGACAAATTCCAAAGGCAGCTAACACTCCCATCATTAAAACAATNCAACTCTCTTTTTCCAATTAAGCCAAACTAACTGAAAATAGCTCTCTTCTGCTGAATTTGTGCCTGTCACAGAAGAGCAAAAGAGATCGCACACACACGGTAGTATCATTCACAGAGTAGCAAACTAACCAACACTAAAATGATTTTCTTAATTCACTCTGAATAAATATATGTAAAACTACACCTCACACACATAACTTTGAAGCCATGAGTTAATGATACTACACACAAGAAATTTGAAGTCAACCTTAAGATTAAGTACCGGCGTAAGACACCACCGTATGTATGCACTCCTTTTCAGCTTTAAGACTCAATTCTCTGAGACAGATACTAATTTGACAAAAACATTATGGGAAATACTTTGGGGAAATGACTTTTAAAGGTGCTTTTATCACACATACATATGCATGTGTGTTTCATAATGGACAAAACCTTTTATAACATGACTTACAATGACTTTTTTCTAAACACAGTTCTCCCCTATAAAACAGTGATAAAATAAAGCTCAGTCCACCCACTACTATAATAGAGGTAGTATTACTGCAAAGACTTTGAACACAGGTCAAATGCAAATTTTGTCACAGAACTTTGTTCCTCTACTAGCTTATCAGAAGGAATATAGGAAATCACCGGGCTGGATCAGATGTGCTGTCCACCTATTCCATCTCCCTGTCTCTGACTGGTTACCAGTATCAAATGGGTCAGAGATGGGCAACAGAAGGTCCTGCCAGGTCTTCTGCTTTCCCCTGCCTCAGCAACATCCTGGGCCTCAAGAGCTGGCATCTACGTTTCCCTTCTGAAATTAGTATTACAAATAAGCTGCAGTGATTCTGTCTGGTTTTGTCCTCCACAGAAGTCTGAGTCTTTTTGAAGCTTGCTAAATTCCTAGCTTCAGCAACCTAATACAGCATGGAATCCCTGTGTCCAATTCCATTCTGTAAAAATGAAATAAAATAAATTTCTCAATCTTTTAATCTCATTCCATATGTCTTTGTTCTTGTATTGGAAGACAGAGGAAAATAAGCTTCATGTCTATTTTCTCTAGAAAATAAAAAGGAGGAAAATAAATATTCAGTCTATTTTCTGAAGGAAACAATCCCTGTGTCTTCACATGAGAACTCCTCCAGTTCATTTTTTAATAATTTTTATCTCTCCTCTCCAAAATCTGCCTACTTGTCCAATATTCATTTTCAGATAAAGTGGACAGCATTACACAGAAGTTGACGGAGAAGAAATTACTTTGTATGTATCTATATTAAGCTTTTTTTCTCATCCACATGCCAGAAAAACCTACTGCTCTTCCTGTTTCAAAATGGGAAGACATCACCATAGGTATGCCCTTAACGAGCACTAGGCCAGTAAAGAATAAGTTTCTTTACTACTTTCAAAGTAAGAAGTTTGCAGCAGAAGATGCGTTGTTAAAGATCTGTCCTGCTAGCAAATACATTTGTCAAGTGTCTTTCTAGAAGCCAGTACTTCTCTATCAGTCTGGGCCAGTTGAAGCCAATCAACTTCCATCAAATTCAGCCGAACAAATTCATATGCAACGCAGGACACAGAAATCTCTTTTTGGGAACCTGGAAAAAAAACCCCACCAGTGACTGAAAAAGCCAGATTGCTGCAGAGCACTCTGACTGGGGGGTGCTTCATCACACTTAGCCCATTCAGTAATTACAGCATTCCTTATTCTCACACTTATTGTCAGCAAAGCACACTTTTGAAAGCATCCTTGCTGCTTCTGTATCCTGTAAAGAGACAGAATATTGTATTCTTTATGGAAGAATAAACTCTAAGAGTTTTCTATCAATCAGTGCTGCTGCTGAGCATCTTAGAAACAAGCTTTGCTTCTGTCGTTAATCTGACTATAGTCTTTAGATAATTACAGAACAGCAGAACCCTACAAAGGAGTGCACAGAGCTCTGCAGAGAGCTGAACTCCACTTCAGGAGACATTTTAAGGTTCTTTCCTTTAAAGCTACATGATTTATTCAAGTTGCCTTTCCTAAACTTCCAATAAGAGAATCTGAAGACCAGGAATATTTTGGCTAATGCCCAGGGATTTCTAATTATTGATTTTATTGCGCTTTTGCTCAACTACTTTTTTCTATTCTTTCTGATACTAAAGATGCGTGTTTGATGTTTTTTAGTTGCTTGTTTGTTTTTTTTTAAAAAAATCCTTCAGCATATCAAGAAGATATTTCTTCTCCCTGGCCCCAAAGTGTAGGAAATGTGTGGTTTAAACCTCTGCTGAGAGTTGCAGGCGTAAATGTCAACTACAATAGTCAAACCTTTTAACATATTTATTACTTCACTCCTGATATTTTTCCACTCTGTGGAATTAATTCCATAACTTAAAGAGCCACTTATTAAAAAGCCAAGACATGGTAAAGAGCCTGCTATCATCATCGCTTCCTTTACAGAAATATAGTGATTTTACTCATCACAGCATACTCAAGTTTAATCAACGCTGTGGCTCTTGCTCTGTGTAGGTATTAATGATTCATAAGTCTTTGGATTCTATTGCTCACTTTGTAGGTCATTTCTGTAGGCATTCCCAGGCAACCTGATCAGACATGATGCACAATGGTCATTCCTGGGATGAGCTGAAATGGAAAGGGATGTGTAGAAGTCACATGGAAAGGGACAAAAAAATAAGTGAGGAGGATATCCAGTCCCAAAGAGATATAAGACAGGTGTGTACATGTGTATGTGAAAGAAGGGAGAAAAATGCCTGCATATGTACAAGCTGGGATTGGACAAAAAGACTTCCATGCAATGCTCAGAATTCAAGTAAATTTTGTCTATAGGCAAGTTTAATTCGAAGGAACACAAAAAAGTACCCTCTTCTGATACAGCATCTCAAGATAAACCTACTTAAGCATGGGAGCATGGGTTTAATATTGCTCCAAAATCACCATAATTAATAAGACTGAATTTGAACATTCATGATAGCCGTATGCCTGTCCAATTCTATTTCAAATTCTGTTACATTCTTGGCCTCAATAATTTCCAGACTAATTATATGTGTGAAAGACACATATAATACCTTCCTTTTATTACTCTTATAATTGCCACCTTTGATTTCAATAGAACACATCTCTTTGTTCTTCTGTTATGAGAAAAAGAAAACAGATGTTTCCAATTTATTTTCTTTTACACTTTACACACAGTGCAGCATGAAGCTAACAGTTAAATAAATGACTGAAGTATTTCATCCCAACTGCATTCCTCCAGACAGAGTAAACTTACCTGTCTCCTAGAAGAATCAGAGAAAGATGAACAAGTAAAGAAAGTAAAGAAACTCAGACTTATGAACTCCAAGCAAGAGGCTTACGAGAAAACACGAGAAAACAAATACTAAAAGCATTAAAAAATGGCCCCCTATTCAACGCTGGTCCGCTTATATTTGAAGAAGAAAAAACAAGCCAACCAACCTACCACAAAAACTCTTACTAAATGATATATAGCATGTATGGCTGAAGATACTAGTGAGGGAGAGGGACAATAAAAAAGCAAAAGAACAGAACCTATCATGTAATGTCACCCGAACCTCTGATAGCACACATACTCAGCATGCTATTTTAAACCTCATTGTATAAGCAGTTACCGCCATCAGTTCCAACTTTGTGACCATAAGCAAGTTCTCAGGTGCCATCATTAGAGTAATAGATGAATGGCTTAAAAGAGATTGATGCCACAGTTTTGCAATGACATTTCTGGGCACTTGCAGACAGGGTGTGCCTCTATATTTGTATATAACCACCATCACCTGGGTGAAAGCTGCACCAAACAAAGCATGACTTCAAAAAAAACACTGCATAAAATAGGGATGTCTATGTAGAGGGATTAAATTTATAAAAGCAGTGGAAGTGGATTTCAGAGGGACTTCACCGGATTACAGACTGATGACACTGGCATTGCAATTTCAGTGGAAACCTTGCTTTAGTTATTGCAGGACAGAAAAGGACAATTCAGAGAAACCACACAGATTTTGCACTACCTCAGCTACATGACTGATTCCTAAATACAAAGGTCACTTACCATCAGATCCAGTGTCAGCCTGCACTGTGGCTTACTGAGCCTAATTCCAGCTTCCCTCCCCTTCCAATGACTGAGACACTGCTGCAGTTAGCTGCATCCAAACTAGCATCAAATCATACAGATAAAAACACAGAATGCAGAAAAAAAATTGACATCAGAATTCTGGCAGTTTCTGTATGAAATCTTAGCCATCTGTCAAGTATGCATAGAGTATGCTTGAAAGATACGCAGAAGAAGTGTGGTCAAGTGAGATGATTTTCCCCCTTTAATCCACTCTGGTGACACCCCATCTGGATTACTGCTCTGGAGCCCCCGACATAAGAAGGACATGGACCTGTTGGGGCGAGTCCAGAGGAGGGCCATGAAGATGATCCAAGGGCTGGAGCACCTCTGCTATGAGGACAGGCTGAGAGAGTTGGGGTTGTTCAGCCTGGAGAAGAGAAGGCTCCAGGGAGACCTTATCGCAGCCTTCCAGTACCTAAAGGGGGCCTACAGGAAAGACAGGGAGGAGATACACTCCTTTATCAGGGAGTGTAGTGACAGGATGAGGGGTGACAGTTTTAAGATGGAGGAGGGTAGATTTAGACTAGATATCAGGAAGAAGTTCTTTACTGTGAGGGTGGTGAGACACTGGAACAGGTTGCCCAGAGAAGCTGTGGATGCCCCATCCCTGGAGGTGTTCAAGGCCAGGCTGGATGGGGCTTTGAGCAGCCTGGTCTAGTGGGAGGTGTCCCTGCCCATGGCAGGGGGTTGGAACTAGATGATCTTCAAGGTCCCTTCCAATCCAAACCATTCTATGATTCTATTATATTTGCATAACTTTGTCTCAGTGTCTCTCCCAGTCTAGGCACTGGAAATCAAAAGAAGATAGTAATTCAGAAGGACAAATACAAAACCAACAGATCCGTAGAAGTCCAAGATCACAGTCCTTTTATGTTATGCTACTTAAATGAGAACTACAACTTCTTCACTTTGAATAATCTGGTTGTTCTTATGTTTAATGGAAATTATACTGTACTTGAGGAAAAATATGCTTACATTGCAGTGCTTCATTTTGCAGTATCATGGGATCCTTAATTTTTAAACCAGCATAATTAATATACATTAGTTACACATGAAAAGGCATCAGCTGTATGTGACCAGCTTTGAGGACTTGAAAACAAATCTCTGGAGCAGAGAAACTCTTGTTGACAATACACGTCACCTGGATCAGATTATTTTTTTTTTAAAGGTATATTTTCAACAATGAAACAGTTTACGAAACAAATCAAGTGTCCTTACATAGTTAAGAAGTCCATTTTTCCAAGTCAAAACTCTGCAAAGAGTGGGGGAAAGCTAGAAAAGTCTGCTATGATTAGCCAAGGGCACAAGAGCACAATTAGTTCTAACTTGCTGACAGAAGGATTGGATGGAAAAAGGAAACCCAGGTGGGTGAAATACAAAATGAGGTGTCCTAATTGACTGTGATGACATTTAGATTGAGTTTTCTAAAAATGTCATCCATCTTTTAACAAACTTGGGTGATAAAGGTACAATTACATCTATATCTATTATATGGATGTTATTTCATATCTAAAATCTGAGTATATATGCATACGTGTATAAACACGCACACAGGCATGAAGACACACAAAATCTGTACGCCTCCAGAGCTGCACTAACTCAATTCAGTGGCAGTTAAAATGAATTGCTCCTGCTACCGTAATAATACTGTAGAAGTGCAGAAAGGCCATTCAGGATTGATAAAAGAGAATTAGCCCATTCAGTCCCTTTGCTTAGACATCTGTTCAGAACACACACACTCTTATATAGTCTTCCATAATGGCAGACCTAGAATGATATTATCATTTTTGCTACAAAATGATAACAAGAATATACAATATTGCAGAACTGATCCCAGCTAACACCTTTTGCTCTCAGTCATGACAAGAATTTTAGCCTTATCCTTTATACCACTGGTATCAACTGTGGCAAGCCAGCATTATCCTTAGATTCTGTTTTGCCTGCACTTAAGAGACTTTCCCAAGTGTGCTTCTCTTGGGTGATGCCATGTTCAGAGTTTAGGAAAATGTGTATTCAGTCAGCTTCTGCAAGTCAAGTTAAATGCTGAAGAAAAGGAAAGTTGATCTTACAATAATTATTTTCCCGTACAGCTATTTTTTGTGCATTTGGGATGGGAAAAGTAAAGAAAAAAAATAACCCTTTACTTTCTCAGAAACACAACTGCGCTCTGCTAAGTGAATGCAAAAGGGGTGTTTGCGCACACGCACGCACGCTGTAAACACACCACTAACAACGAGCAAATCTGACGCAACACTGCTCACTTACAGCTGTTGCATCAGATAATATCTAGTGGTTTTAAAATTTGTAAATTGTCACTAATTACCTCATAATTTGCAAAATGAAACGATGGGCAAAATAAAAAAACAAGCTAAAAATCTACTTCATTTATTTCCAAGTCGAAGTCTGGCAGCTGTATTATATTCTCAGTCTTTTTGAACAATTCACCTACTGCAAAACACATACCGAGAAGCACAATTTGGAGCCTTCCTTACTGTAAGGGATTTACCTTTAACTGCTGGCAAAATCCAAGTAAACATTCCCCTCCTGAGCTCCTTTCAATCTTTAAAGTTCATTTCTGTTCCTTTAATCCAAGACCCCCAACAAGTAGGTATGCCTCCCCAGCACAGGCTACAGAAGGAAGGCAGCTCTGGCCCAGGGGCGACTGAGTTCAGGTATCCTTCTGGATAGAGTGGAAAGCACGATCTAAGATATGCAAGCTACAATTAAAGTAGAAAAACAGCTTAAACTAAGAAAAAAGTCTAGCTATTAAAAATGTCTTAGCAGCTGCGACCAACATGGATGAAAAGTAGTGAGAGAGGCTGCCCAGTAGCTGTTGTGCTGCTTTTACACACTTTTCCCACTAGGGCAAAGAATGATCAAGAGACTCATCATCTCAACAAGTACTCTTACTGTAAACAGCTAGTGTTGAAAGTCAGACCCTTAATAAATATATGCATGTCATAATTTTACTCCTGAGACATGCAGTTCTACTACATACCAGAATAGGTACAGAAAGAATCAAAAATATAGGATAATTTAAGCACTTGTTTTCTTCAGTACTACCTGTAAAGAGAAAGTTGAACACATAAATCACCTTTCATAATCCTGTAAGGGTGCTAAGGATGCACACAGGATTGATTCCCTACAGGCATGATGCAAGCATTAAAAAAACCCCAAAAACATTTCAACAGACCTCCCCTCATCTAGATCTATGTCTTGCTGCACATGGATTTATCTTTTGCCTTTTTTTATTTGCTATATGCTCACTTGCTCTACAATTGTTAAAGTTTCTTAGAATCTGTAACAGTCAAACCAATGCACGGAGAAAACACAAAACACAATTCTCCTACCAAAAAAAACCAAACCCCAAAGCCATCAGAATATGCCCTAGCCTCTCTTATACTGCAAAACAGGGTAACAAATATGAATAAGGAAGCAATGTGAATTTGTGCATGGCAGTACTATTATTTTTAAAAAGCAGTCTATATGTTTGCTTTTCATTATCTCCCTGTGGTGGCAAAACTATAAACGTAAAATTTAGAGACATAAAGGGAAAAAATGAAGTAGCCAATAGCAAAGATTTCAAATACACTTATACAACCACACTGTTTGTTTTACAGCCGCTTTACATAACAATAAAATTGTAATATACCATGGGTTTTTGGCAGCGTGTAGAGAGACAGCATCAAATGGCAATAACAGAGTAAGCACAAATGATCTCTTTGGAACAATTAAGCAATTTTAGTACCACTACTATGTCCAACAGTTAATGGGTCCTAAGAGATAGAAAGGTCAAAAGTGTGAGTTTCTCCCTCCTGACCAGAGATCACATATATGACCCTTTGGAAGAGAGGATAACTTCATAATCATATTATATAATCCCTGCTTGAGAATAACCCTATATAAAATCAGAACACTAAACAAAATACAACAAAACAACAACAAAAAGAGAGCTCTTTCCTTCAGAAGCCAAATGCAAGATGCACTCTTTTATCCAGCTGCCTCAGCATAATTAATAAATAAAAATAGGAAGAAAAAAATGCTTATGCTCCGTGTATAACTAGCTGAGAAAGAGTCACTGGCTATACATAAAACATTAAAGGTGCTCACGTAGTTCAGTAAAGAGTCTCATGCTTTTTAAGAAGGAATGGGTAAATCACACATACCGTACATTAAAACTCACAACTCCTCTAGTGACCTTGAACCCTAGCAATATGAACAGGGACATACAAAACCACTT
This sequence comes from Rhinoptilus africanus, assembly GCA_013400135.1. NCBI lineage: Eukaryota > Metazoa > Chordata > Aves > Charadriiformes > Glareolidae > Rhinoptilus > Rhinoptilus africanus. The sequence continues at coordinate 81,689 of VXBO01014184.1, forward strand.
ATTTCTGGACACAGTTTTTCTCTATCTCCAGCAAGGACTGAAATTTAGCACTTGACCTAGTGTGTCATTAGGATATGACACATTATCTTCCAGGAAAACCAATCTAAGCAAACGTCACAGTTCCATTACTATTCTAATAACCAGAAAATGAGATTCTCCCTCTGAAAAAAAAAAACACTTGCTAAAACAGCAACTAGATGACTTTCCAGATGTGTCATTCGGCGTGTACCTGAGAGAAAGATTAGTAAAAGTACTAACCAAAGAATCTTTCACTTGCCTGGCATACAGCTGCCTACTGCCCATACAGGCTCACCTACTGCACGTCATATGTCCTCATAACCCCAAAGTGAAGTTTAGATGCATTCTCTTGCCTAGAAACCTTTCAAAGATAATAAAATACACTTCCAGTGACCAAAGAGTACCGCATAAGGAATAATGACAAATGTCAATTCTTATGTATACTTTGCACTTGGGATTATTCCAATTGCCAATTTAAGCAATTTAAGAACACTTCCCTCTTTCCCTTTCATCAAGCTCCTCTGATTTGTGATCTGAATACTTAAGCAATTAAAAAAATATTAATCTATGTACACATTCAGTAGTTTAGCAGATCCCTGCTACTTCATTTTGCAAGTAAATTCATAAAACAAGAATGGTTTTGTCTGCGTATTTTTTAATTCCTCATACTTTTTTTTTTTCTGTCAACAGGACAACCTCACCTATTCAGTTCCCTGCAGGCACGGGCTGCTGCCTTTGACAGATGTAATGGCTTACTGCTGAAGGATCGGTGCAGCCACCAGGAAAGAGAAGGGGCCAGAACCTGCTCAGCTCAGCAGGGTAAGGAGGCAGAAGACACTAGCACTGTTCCTTACAAGCCCGTGATGGTTTGCAGAAAGAGGCCCAGCTGCATGAGCCAGAACAGTCACACCATCTCTCTTTTGCAGAACTTACACCACACCAGTAACTTGGGAAACATTGGATTGTAATGTAGCGAGAGCCTCGGAATGAAGTACAGAGAGAGAGCTGAGAATCTGTGCAAGAGACTAGCAGGTTTTGTAGGAAATGGATCCGGCAAGATGCATATTTTCCCCTGTTGTTCTTGGCTTTTAAGGGTCACATCTAACCCGACCTTACATTTTCACTCTCTCCCAGCGTGTCATAGTTTAGCCATCCACTCTAGCTCCATCCTTTTTTCCCCCGATTCGTTCTGGATCGATGAAGACTACCGCAAATAGAACAGACTTCACTAGGTAACAGACAAGTCTCCTTCCCAGACCCCCATCAGCATTCCTTCCTCATCTCTCTTTCAGCCAAGCTGTGAATCACTAACAAATCCCATCCAGCTGTTTGGCCAGCCATGAAACAGGTCACATCACATCTCCACTTGCCCTCGGCCCTTCACTCTGCTGCTACAGCTTGTGGATGGACCCTGCCATTTCATCACATCCCCACCTCAAAGTGTTACCACACAAAGGCTCCACTATCCAACCCCCATTTTTCAGTCTTTCCTGACAAAATCCAGTACTAGTTATTAAAGGTGCCCTAAACAGCTAATTCTATGCTATTTAGCACTGCAGTGAAACGTGCATCTGAGCAATCTCAATGCTAAATTATTTGTCTTAACTTCACATCTCCTCATAAATAAGACTCTCCTATGAAAAGCAAAGCAAAAACCCTTGCAAAGCAATGTAGAAAGCACAGCTTGCACCATCTATGGGTTAGAAAATTTGCATTTTCTGTGGAAAAAACAATGTACAAGACATACCTGATACACTACAAAACCTCAAATGTAACATAATATTTATAGTCATTAGGAGTTAAGTACACATACTGAATACTAAGCACTTTAAATTGGAATGTCTCAGCACATGTAATAGCTCTGCAATTTAACTATTATTTCCCTAACAAATAGCTACAGTCCTCCTAGTTATTGAGGTGGAAGGTGAAGTAGGAGCACAAAGACAGCAAAGAAAGAGATTAGCTGTTGGACACCTTTATTATTTCTCTGCCACTATCCAGGAAGAAAAATCCCAACACTAATATATCTCAAAACACATTATCCTATTACAATGCAGTAGTATCACAAAGTAACAGCTGTGATAACCTTGATGTGCATAAAACCAGAAAATAACCAAATCACACATTCAAGATCATACAATAGCTGCTGAATAAAACAACACACTTATTTATTTCAGTCATATAAGGAAAAAAAAAAAAGCAATGTCGTAACATAAGCAGAACTTTTTTTTTTTGGGGAAATGGGGATAGGGAGACATCTACAAGCCCAAGGACTAAACCTACTTTATTATTAAAGAACACTTAAACATAGCTGGAAATTTACATACCACTTTGCAAACACGGACAAAAATGAAGGAAGTCCTTTGCCCTGAAAATTTTACAGTCTAAATTCAGCAAGACAAATGCATGAAGGTTAACCCTTCACAAACACAAGGAGAAGTAAGTGGCTGAGTGACAGGAAACGAGGGCTTGCTTTAAACAGCAAAACATAAAAAGAAGAGAGGCGGGAACTGTTCCATAAAGGGCAGCAGTTTAAGCCTTTATGTGGCTAAAAGCAACATTGAAAGGAACAAGGAAACAATCCATTTCCCTTGTACTCCAGCAGCATCCACTGGATTAGGGATGCTAAGGCGTACATCCCTGATTTTTCTCAAGTTTCAGTCTGTTTACAGACCTGTTGCCCTTGAATTTGCTCAGACCATTTTTGAGTGTGCCGATACTATCTGCCTCCGTGACCACCTGCAGGAACAGCTTCCAGAACTCCACCACCTACTGGCTAGAAGGACTTAATCTGTTCCAAAATGATCTCTAACAGTTTCAGTGAATATCTCTGTTTCTAGTATTATGGAGTTCACTGAATAACAGTTCCTGTCATCCTTCTCTTCCAGTTGCTACAAAAGCAAGGTGTGCTCCTTTGGGAGATGTAGGTTCACAGTGCCTTCAACAAATTAAATTTGCAACTTCTTATCTTTAATACTGGTCTACTTGATTGGGACTGACTGAGCTTCAAGCCAATTTTAAACTTTCCTACCCTTTTTTGCTTGCTTAATTGTTTCTCTCTTCCTCTTCTCCCTGTTTCCATGTCTGCCTTTCTCTCCCCCTGCTCCTTTCTTGCTGTCACTCCCCTAATTTTCTTCTTCCACTCCTCACTGCTGTTTTTTCACATCTTGCTCATGCACTTCAAAAGATAGAGGAGGGCAGTCCATGGGTCAAGAGCCGCATGTGGCTCACACAGTGGTTCAAGGAGACCTGCAAAGATACAGCTGGGCACCTGTTACATGCATTGTATTCTTCAAGCTACAGTAGGTTGTGCCTTCTTGATTTACGGAGCATTATAAATAGGGTAAGCTCGTATAAACGCATTGACTTTATTGCTGTATGAATAGTTTGCCTCCCAGGTGGGGGTGTAATACAAGCAGCACAGCAAAAACTACCGCTGCAGCTTGCATGCTTGCCTGTTTTAAAAATTCACTCATGCCCAAGAAAAAGCTGGCTCATGGATGGCCCATTCAAGAGGAGGATGCCCTGTCTCTTCTGCTCCTTATAAAGGACAATAAGAAAGCGGAGCTCAATTGATGGAGCAGAAAAAGAGTCAAGTCTGTCTCTGCTTCCACCTTTGCCGCAACTATTTCAGCAACCAGTGCAAAATTGCCTCAGCCACCCTGATAGGCCATCGCTCTCTGCTGCCCCTTACACTCACCATTAATGCCTTGCACTATCTTGCTGCCCATAGGAATGTAACACCCTTCTGCCTCCAGTGGGGTTGTGTTCTTTTCTCTCCCTCACCTCATTCATTCTCCCAGTCTTACCAATGTCTGCAATCTGATTAACCTCATAACAGGAGTGAGGGGATGGCTGGAGGGGCGGGAGGGGGAAGGAAAAATGTTGTTTTAAAGAACATATTAAAATTTCACTAGACACTTCAATACTGGGATGTAACTAGAAGACAAGCAGTAGAGTAGCTGAAGGCCTGACATTAGTTACATTCCAAGTCCTAGATCTCCTGGGTCACTTTTGTCACTACTGTATATCTCCTTGCCTGATTTCCTAGATCACAAGGGTGCTGTTGAAGTTTGATTAAAGTAGGAAGAAAAGTATAGCCACAGCTTTAATGTAATGGAGAACTCTAGTCAGATTCCTGATATTTTGAGCTTTTATTTGACACAGCTATTTAAAGCTTTCAGTTTTCTCCCTCTCTCCCACAGTCCCCCAAGTGTAAGTAAGCATAAATACTTTTTATCAGAAGCCATACAATATATGATAAGTTTCTCAAATTAAGAATCACTAAATCAAAACCAAAACTCTACAATTCTTACTGATAAACAACTTACAAGGAAGTCAAGGAGGACAACAACTATAAATGTTTGCATGAATCACCTCATTTATCTCCTCTGAGAAGGTTATCAAGACGTACAGGAAATAATGTGCAAACATAGTATTACAGCAATCAGTTTGATCAGAAACTTCTGATGAAACGACCTTTTGTGGTATACTACAGTATTGATACAGTTGCTTTAAAACTATGTTATTGCAATTGTATGCGTTTTAGCAATCTTTCAAAACCACCTGCAACAGTTAAACGTTGCTTTAATTAAATATATTGCACTTTCTCCACCATTTATAGGCCACTTCTCAGAGCAGTCTGTACTTGTTCAGAATACCAAATAACACACTGAAACTCTCTAGAAGTTGTCCACTTGAAAATTTGAAACACATGACAGATCCATAACGGTGATCACCTAAATTAGCACCTTAAAATTTCAGTGAAGATATCCAAACTGCATGTAAAACTTTTGAAGCAGCTACCCTGACGGGCTTCCTTGTATAGCAATCACCACTGCCCTGGAGTATTGCTGTTGTCTCCAGTAACTCTGATGAAGTTCTGAGTCCATCCAGAAGTATTTTTCTTTTCATCAATTCAGCTACTGTGAAAAGACACCTTTGATTTCAGAATTAATTTTTAATGTTTGTGGGTCTTTTCATTCCTGCGTGCACCTCCCTGTTGGATCCTAGGCATCAGCAAAAGAAAGAGAGACTCCAAGACCCCTCTCCTGATTTCTCCTTAACAGACACTGGAACGCTCTCCAGCAAAAATCTATTGCTCAGATAGTCATAGCGGCAAGAGCATTAAATATTAGCAGCCCACCTGCCCCAAGAAGCACCTCTCCTTTAGCCCACAGCATTTATATTGCCTTTACAATTCTCAGTTCAAGATTCTCTGTGTTTCCAGCCAGTCCAGAAGCTCCAGAGGGAAAGATGAGAAATCCCTTAAACAATCATTTATACTGATAGAAAGAAAGTGCAAAACACATCTACTAACGTGCTGATTTGGTTTACATTCACTTTTGGCTGTAAAAGTTGAAGCCCCCGGAGAAACCAAGACCTAAATTCTCCACCGATTCACAGAAGCAAAGAAATTTAACAGGACTCTACATCATTAATCGTACAGTCTCTTTAATCCAATTACTTTGTATTTTCTCTTAAACAAATGAACTGACAAAACTTGGCCTGGACCCAGTTCTCAGAACAGCTCAACTTAATCTCACCTGATCTATATTTTCAGTTGTGAAATCATGGAGGAGATTGGAGAGAGCAGGGGGAATCAAATGCCACATCTGCCCTGAGCTACAATCCCCATGCCCCACTCTCCTTTTCTCCTCCACCACCTCCCACCCCAGGGAGTCCAGGTTAATAAAGAAAAGAAGACTGCATAATGGATGTGCAATTTAAGCATACAGATCTGTGATATAGTCTCCCGGCAATGTCAATTAGCCCCTCACGCACAGAAAATATGTATTAAATGCACTGTAGCAACCACTATACTTTCCACAAATGCCCTGGAAGACCAACTGCATGTTGCTGAAATTTGCAAATTGGCAGGAGAAACAAGAAAACCCCTCTGAATTCCACAGTGTACAGTGTTTATTTTGACAGTTGTAGTTTATTTATACTACTTGACAATACATGTTCTCTAGTTCATCTTGTAAATTAATGAAGTCAGTATTTAGACCTCCTCTGTTAAGCCTCAGAGGGAAAAATAAGTATAAACTTATTTAATTCAAATAAATGTACAGATTGGCAAGATTCTACTATAATGAGTAAATTACATCATTAATTTAACTTAGTTTAAAGCACTTTCTTTGGTGGAGAAAGCATAGCTCTTAACTTTGTATGTGATGTGCAAGTCTGCACACATGCGCAATGATCTCTTAACCCATTCACACAAAATGATATCTTCTTTTTGTTTCGAACGTTAAATACTTTTAGGGAGATGCTGTATGGAAGGCTGGTCTTTCATTCACAATTACGGAAGAGCGCAGGCAGATGCTGCAGAAGTTTTGCTATGCCCTAACTCATCAATAACCTTAATCTGTTGACATAACTTGTACCGGTGCAGGTGACCCCTGTCTCCATTCCCAGCACAAACCCCTTCGACAGCGGGGCCAAAGTTAACATCTTGTCAGACTGCATCTTATCGGCTCTCAAGACCACCCCATTCTTCAGAAACCACAAAGCTCTCAGTCACTCGCAACCTGCCCTTGCTGAAATCCTCAAACACAAAACTGTCCCCTACCACTTTCTCAGCCCCCTAGACTAGCCATTTCTCCACTAATAATTTTGTCTTTGTACACAGAGACAAGACAGATTCAAGCCCTTAAAGTATAAATACTCCACACAAAGTGTTTCCTCTTTATGTCTGTAAAGCACCATATACGTATCATGAGTATTTCTTAAAATAAAACCAAACATAACCTGCTGCTATACACATATCTAATATAAAAATCTAGACAAGCAGGACTGGAATACAACGGAAATGAAACCAAATTAAAGACTGCATAACCAAAAATAAATATTAGAATCTGTCAGATAAAACATATATGCAGCACCATAAACACAGTTGCACAGTGCCCTCCAAGGGCAGCAAAGCTGAAAGTCAAATAATAAAATTAAGTGGCATACAAGAGAGTGTGCACAGAAGGGATTTCAATCCTCTTTGTTCTTAGCCATGATACAATTTCACAGCCACTCTCAAGATTCATCGTTCTGATGTTTGGCATGCAAGAGCACAGAATGCAGTTCATTTGGGAATTACTGAGCCAGGATGTGCCAAACAAAATCTACCACAGCATCAGCCAGCTCCTGCCACAGCGTCCGAGGAGTGCGGCCATCAAAATGTTTCTGATTTTTAAAGGGAGAGCCAATAAATAAAACCAGGAATATTTTCAGAAAGGTGAATTCCTGTAATATTAACTAATCAATCCCCACTAAAGAAGCTGCTCCTGTGCAGCTATTGTCTGAGTACGTCAGGCAGAGGACTTCGCCTGCAGGAGCTGCTACCTACACATACTTTGAATTCACCGAGTGTAGAAACGGTATTATTTGTATGGTTTGCAAGCTAGACCATACACAGCTGCGGAGGATCTCTAAATTAGTTAATACACCGTTTCAAAAGGAAGAGTTATTTCTCCAGGGATCATGTGAGAAACAAAGAGGGGAGGGAATGCTGAACCACTGGTAGTTTATATGACAAAAGATATTTTTCAACTACACACAGCACTAATTACGAAGGTCCTTCCTACCCTATGGCTGGAAACTTCTCACAGAAAACATTCTCATTTCACAGAAACGAGAGGGAAGGGTGGGGGGGGTGCAAAGTGCTAAAATCACTTTTGTAAGCTGATAATTTTCATTAAAAGTTATCTGCACTTTTTATTTCTACAGGGAAGTAAACCCCAGAATTTGTGTCATTCTTGATCTAACCATTTCAGTGTGCACATTAAAAAAAAAAAAGGACATACCAAAATTAAGCTTTTTAATTACAAAATGTAAGACCAGAAAGTTTATGCTAGAATACGACTATGTTCATGAAGGACTATTCCAAGCATGAAAATAAAAAACTATAATATTAGTGCTGCTTTTAACAGTGACAATCCACCCTTAAGACAACACACTAGATTTAAAAGCAAGAACACAGCATTATTGGAGTTGGAGGTATTGAGAAAATACATTTGCAAAAAGCTACAAGCACCATAAAAACAAGTGTAATCAGAACAAAGGCCAGACTTTCATGGTATGTAGATGAAGTATATTAATTATAATATGAATCTATTGAGTCCAAAACAGCCTTTGAGCCACACATTTTCTGCAGACTTTTCTATAGCCAAGAAATCTTAATTCCACATTGCAAAGTTTTGAAAACTATGAATATTCTACACATTATAGTGGAGAGCACTTCTCCCCACTATCTATACCAATACGTATATTTATTAAGTGCTGACAGTTAACTTTCACAAGACTCTTAGGGAGATCTGGTCCTTATTCTGTGAATTTACAAAAACTGGTCTGAAGGAGCCAGGAAACACAACTGTATTTTATTATTATTTAAATAATGAATTTGTGATAGCATTTCACTCTGAAGGGATGGTAAGCCTTGCAGGCAAATGCCTCCTTCAGTAAAGATTTTTAAACTATTTTTGTTTAAATAACAGCTGGTCTTGCCTATATGGACTTAAATGAGCCATGTGGAAGACAAGCTTGTTTCAGTTTGGGTAAGAAAGATTAAAAAACATTAATTGTAGTTAATATCCATTTTGGTCCCTCTACACAGATGGGAAAAATAACATTAAATTACCATGCTTACATACAGTCAATACCAGACACCCAATAAAGCACAGATTCAAAGCCCTGCTCATAATGCAACCGACACACACAGTTCCAGGAGAACAGCTCAGCTGCAAGTTAGCCTGAAACAAAGGAGATTTACATTCATTTCTCCACTTTGCCACAGACTTCCTGCATGACCTTGGACAAGTCACTTGGTTCTTATGCATAAAACTACCCATCCCTAAAACGGGGAAAAACATTTCTTTCATAACCTCACAGTAATTAGCAGATTTACTATCAGGAGATGCTTAGATGCGGAGGTCAAATAAATGACAAAGAGAATAAACAGTACTTAAAGCTTTGGAAACCTCGTCACAGAAGCAAAGCTTTGGGCACAACACTCACAAGCGTAGCCTACAAACAAAGATCAGGTTTCCCTGTGTAGCCAGATGGAACTGTATTTTAACAGTCGCAGACACAGACTTTCATGACCCAACACAAAGACACGACATACTCCTCAAACACCAACACAGAGAAAAGACCAAAAGTCCAAAGTCTCTAAGTACTTTTTTTTGAGTTCTATAACAAGACTTATAACTTTCTGATATAATACAAAGTAGGAAAAGAAATCACCAGGTACTCTCTTAAAAGATTTGAAACACTTCAGGACCAAAGAGTTATTCTCCAATTCATATTAACCACTAACCACCTTTTGAACTCGAAAGCCACATTTAACTTTCATAACTCATTATTAATATCAGGAGTTCAAACCACCTTGCGGACAACAGAAAATTAAAGACTTCTAGAGCACCAGCCTACTGAAAATGATGACGAGGTTAGGAATCGTTCAGGAGTAGCCAAATTCTACACACATGCTACACTAGGACACTTACGAGGACAGCATTGCCTCCATCAGGTATCCACAAGTTTGTGACGTGTATTAAATAACACCTTTTTCGAAAAGGTCTTAAAGTCCAAAAACCTATTTTTTAAATGCAAGCCAAGCATATACTGCATTTCCATACATGTACCCTGCACCTCTGTACAAGTAACCGCACCAGCCTGCGTAAAATCAAAATCACTGCCTGGGGAGAGAAACACAAGGGGCAAAGGGACTATATGGGATAATGAAGGAGTCAATGAGACACGAGGACAGGTAAGCTTTTGGGAGACACAGGCAAACTAAGGAAAACCAGAAGCAAGGAAAGTGCTGAGGGAAGAGGAAGTTCTGGGATAAACTTCCCCTCATATTACCCACATATGTGTAAAACCCACACAGCTGCTCAATCACAGGGTGTTGAGTGTGCTTGGGGTTTGGTCTTTTGTGTTTTTTTCTTAAAAAAAAAAAACAAAAAACAACCCAGATGATCTGTGGGTTACACTCATGAAAATACGGTCACTGCAAGCTACAAAAATAAAAATGAAACTCATTTGGTTCTAAGCCACTTTGTTTGAAATATCAAATGGTTTTCATTATTTGTAATTGCATCTTATATGTGGTGTTTTATAAGAAGAAAAATAAAACAGTTCTTACTAAAAATCATTTACAACCTAGAGCTTTTTCTTTTAATATGCAGAGTTGCTCTGGGATGTGTTAAATATCTTGAACTCCCATTACTGCAATAAGGCTGGAAAAAGAACAGCACTTTGCAAGGAGGCCAGAAATTAAAGCATGGATAACAACGAACTGCTATCAAACACCAAGCACGGCACAGAACAGGTGAAAATACAAAGATGGTGGTGAGGGGTATAACAACAAACGTCCAGTAGGAAAAAAAAAAAGAATATGATATTTCCAACATAACAAAGGATACAGTTTTGGATGCATGTTTTCAAATGTGACTTCTGAGACCTTGGCACCCCTAAAGTCGACAGCAGAACAGGTAATACCTGGTACGTATATAGCTCCCTGAATATGTAAGTTTAGAGGTAAGTTTTACAGGAGAGAGCAAGACGACTACAAGGAGAGGACTGCCCTCCCCTACAGTGACTCCTGAAAAAAGTTGGCAGAGGCACAAAAGCAGCAGAGAGATGAGTGGCTGGAGGTCAGAGGAAAGGTGAGGATAAGCAAAGTCATGAAGACAAGAAATTGAAACTAAGTTCTGGAACTATGCATTTAATACTTCCCTCACAGCATGCTAATAATGGTCATACAAGGGAAAAAGAAATAATAATAAAGGAAAGCAGTGACTCTGTTAGGCGGCTTCCCCAGAGCAAATTTTGGCAGCCTTAAACATCACGCGGCAACCAGAATGTCTCACTTGCCTAATCTCCTCACACTCTCAAATTGACTATTTCTATTTCTTTTTCCACAAGAGGTGAACTTTCCCCATAACTGTGACAGCTGAAATTCTTCTCACTGTTGTGACAATTGGCACCTGCGTACCCGTTTACAAACCAGCCGCTGGAGAAGCAAACTCCCAGTGCTTGACTGGGCAATTGGAACCTTGTTAGCCACAAGCAGAGCTCTTCTCCTTCACTCTCGGCACTATCTTTACTGAAGTGGAATTACTTCACCCCAAGATGAGCAATACCAAAACTCCTTTGGTCACACACACAGACACACACAAACCCCTCCCTTCACGTTTTCCTATCTATCAAGAGACAGTAACAATTACACCAGTTTCGTGTATTATTTGCAAGAGTTGCCAGCCTTCGCCGTCACTCACCTGAAGGTCGAAAGGAATGCAGAATACTCGTAATTGCATTATGGGCGAAGATTAGTCATCACTACATGTACTACGAACTAATTTTTACCATTATAAATATTTATAAAGGCTGAAACAACACAAACTTACTACGTTGGCCTTGAAGTGCATTATCCTCAGTAGTCTATGCAATTAAAAAAAGAAAACACAATGTATTTCACAGGGAGTCTGCTAGCTCATCTTTACCTGTGAACAATGCCAGTTGAAACAAAGACAAATTAGAGTTCTGATATTATTTACACAAACCTTCAGATGAAGCCTGCAATCTGACATGCTCATACACTGTCACAACTTTTGGATAGATTTGCCATGTTCAGGCTGCAGTCCCAGCACCTGGATCATCCAGACTCAAAGTAAGCCACAGCGCCTTTCTGAGCTGTGCTTCTGGGTTTCTTTCCCATGAAAACTGGGATATGGTAGGAGGAGGAGGGGAAAGCATGTGGACTTCATCCTGATACAGAGCCAGGATGCTGACAGAAAAGACACCTCCAGCCCAAGAGCTGGATGTTCTCGTAATATTCAGGTAGTCACTACTGTCACCAAAACAATATTGTCATGGTTAAAGATTTCAGAGCTCATCAGTTGTCTTCCAAGCAGCACAAAAATCTCAGTACCAGCCTAGAACCCTACTCACATTGCCTCACCTCATCCCTCCTTTCATTAACAATGATTCTTAGGACTGGTACTGAAAGAGTGGCACCGGACCTGTCAGGCTAACTCTTGTGCTAATGTCCCCCTGCAGACTAACAACAGCAAAAAGCTTCAACGGAAAGGTTCATGTGCATTTGTGGGTGACAACTCAATACTAAAAAGACCAACTTAAACAGTTATTTATAAACAGAATTTTCTCTGATTTCGGCTATTACCAACATCAAAGGCCCTCAAACCTCAGCCACAACAAAAAGATAGGAACAGAGTTGCGCTTTGGCAACTACAGCCAACACAGATCAGACCGAAAGCCACTTTCCTCTTGAATAAACGAGCACAACCAAAGTTGTTACACTACTACTTGTCTCCTCTCCAAATGCAAAAAAAGGCTCAGGCCACCATGCAATGAACCGAATCAACCTGCTACACGTTTTAAACAAACGGTGCAAGTTTCTAAAACATACTTAAAAACAAGCTGCCCTATAAAAGGGCAGCAGAATACCCCTGCTTGTTATTTCATCAGCCAACACGTGTGCTACTGTAGGGCACCCACTGAGTGACGAATTCGCACTTCTCTTCCACTGTAACTTACTGTTCACAACAGAACTCTCCCACCTAAAAAGCTCGTAGCATTTTACTATTCTCTGCTTCCTTGGCAGGACTCTTATTTATATAAGATTAGTGCAGTCAGGCATTAGATTTATAAACCAGAAAAAACAAACAAGGAGAAAGTTTTCACACTCTTCTTTACAGGCCAGTTTCGGAAATATACACACAAAGCAGTGTAACAGATCAAAATGCAATTGTTCAAGAAAAACAAAACAAAACAACCCCCCAAACAAACAGAAAATGCATATCAAAACATGTATAATCCCTGGAGAGCCCCCCCTACCTGGAAACTATTTAATGTCATCCAAGCATTCACAAAAGTACCGTCAGCCGCCTAAACAGCCATTCCTATGCTCCATCCAGAGCCTCTGAGGACAGTGACAAGACATGCCAGCACCCTTCATCCCCTCGCCTTCCCCACCCTCCTCAGGGAAAGAATCGACACCAACCTGCAGTTGGGAGGTGGATCTAAGGTGATGTCAGCCAATTCCTTCTGAATCCTGTGGCAATAAAAGCGAGAAGGAACAAATGTAAGTCACTGTGCGGGATAGCAGTTAACACATATGCCTCACAGACATACTGCCACCGCCGAGTTTGCAACACTACATAAGAGAGAGGCACTCTCGGCCGCAGCCTCCCACCACTCCAAACACACCAAGCAGGACAGGCACCCCGTTACGGAGATGGTCAGAAAAACCAGATGGGCATGGTGGACTGAACCCTGGCAGGTACACTGTTGTATGCCACAAAGATGTCAGCCGCACAGGGGCAGCGGGAAAAGACTGTCCGCTTTACTCTGCCAACCAGCCTGCAAATGCGGGAAAACCTCTGCAAATGCAACGCACCAAGAGCTCGGAGGAAAACAGCAGTCTGAAAAGGAATTTTGTCTTGCTGGATTGAGAGAAACAGTCATTGCCAAATTGGCTCCCCTCCCTCCCCCCTCCAGCTTCCCATCACCATCCTGAGAAAAAACACACACCAGCCCATCCTGAGAAAAAACACCAGCCCCAAGGGAGCAAATAACCGCGCCATTCCCAAGGACATTTAAAGGAAGGTGAGTATCTATTTCCGAGGCTCTTGAACATTCCTGCCACCTTCAATTCTCCCCTCTCTTCACCCTCAAGAGCCATACAACATCCCCACGTTCCCTCCCTCAGGACTCCAGACGCTCCCTCTCTTCGCTGCGTTCAGCCACCACCCTGTCCTCCCTGCCCAGACTATTCTGGGCTCACTCTGCTTTTGCCACAGAACGCCCAACCAGCTATCATCCCCTTCCCTGGAGTCCCATTACTGTCACTCAGGCTTCCCCTCCAGATTTCCCCACCCAGCACTCAGTCCGCCTCCCTTCTCCTTCAAACTCAGCCAGCATCTTCTGCCTCCCTTCCACTTCTCATACATGAGAACCACAGCCTTTTTGTTTTAGGCAGTTTACAATCTTCATAAAACAGCGAAGGGCACGAGACGTAAACACCGCTTGCCACTACCTATGTCAATTTGCCATGGAAACCTGCTGAGTGGAGAGCTGGAATAACCAAACTGCCTGAATTCTTAAAAAGCCACAGAGAACTCAGTTGCGATGACAGAGCGTTTGCATAAAACCCCAGTCGCCTTTGACACCTACAGATACAACCCCTCTGCGCCACTTGGCAAAGCTGTTCAGTGAGTTGGTTTATTATTCTTACTGAAGTACGGCAAGTTTGCTTGAAAACTTCCATTTGTCAGCTTAGCTCCCTGGAGCAGGATGGTGCAGAACTCAGGTGAAAGACTGAATATATAAGAAAGGCTAACCATTTATTTAAAAAAAAAACCAAAACAACTGAGTGGCTGTAAGAGTCTGCCCAGGTGAAGAAAACTGACTGACGTAGCTGTTCTGGAATTATTATTCTATGCAGGCATCTCTCCCCCATATAGACATTATTCTGGAACAAAAATTATTTCACTCTCAAAAAACCCACAACCCACCAACAACCAAACCACTATGTGCTGTGAGCAAAGACTATTTCAGAGCAGAATGTCCACAAGTGGACCTGCTGTGGGTTATTTATTCTAGTCAGCATCCAACCAAACAACCAAAATTCAATATAGGTGATGAGCAAGACAAAAAAACAGTAATATATTTGGCAGAAAAGATTTGGGGCTATATTACAGCGCTTGCACTGGAGTGCACTCCCCCAGTGCAAGCAAACTCAAAACTCTTCACAAACATTAATTAATCCCCAGAGTAGTCCTGGAAAGAAAAAAGCCACTCCAGATCAATCCCAACCTACAGAGAGGGAAACTGACGCTAAAATGCAATGCCTTACTCAGGACCATAGAGCTTCCAGTAGCAGAGAAGGAATTAAGGTCCTACATGCCAATCCTACACCATCCCTAAAACTGATGATCATAAACAAAAAGGAAAAGCCAGTAGAAATAATTGAGGGACAGAATAACAGCCTGAAGGAAGAAAAGACAGCAAAATATTTGGGATGACACGGAGGAAGACGCAGGAAGAGAGAGTAGAGAGCAGCGAAGTTGGGCAGACACTCGCTGCACAGAGACGCTGAAAAAAGTGAGACAATGGGAGCTTCGTGTGGAAAGGCTGAGCCTAAGGGCTAGATGAGGAATAAGATGAGGAATGGGAGCAGCAAGGGAGCAGTGGGGTAACGGAGCAAAATAAAACGAGGAAGGAGAGAAGATGCAGCGAAAACTGACTGCAGCCTCACCTCTTGGCACTGGTAGATAGCAGCTTAGAGTTTTTACTCATGCTGACTTTGCTTTCCTTCTTCTTAGGCGTGCTTGTCTCCTTCTCTGTCTGTTGGTTGGAGGATGAAGATGAGGAGGAGCTGGTGCTGGCCCTCGAATCGTCATCCGACATAGCGACCCCCCCACCACACACCCCAACCTGGAGAGGAGACACCATGGGGCGTGGGGAACAAACAGTGAACACAAACACACACAGAGAAAGGCCGCTGACAATCTCGCTCTGTGTTTGGGTCACGCTCCCTTTAAAGTGTCCTCGTGTCTCCCTCTCCTCATCAGGCCCTAGGGTGGAAGCAGGAGGAGCAGCAGCCTCCCCTGCGCTAGTAACAGGGAGGAAAAGGGAGAAAGGGACTTTTAAAGCTTCCTCTCAAAATGCAAGCGCTAAACGTCAGGAGACTGGAAGGAGGATGACGGTGAGGATCAGGAAAGCTCAAAGCAATTCCTTCTAATCTCCCCCAAACTACACACACAAGAGGAGCCATCACCACCCACCACTATCCAGCCTAGGGGTGTAGGAGATAAAAATGGAACAGCTTTGGTCCCTTGGGTTCCCGGGAGGCACGTGGGGGAGGCAGGAAGGGACAGGGCTGGGTGACCATCGCCAGCCCTAAAATGGAAGTGGGGCATCACCGGCAACAGGGCGGGGGGAGACCCCAAAGGAGGATCCGTGACCTGCGGTGGGGAAACCCCGGCCTGCTGGATCGGGCGCTGGGAGCAGGGACATGGCGGGGGGGGAAGGAAGGGGAAGAGCTCAGTAGAGAGCGGGGTGCATGGCGGGGACCCACCGAGGCCCACTGCGCCGAGGGACGGGCCAGCGAAGGG
>VXBO01014184.1:99152-113701 GCA_013400135.1 Rhinoptilus africanus
TTTTTTTGCCTTCCCCCGAGTCCCCTGGTGGGGAGCCCGTCTGCGGGCAGGGCGCAGCGGCGCTGGGGCTGCTGGCGTCTTGTATTTGCCAAGCGTTTTACTCTTCTTCCCCGAAACCTTTCCTGTCGGTCCCTCTCCCTGCCCACCCACCGGGGCAAAGTGGTCTGGCCGGAGCCACCCCCCAGCCCACGCGTGGGCGCGGGGAAGCAGCCCCGGTGGGCTCCCGCCGCTCTTCCTGGAGGTGACCACTCGTGAAGGGACAATAGGGAGCAGCGTTTTCCCCACCGACCTCACGCGGGGCAAATTTGGCTCCGTGCCGCCGGTTTCCACAGCCTATGGAGGGATCGCCTATCGAATTCCTGCCTGTCTTGGGTGGCCCGACAGTACAACGCCTGTCACCAGCGGGGGTCACGACAGCCAACAGGAGTTCGTACGTCCGCCCTTCCTCCCGCGGGAGGACCTCGAGGGCATCCGCAGGCGCCCACGGCCGCTGCCTCGACAGAGCGCTGTCGCGACATGACGCCTTGGGAGTCCCGGGGCTTCAAATTACAAAAGCGAGGAGCGGCGGGAGACGGAGGGGTGACACGGTCCCTCACCCGGGGGGACATCCCGGGGCTGGACACCTCTGCTGCATTGCGACTTTGGGGTTGGGGAGCAGACTTGAGTGGGGATGAACACCTAAATTTTGGGTCGGGTAATGGATGCCCGTGGCTTCTTCTGGGGACACTTGGGACCTGAAGAAAAGGTGTGTTTGGGCCAGCCGTAAGCAGGACTGCCTGGGGATGCTGCGCCAAGCCTCTGTGGGACAGTGGCTTCACGCTGTTATGGCTCACCACAAGGATCTGGTTGTGGGACCGATCTTTCACCGTTTATGGCCAGTAATCCTTCAGCCAGAGTTACCCCTGGAGGGGATACTCAAGTGGAGACAGCCTTTCCCTTTGCTAGCCTCCCCTCTGTTTCCTTGGACCTCTGCATCTGCTGCTTCTCCCTCCTCATCCTCCCTCGCTGTTTCCCAGTCGCACCCCCCCTCTCCTCGATCTTCTGCACACATCTCAGCAGCACTTCATTTCACCTGGGTTAATCCCAAAACTACCTACCCTCCCACAGACTGGTCTCCATGTGGTTGAGCAGTGCAGTGTGTCAGACAGGTACACCAGCGACATTGTGGGAGTCACCCTGCCAAGAGAAGGAATTCCACTGCAGTGGTCACACTTCTCGGTCTTTGGGTGGGGGGGTTTTTTTTTGGTCTTAGGGTCTTTTATTTTTTTGCTAACCTTCCTCTTCAGTCTCTATTACCTGTGGTACTCACATATTAGGCCTTAGTGAATTGTCCTCCAAAAGCAGCTTGCCAGCACAGCCAACCTGCCTAGTTTGACCTATGGGAATGACACTTGAGAAATCATGTTCATCCTTCCCTCTAGTAACTGTGGAGCTTTGGCATCTCCACCATTGACAACAGCCTTGAAGGCACATAATAAATTTCATGAAAACTGGCATTTAGATAAAGGCGGGTGACCTGATCACTTAGTGCCCCTCACTGACGACGAGGGGGCAGAATTTATCTCCTGTATACTTAACAGCGACCAGCCGCTCTGTCAGCATTCTCCAAACTAACCCAGGGGGCTGTGGAGGATGGGGCTGGCGTATGGTGGTACGTGCCAGGCGACAGATACAGGAGACAAGAGGACACAAAGCAAGGTGACCAGGCTTCGCAAATTTCACTGCTTACGGAACAGCTTTTTAAAAACACAAAATCTTCACTTTTACCACAAACAAACCTCCAGCCCTTTCCTGTCATCACAGGAAACCTGCACCAAAGTCAAATGAGACAACTGATATTAATAATGAAAGCCCTCCGCTTCTGTAATAGGGGGCAGGGAAAACGTAAAGATTGTTACAAAATTACACACGCATTTTTCCTTTATTATGTTAATAAACTTGGTAGGGGGTTATCTGTAGACTAACCTTTTCTGCAGCACACAATCCTTACTAACCCCGTTCAAAGTAATAATACAATAACCAGCAGCAGTGGTTATTTACTTTGAAACCTACCCAAAAATGCATTTGCCGAAAGCACCTACCAATGTCACCGCTTGAGCAGCTGTTAGAGTGGCAACTCCCATGTTATGACTCACCTCCTATGTCATGGCTACAACCAGGCAACGGGCTGTTCTCCTGTGCTGGCCATCCTGTACCCTTAGCCCTGGAGTGAGAGAGAGCCAAGAAGCCAATTTTTATGCCCAGAAATTATTTTGTAGCTTGTGTTGCTCCCACCCATGATTGTCCTCTCAGCCCTGCATGGATACCGAAGACTGGAAAAGAGTATGTGGAACACGATCCTTTTCCCAGCAAACAGGAGGACTGTCTCCTCTAATCCAATCGCTTCCCATCTTGGGAGTTTTGACAAAACCTTATTGATTTGCTTCTATTTCTTTTCCGTAAAGTCTGTGCATTTTACTGGGTGAGCTTTCCTTCTTATCAGTGCTTCCACTCACTGTCTCGTTACTTTTCTTTTCTTTTCTTTCTTTTTGTCCAAGTTGTGCAAAAGACTCGCAGAGGAAAACTGACCCAGATTATTCATTTTCCCTGTGCCCCAAGCTTTTTTAATCGATGGCACTAGCTCAGTGTAGCAACTGAATAGGATTAGTCACTTTTCCCTCTGGATCGAGTTTGGAGAAAACTGCAAAGCTAGATGACTAGAATCAAGTTGCCTTTGGGGCTTTGAGCTTAATTCACAACAGAAGCTAGCCAATTCAAATCACCCTGAGCCTCCTGCTAAAGGAAGGTGACTGGGATTAGTCCCTTTGTACCATCTCAGCTCCAGATATATTTTCAGCATTATTCCTGGCTGGTCTGTTTGGGTCTGAGCCAAAGCCCCTTATATTTCCAGCAATTCCAGTGAGTTTTGCGTCAGACCTTTTGTGGGGAGCAGAAAAGAAATGATCGTCTGTTTGGCTCTCCTCATGTCAGCTCGCTGCTAATGTCACGCTTACGAGTGACAGCGGCGAAGCCAGAAACATGCTGATATCTCACACAGTCCTGTGGTGACACACTTTGTCCTTTTTGTGTGACCCTGTGATACAAGGTGGGGTGGCAAGGAAGAGGTACGATAGGCTCAGGACTTATGACACAGCTATTTGAATAAAGCTAGGCAGAAACTCTGCATTGGGCCAAAAGAGGAAGGAACTGCATTCAAATGAGCGAAAATGTAACAGAGAAAACACAAGTGGCTCATTTATGTGGCGTGAGGGTAGTGAATTTACAAGCTCACCCTTCGGTTTCCTGCTCACAGCTATCTTGCCATAGCTTAATGATGCAGTTCAACTTCCCTTGCTGTAATTTTCTCACACAATACAGCTCTTAGTCCTTAGAGTTATATCTTTTTCAATTCCTTACAGAAGAATGACAGGGTCCACAAGCAGAAAAAGACTTGTTCCCTCTCCTTTTATTCCAGTGACAAAGAGGACTTAGTTGTGGAAGGAAAAGTTTAGGTCTCATTGTCAGAACCCTGCTATTTGCTACTGGGTTTTGATTTTCATTGGGACTAGCCTAGGGAGATCTCTGAAGGCCTTGCCGAGAGACTGTTGCGTAGGCAGAAAAGCTCGAGACCTGCTGCATGTCTTGGCCTTACTAAAGTCCTGGCCGAACTCCCACAGACGTGAAGAGTGGCTGGCAATTAATTCCAAAAGCTTAAGCAGAGAAGCACGATTGCATATATCTATACCTATCTTCTACCGTGCTTCTTTTATGCCTCTCCTGGTATATGGTCCAGTTCATTTTGGTTAACAGAAAAACTGAAGGTGCTTAGATCAATTCAGTTTCACAGCACCATAAGAAGTTTCATGACATATATATTTCCAGGGGTTTCTGCCTGGCTTCCAGGTGATGAGATTGATCCTTAAAATTGCTTTACCTTGAAGATACAATGATTCACTGCTTTCTCAGTTTGTCCGATCTATAGCTAGTACTTAGCAATCAGGACTGAGAGATACAGGATGCTTTCCCTGTCTATGCCTGCCTCTAGCAGTGAATCCGTATTTCTGATCCTCATTTTCCCTCCTGTAAAAGAAGAGAACAACGTTAATCAGGAGTTAGACTGAAAGTATAAATAGAGGTGCACATACAGACTTCACCCCTACCTGCTGATTAGAGTTTTCTGTCGCTTCCTTTTTATGCCCGATGGACCTTGCTTTTGTGCAGAATGCTGCCTCCCCAGTGGTATCTCTGCTTCCTTCGGGCTTTGCAGTAGCTGTCTCTGCTTTTCTTCTCTGTCCCTGCAGCACGCAGGCTCCCTGGATTGCTGTACTCCAGACTCCTTGACTTTTTCTTTTCTTCCACTGCATACTCCCCCGGTTCAGGGGTTTTTCCTGTTTCTGCCTCTTTTTCAGTTGACAGAAACTGCTACTTTATTGATTGTCATCAGCTTTCCATTTCTACATACCACTTTTCCCTGGCAGCAGTATGTAGATCCTGAAGAAACTCAGAAAGTGGAGTGATTATACTAGAATGAGCAGTAGATAGACTATCATCAATCAGTTCTGCCCAGGAAAGCTCCCCTGCAATGGATTCCTGAGGGCAAGAAGCCTGGGAGAGGTGAAAGGTGTTGGTCAACATGACCTAGACAAAAGGACTCCTGGAAGCAATGGGTCAAACAGCAGTAAATGTGCTATTTTTGCCACTCTTCTCCTCGTAACTTGCAGGAAATTCCAACTTGACTTTAGACTGGTGTTTGCCTCTTATTTGTCACCACTAAATGGCCAATGGTAATGGCCGCTGCTGGACCAAATCTGTAGTTGAAGCTTCCCACTGCAGTAATAAATGGTTAGGTAGTGACATTCCAGTGCTGGCAGATTGCCAGGTGTAGCCCAGGAAAAACCAGTCTAAAAGATTGTTTTGCCAGCACAAACTGCACTTCCTGATGTTGCGTTTTGCCTGTGCAACTGTCCTGCCTGCACGGCTATCCCAAGAGGTCTTTTTCTGGTGTAAGCTTAACCTCGGAGTGTCTCTGTCTTGCAACAGAATAGCCAGAGAACCGCTGGGGATTGCTTATTAATGGTGTATGCCTCTGCCTTTGTAGGGTGCTTTGATAAATTCAGATGAAAAGGACAGTATTTTTCATACAGTGACCAGAATGTTACAGTTTGACCATAGACTCCCAAGACATATCCTGGAAAACCACTCACTGTGGAGATGCAGGTCTGCAACAAGATATAAAATGCCAGCCAATTGTACCGAATGGGCTATTTAAGAACTCAGCAATACGTGGAGAAAGTAATTTTCCTAGTATCGGAGATAAAAAGGTTTCTCACCATATAAAGAATACTTACACCTACAGTCCTTTTTTTCTGCCCTTTCAAACATTTCCCAGTGTCGCAGTACGTGTCCCTCTGGCTCAGATGGGTTAGTACAAGAAAATCTGCTTTGCTTGCTCGTATGCTGAATTGGTAATATTCTTATTCTAGCTTATTCTTTCTACTAAAAAATGAGTGATTCCCCATCTGCTCCAATTCTGTGGATTTGTAAATCCATGTGGGGAAAAAATCCACGTGTCCTAACTTCTCAGAAAATGTATTTAGTGAGGATTTCAATTGAGTCTTTCAACCTCTGCCTCCTCATCTAACAAAGGTTCTTCTCAACAGAGGAGGAGCAGGAGAGGTGTTCAGGGCTCAGTAATTTCACTCTGTGGCTTGACTACAGTTCAAGACTTCAATGGTCTTCAACTGCAATTTTTCTCCCTAGGCCTCCTTATTATTAAAGCCCTTCAAAAGGAAGCAATAGAGCCACTCAGACTTTGACAGATCCCTGATGCTGCATTCTTGAGAAACCAGTGTATAGCACTTCTTTTCTTGTGGTTTTTTTTCCGTCTGACCAGCACATGGAAGCAAAGAATAGAACATGCATCCAATTGTTAACAATTACTTATATTTAACACTTGAATAATGTATTTTTTCATATTTATTAAGGGATAAAGAATTTTTAACTTCCCACGTACAGTCCACAGTTAAAACAAAAAAGGAGTATGCTATTAAAATCTCCAGCACTAGAGAACCCTTCATTTCAAGACTTCTTAAGTGCCGTTGTCTATTTTTTTCTTCCTGATACAGGCCATGGCAACTCTCAGATTATGCCAAAGGTTATAGAATTGATCACAGCATGGACTAAAACCTCACACGTAATATTTTCTCATTATCCTTTCTCACATTCATGATCACAACACTTCCATGTAGCATCTTCAGCACTTGCTTACATGGAAGTATAGGCTTAGGAAACTTAAAGATTTCTGAATACCTGTAAAAGACTTTTTTTTCTGCTAAATAACCTTGTGGTGTTCTGCTCAGTTCCCATACAATCATAAAAGAGATCTTTGAAATGTGGCTTCTTGCTAAGCTAAAAAATGTCATGTCTAGGGCTTGAATGACAGCTTTTTCAGGCTTTGTCCACACAGGCACATTTCACCCTTCACATCAATACATCTATACAGATATAGTTAAACAAGCATAACCCTACCTGTGAACTCCCTTCACAACAGAAAAAATACTGTCTCCAGTTCAACTAAAACCCTTTCCAGAGCCATATAAGTCAAAATTGGAAAAAAGACTCACTTCTGGAGTGTTCACATGAGGAACTATACCAGCATAATTATATAACGTTACATAATATAATAACCTCTTTCGTTGCACAGACATGCGTTGGGAAACTTTATCCATGGTGTAATGAAGTTGCTCTGCCAATCTTTTCATTCAACATTTTCATTGGGTTAAAAATGAAACAGGAGGACCTTGCTTTGGTGCTGTGTCTGGGATCCTTTCTCGAAGAATTCATTGCACCTTTTCTTCCCCTTTGGCTTTTCCTTTTCTTTTCCCTCCCCATAGCCTGAAGCACTGTCTTCCTCCATATTTGTCTGGCCATGATGCTCTGCTTCTTTTTTAACCTTTTCCACCTTTTCTTCTTTACACCCTTCTTTGTTTCTGGCTTTCCTTAACACTCTGTTAGTGATTCCCTGAATTTTGGACAGTGTGTCAGCCAAGTTTTTTTCCTCCTATCTTCTCCGAGCATACAAAACGGACAATTAATTCCTTCTTCCCCTTCCTTCCAGGTGGTATGGTGGCTACTTCTCCAGCAAATGCCACTACATTAGTTCCTTCTCCTTATTTTCTTTTTCTTCCAGGCTGCTCCTTGAAGTGCCTTGCAAATGCCTGTAGAAGCTGTTTTCTCTCAATGGACCAGTAACATAGCAAATGCTCTACAGCCTCACTGGTCTGCAGTGGCCGTAGTTTGAGCCACTACCTATTGCATCAGGTGGCAGGATAAAAATAGGAGGCCTCTGGACATGAACTTTTTCCTCTTATAACATAACTGGGCTTCAGGCATTACCAGGACACAATAACAGAACTGCAGAAATGTAATTCCTGTTTCATGAGTTTTAACTCCTTGTTTTGAACAATACCCCAAGTCAAAAAATATTTTTATAGAACCTGATTTAGTGAGACACATGGATGGTGAGAATCCAGTCCTGTGTATATGCTTAAAGCAAATCAAAAGGACTCCTATACAGAATACGACGTTTAAGGTGCCCGTAAAACTGCACAGCTCTGTGGCACTTTGGGTGGCAATGGTACCACACCCTGGCAGGGTTTGTTTGCAAAACTGAGGTTGAAAAAAAAAGGACACCGGGACACTGCACAACAGATGTCAAAGCACTTCTTCTACCAGGTATAGTCAGGAGGACAGAGAAAAAGCTTTTCAGTTGCTCTTTGAAGATTTGCACACAAATTGCTGTGTCCTCAAAAATGAGATTTGCATTTCAAATCTCAGAATTTATGTATTGAAAGTACAAACTACAGGCAGTCTTTACAGGGTGGGCTGATATGAAAGGCATATTCATATGATTTTTTTTAAAAAGAGCTAATAATGAAATGGAATACTGCCATTTTTCTAGGAATTTGTTGGCAAGGAAATTGGAGATTTTTCAAATAGCAGAGACAGGACTAACACCTTTCCATTGCCACTTCTAAATTCTGCCATTATTTTTGTTATAAACATCTATTAACCTCAAAAGATGCCTCCCCCTTTTCCCACCCCCCCTTTTTTTTTATGTCATAAAAAGATGACACTCAGCCATCTAAATATATAGCATCACACAGGACAAACAATGCAGTACAATCATCTGCAGCCTGGGAAACTGTGGGTTCATTCATCACGACAGCATTTCAGCAGTTTACCTTTTATTTAAACTCATCAGACCTCATGCGCTGGCTGATGAAGTCAGTAAGACTCTTTTCACTAGTTTAATCTGTTTCAAACCAAGCCCTTGGATAGGAGCCGATTTTTGGAAGGAATTCATTAGTGGAGATGCTGCTGCTTTCTGCAACTCCAAGATTGCCATCGGGAGAATCCTTTAGTTGCCTTAATGTCTCCGCTGCAGCCATGTGTTGTATTGTGGCCGTGTTACCCAGGTATGGTGGGTTTCTTTAATTTATCTGCCTTGATCTCCATTCAGTGATGTTTTTTCCCCTGCTGTGAAGTATTATTTTCCCATCTTCTAGTTTCTGTGCTATTGGCAGCCCTTCCTCTCTGCTTATCAGAAAAGCAAGAGAGAGGACAGTGTCACACTTGAATGATTTTTTATAAGGTTGGGATATACTGTAGGCTTCACAATAAGATAGCCTGGCCAATGGAGTTTGTATATATAGATTTTTCAGTTTCATTGCAGCTATGGGATTAGCTAGCACAGTAAAAGAAAAAAGGCAAAGAGAGTGATTCTGATTTTGCTTTGGCATAACTGTGGAGTTCAGCAGGCTTACTCCAGATTTACGCTGGAATAAAGGGCGTTCAGAGTCAAGCCCAATGGATCAGTTTACAGTGCTTTTGGAGGCATCAATTTACTCAGTCACTTGGAAAATCTTACTCCCCTACTGCCAAAGATCTGGGACAATTCACAATTCTAATATATTTGGGTGTCTGCTCTGTGGTGTGTAGATGTGTTTGCTTAATAGAATTAGTTATCTGTAAAGTAAACTTTGTACGGCAAGCCCTGCCCTCTCTTGTGCTCAAGGGCAAAGCAGAGAATAAGATGCACAGGGAGTTTCCTGCTCCTGTACAAAGACAAAAAGCTCATGAGTGCTGGCCTGTAGCAGCCCTGGATACAGCCTTCCAGCCAGCCATCACTCACGCAGCCCTCAGAAGCAAACTCCAGTTAGATACGGGTCTGAGTGCTCTCATTCACGGGGAAAAGGATGCCAACAGCTTGCTGTGAGGAGTCCTGTCCTGGCTGATAGCATTTCTCATAGCAGAGCCCACGCTGAACAGCACCGTCACTCCCCTTTGCTGCACGGACAGGGTTCTGGTCCACCTACTAAATGGCTTAATGTATTTCCCTTGTTCTTTAATGAGACAGGCTTAAACAAGTTTGGAGGTGTTGAGAAAAAGGCTGTTTTCTTCCTGTATCAGTGGCAATTACATGATGTAAGCTCATCAGGGTTGACCACACACTGCTACTATAAATTTTCTTTTTTTAAAAAAAAGGACTCTGTGGTAAGTAAAAATAGAGAAATGTTGCTGTTTGGAGGTTTGTTGACAGATTATTTGGCAAAAAGCATCTGAACACTAGAATGTGTCATTTAGTGCCCTCAGTGTTTATATCCAAACCCCCGCCAGTGATGATACGACATGCTGCAAGAATAGAAGTCTGTTGGCTGAAATCTGAACTGGTTTCCTAATTCACACCTGTGCATTGGCAGACGAGCAGCCATCAATCCCAGATTCCCGTGCATCCTCAGTAAGGTGCTATAGGCAGGGCTGAAAACATTTCTCAGACCACTAATGGGAGGGACAGAGTAAGAAAAAACAATAGAAGAAAAGTAAGAAACAAAAAGTAATAGAATTACAGGAAACAGGGCTGGAAGGGACATCAGGAGGCTGGATTGACTCTACTTATGTAATTCTTGACATATGCAATTAAAAAAAAAAAAAATCTCTTTGAAACACATTATGGCCACAGATCCAGAGATACAATTTGTTAGAAACAAATCACTCTCTACATCTTCTAAATCTTAAAGCACATTCCAGAGTGGTGGGTTTGAGTCGTCATACAAAAGTTCCTATATCATGCTTTATTTGAGTATGTAAAAAGTATTTGTATAAAATATTTATCTGCAGAATGGAAGACTATAGGTATGCGTTATTTTTGTAACACTTTGCCAAGAAATGGAATTTTATTAGAACAAGGCTTGTGTGACTCTCTTGAAATTGGACTCATAACCAGCTTCTACAGCTTTCAGTTTTATGAGTGTATTTTGTGCTTTAAGAAGTAGAAGTAAATAAAAGAAGAGAAAAAAAAGAAAATTAACTCCTATGCAGCTAAATCATCTTTAGAAAGGTATCAAGCCCAGGTCTCCTCATTAGTTCCTTTCTTCGTTAGCATTGGAAGAACAAAGAACAGCATTTACTTTATATTCTAAAGATTAATTGAAGTGGGGGATGAAACACTGAAATTGAATTAGTAAATTATTAACCAATTTCTAAGTAATAAGAAATAATCTATTACAGAGTCTATCCTTCCATCTAGAGATTTGTCTTAAGCATTTGTCTTCAGGAGAGAAGGTGGAAGGAATAAGGGGACACAGACTAGGGACAATCCATCAAGTCAGCTACTGGAACATTAATAATGAAGACCTTTGAACTTGGCAAATCTTCCAGATATCTCTCTCTTAACAGTGACTTACAAATTGTCCCAGGGTTGCTGCTTAATCTAATGGCCTCTTTTTAATTTTTGCCCCCCACATTATTAAAAATGCTGCCATTATAATCTCAGCAGCCAACAGTGAAAGCAACAGTTAACAAAGCCTGAACCTGGCAGTGTGTCAGCTCAGGAACTCCCTCCAGCCTGCAAATACAACTCCACCCACTCACATTTTCAGGAGAGGAGCCTGGTGCCAAGGCAGCGCTGGCGAAGGTGGTGGCTGGGGAAAGGGAGGTTCTGGCTTCTTTGATTTCAGAGGCTGCCTATGAACAACCGGGTTCCTTCTTCCCTTTTGAGTCAAGCCTCACTTTGACGACTGGAAGGTTTCCCCATCGCTTATTTCTAAGATTAAAACTCCAATTTACTTTTAGAAACCATAAGTAACACGAGCATCCGACTGAAACCAACAAACTTACCTCTTGTGGAGTTCTGACTAAGAGGAAGGGTCTGGCTCTCACTATGAGCACTTCTCAATGGCCTCATGGCATAATCCTGTTTTGAAGCAACTCACAGGGGTGAGATTTTAATCTGTCAGGTCCTCCTGGCCCCTGCTGTATGGGATGTGCTTGCAGGATGCATGGAAAGGTTGAGAGGAGGGGAGAAGGTGTGTGGACTACTCACAAGCACCTCCAACCACAACAATCACCTGATGGAGGTTATGGCTGCTCTAAACTGCACCACCTGGTCCCCTGATCTAGGAAGGGTTAAAGCCTTTACACCAGGTGTAGAGCTCTATTTGTCTCTGCCTGTGTTGTGATCTCCTTCTGCCCTGCTTTGTATATGCATCTCACAGCTCCAGCCCACAATACTTTGCATCCAGACACACATACACAGTCTCTGCTCGGAAGAACAAATGTGTTTTGTCCTACGGTCTAACTGTGCTCCACAGTCTATAGGGCCCCATGAATGGCCTTGATGGATTTGAGAGACGGGAGGGTGGAGGACGGAAGTAGAATTTTTTGGAAAACTTCTACCCTGTGGTACCTGAGCTGTGCCAGATTTCCCTGGCTGGGCTGCAAACTGTGCAAACACACATTGCTCTCTCTCCGACTTCTGCTTAGGCTTTGGTGAAAGCCCAAAGTAAAGTACTAAATTCTCTACTCCCACCTCCAGTCTAAAATGAGTAGCTTCTTGACTCATTGTACCCTATGCACAGCTTAATGAGTGACTTCAGCTCCAGGGGTGAGCCTCTCTTGCCGGTCTCCTTCCTTGTGTCTCAACACCCCTGTCTCCTCCCCACCCTAGCCCAATGCCTTAGATCATCCTCCAGGCACTTCCAGGGCCTGCTGGGAGTGGGAAGTGGCAGAAGGACATGGGTGTAATTATCCTGTGCCTGGGTTTACTTTCACCCCAAACGACACTTCTCTTATTCCACTTTAGAGACAGTTCTCAGCTCACATTCAAGACAGGTCTGAATCCGTTTTCCTTTTCTCCCCTCCAAATGAGTGCTGGTTTTGGTTTGTAAACGAGGGAACAGCTACACACCTTGAGCTGCTCACAGTTGCTCCGGATCACACCCTGCCTCTGAGAAAGAGTGAGATGAAACTTCTGGACTTGTTCTTCTCATCTCCACTGTGTGATTGGGCTCTAAACCACGTCAGACCCAAGGGTAGACCTACAGTGATTGCCTGTTGTCTGGCAGCACTGACTGGTGATGATTTCTCAGCAGAGCTTTCACTTGGGAAACCTCATTCCTTCTTAAAATGCTCTCAAGACACTGTATGTGAAGATGAGCTTCAGTAGCACTCACAGCAAATGCACCCCTGGATCTGGCTCTCCCGTCCCTCATGCCTGGAGTACACTGTGCAGGCTTCTGACCATCCTCCTGCTGTATAAATACACGCTGCATCTATAAAACATAGATGGGGAGAGCCTGAACAAAATTGTTCTGACGACAATGTGTGTGGTGCCCTCTCTCAACGCCACTCTGCATTCACTTTTCCTCTTTGCCTCAGGGGCAGGCTTACAGTCTCCGAAAAAATTCTGTTTTCTCCTTCCTAGATCCCAAGCCCTTTGAGTAAAACCATTACAAGGGAAGATGCAGAGATAGCGGAGGAACAAGGGATTTTCTTGTAATTTTAGCGCTGATTTCCTCCTTAAAGATACAGTTGTTTAAAACAAGCGACGTCCTGGCAAAAGCTAGCATTATACCGCGCCAGGCAATTTTTATCAGCCCAGCCCATGAAGGCTCTGGTGTACAACATAAAGCCTCTTTGCTTTCTGACATGCCGGTATTTCCATGCCAGACACACACCACCACCCACCCCCCCGCAACCTTGGCAGCTCCCTATTCCTCTTTGGAGCTTTCTTCGTTCAAAATTATATCCCACCCGGCTTTCTCCAGCATCCTTCTGCCTTCCTGTAGGTACCACCGGCTGCCGAGCTGTAGCCGAGCCCAACCGAGCCGGAGCTCGGCGACAGGAGGGGGAGCTCGCAGCGCGCTGGCTTTTAATGAGGGACTTAATTTAGCAACGCTGCAAAATCACCACTGCGGCTGAGGTGCCCATAAGGACCTTCTCAGGTCCCCTCCCAAAGGATAAAAGGGTTTTTTTTTCGTTTTTTTGTTTGTTTAGGGTTTTTTAAATTTTATTTTGGGGTTGAAAAAATTTAATTTTATTTAATTAGGAACGGAGAATGAAACTAAATTCAAGGGGAGCTGAGAGGCGATGCTGGGAAGTGATGGAGCGTCTGGAGTACCGTGTCAAGTTCTGGGCTCCCCGGTTCAAGAAGGACAGGGAGCTGCTGGAGAGGGTGCAGCAAAGGGCTACGAATGTGATTATGGGGTTGGAGCACCTCTCTTATGAAGAAAGACTGAGGGATTTGGGTCTCTTCAGTCTGGAAAAGAGATGGCTGAGGGGGAATCTTATCAACACTTATAAATACTTAAAGGGTGGGTGTCAGGAGGATGGGGCCAGGCTCTTTTCAGTGGTGCCCAGCAACAGGACAAGAGGTAACGGGCACAAACTTGAACATACGAAGTTCCACCTAAACATGAGGAGGAACTTCTTTACCTTGAGGGTGGCAGAGCCCTGGCACAGGCTGCCCAGGGAGGTGGTGGAGTCTCCGTCTCTGGAGACATTCAAAACCCGCCTGGATGGGTTCCTGTGCAACCTGCTCTAAGGTGGCCCTGCTCTGGCAGGGGGTTGGACTAGATGATCTACTAAGGTCCCTTCCAACCCTATGATTCTGTGATTCTGTAATCTTAATAGGTGTTTACGGCGCTAGCAGCGATGAATAGGATGCTTCCAGTAAGAAACAGGACCTTCATTGTGGTAGACCAGGGCAAGTTCATTGCTGGTAGAGGCTCCTCAATCCATCTGAAGTATAAAGTGTTGTGCCCACTTACACTGGCACTAAATTTAGCTGTATATCTGCTAGGAGACCCGTGGAGGGAGCAATGCCACGCCAGAGGAAAAGTCTTTGTTTCTAAAAGTGAGACAGAAAAGCATCAACTACCAGTTTCATCATAGAATGGTTTAGGTTGGAAGGGACCTTGAAGATCACCTAGTTCCAACCCCCCTGCCATGGGCAGGGACACCTCCCACTAAATCAGGTTGCTCAAAGCCCTTTGTGATTTTATGGAGACGTTCAAAACAGAAGACCAAAGGATTGAGCTCTCTTCTTCAGTATCATCTCAGGAGAAGGATATTCAAGTCTGTGCTGTTACACGGAGCAATAGGGGCAGAATTCAGCCTCGTGCGCAAACTTTCTGCCACACCTTTAGGCCCGACTCAAGGGCCAACCCAAATTAACATCAAAATTCATGAAGTTAGGATGCATGGAGGCACCATGCTTTTTTTTTTTTTTT
>VXBO01014184.1:113707-145259 GCA_013400135.1 Rhinoptilus africanus
TTTTTTTTTTTTTTTTTTTGCTTGAAGGCAGAATCTGGGAAAAATTCCCAACCTGTCAAAGCACCTTCCTGAAGTCATTTCTCCCTAAGGATGCAGAGGAAATCACAGCTTTCTGATTGCATTTGTCAAGACAAAACTAACATCAGATTTTTATGGAGCTAAGCCACAAGGAAAAGTTGTGTTAGTTTTACAGTGGTAATGAGAGCGGGTTTTCCTGACAGAATGAGAAGACCAAGTCCTCTCTACCCTCACCCACTGCCTACCAGTGCACTCCTGAAGTTGAGCTGGTCTTTAAAATGGACATTAATTTTCCTAACTCAGGCAGCCCTGTAGAGAGCTAGATTTCCTATTACTGTGGGAGAGATTGGGAGAGATTTATTTTACAGTCCCCTGCATGCTTGCATAATTCTCCTGTATAAATTCCATGAAAATTCCCAAATTTGAAATCCAGCTACCTCACACAAGATAGCTTTCTAAGATAAAATATCCTCCTCCTTATGCATGAGCTTGTGAGACTTGTTATTAGTGCAAGCTGGGCCTGTGATTAGGAAAAAAAAAGAGCCTACTACTTGTGCTGGAGAAGAAAGAATCTAGATTGGATTCAAAATACTTAGTGCCAAATAGAAGAATTTCCTGAGGAGCTCTCCCAGATAGAGGATTGCATCTTCTCTTGCAATGGAGTAGGAGCAGTTCTCTGCAGGCACAGAAAGCTTTCTACAGATACAGCCTTGTGATACATTTAAACAGAATGAACCTCGTTCTTAAACCTATCTAAAAATGTTGGCAGAATCGTGAACACTGACCTTAAAACGAAAAATGATTTGCAACCTTTGCAGTGGTGTCTTTATCATTGTGCCATAATTTAAAGTATTTTATCCACTCAGCTACACAATCTTACCATTCATTTGCGGTTGTCATTTTACCTACAAAAGAGTTCACCTAATATCCCCCAAAGCAAGAGAAACCTACTGAGTATTACAAGGGCGAAATTATTACTAGTATATTATATAGAAAGGCTGTAAAGTTCAAACAGAGGCAGTTGTGTGTGCATACCACGTTTCATGCAAATTACACTTAATAGTTTGACACTGCCTTATATTTTGCCTCCTGAATAAAAATGCTTCTTTAGTTATTTTTCTAATAATCTATGGAACTTTGGGGAACTCATTAAGGCAAACCATTTCCAATGTGCCTCTTTAGCTGCTTAAATCAAGTGACTTGATTTCCAAAAGTGCTGATACTTAACATCTCTTACTACCTGGTCATTTTTATGTGGTCAGTATAAATTAAGGAGCCCTGTGTGAGCTACCTATGTGATATTTTTGGTTTAATTATTTTAAATGTAAGTCCATAGCTCCCAGTAAGAAAATGATATCGAAGAAAAATTTCTAGTAGGTTTATTTCTCCTCTGCCTTCCCCTCATCCGCCCAACAGAGCTGTAAGAAAAGATGCGGATCCACAAGACTGTTTCAGTGTAAAGGTGTTTCTGTAGCTGCAGGAAAATGCTGATGTTACTTTCTTGATTGCAAAAGGAGCGTGAGATACATAATTAATCCACATATGGATAAGGACGCCTTCCAAGACTGGAAATGGAAAACTAATCAGGAGTACATACGACACACTGGATCCAATACGCATGCTTCACTGGGACTTCTTGGCTGCCTCACCTCTGGCTGGCGTGGAGCGCAGGCAGAGCAGCACATGACTGTCTGCCCTCTTTCATGGAGGCGAACACTGAACTGAAGCCTGGCTGTGCCTGCAAGGCTTCGGTTTCATCAGCTTAGCAAGCGCTCAAGTACGGTTTATCTCGCCTGGACTAGAGTTTTGCATATATTCATTTGCTTCCAGCGAACTAACACCACCCAATAGGAATATTTGGAATCCTAAACCTTTGTCTTGGTCTATACACAGATTTTGTACTGATGTAGCTAACAAAAGTGCCAGCATGATTTATTTATTTATTTTTATCCCGGGACATTTCCCACAGAAACAAATCCTGGCTGGCAACTGACTTCAAAACTGCATACCAATACCTTATTTTGAAGGGCCAAACTGGCAGCTGATACAAATGCCAAATTCTCATTTATTTTAGCAGGGGATCTGCCTCGGAAAGGATGGAGGTGTCATTTTTGATATTACTGCGTTGGCTACTGGAACCAGTGCTTCTTTCCAGTTATATGGAGAATTGCTGAGGTTCCCATGCTGGCACCACCAGAAAAGTTTAGACTTGGTTCCCCAGGAGCCTCTTGCTTTCTTCAAAACATAGATGAACATAATGAGAAATTAATTCTTCAGTGCTAGGTGCGCTACCTTATAGAAAGATTTACAGAGCTGTTTGTAGCAGGTGCTTTGGCAGTGCTGTTTACTGCTTCAATGAGAGACAAAGTAAGGTTTTTATATTCCTCTCCCATAA
Organism: Rhinoptilus africanus; assembly: GCA_013400135.1. NCBI lineage: Eukaryota > Metazoa > Chordata > Aves > Charadriiformes > Glareolidae > Rhinoptilus > Rhinoptilus africanus. The sequence goes on from VXBO01014184.1 coordinate 116,121, forward strand.
TATTTAATGAGCAATATTTATGCTTATGTCAGAGACATGCTTTGCGCTGTGATTTCTGGCTGCAATTTTGCAGTCTAACGCAATGTCCAACTTCAATACTCACTGTGACAAGGTATCGTTATGAGGCAGTGGTTCTTGTCATCTGATCTTACAAAACAGAGAGCAGTTATGGCTTGGGAGGCTGGAAAGGTCTGTGAGTGTTAATAGTGAATTATGAAACTGTTGATTTTTTGTGTCCTGAATCTGAAGAGCAGCCAACCAAAGCAATGTGCTTACTATATATATATATACACATATATAAATACACATGCCCACATAAACAATACAGGTATGGAGACAACATTTAACTCTGTAAGTGTGCCCTGAATCAAATACTCTAAAATAAATTTCCACTACATATTGTCTCACTAGTGCCCCGTAAATAGTAAAGTGCTCCGACACATATGACCCTGCTAGCAAGGTACCATGCATCAGCCGCTCTGTAATACTTCACTTGAAGCATCTGACTCATCAGTCATGCCACATCCCTTTTACAATGGTCCAAGGGATGGCCACAATCTCCCATCTCATGGGTGCCTATTTGCTGGGCCTCATAATGTAGGCAGGAGCTCTGTTTGTGGGGGAGAGCGCGGACACCAGCCTTATCCAAATGAAACATAAAGGATGAGATCCTAGGGGGGCCAAATCACTGTAAGTATGTCAAAGTGGAAATTTGCATCAGCTCAAGATGAGGGCTGATGTGCTTTGAGAACCCAGAGCCTTAATGAAACAGGGGGTCTTTTCTCTTTAAATATGTGTTACCTGTTACAGGTCAGATTCAATGAGCACTTCAAAATGTGACTGAGGCACAAAGATTGCAAAAGTGCTTCGTGCTTCCCCTGAATATTTGTCTTAGTAGGACTGTGTTTGAGGTACAAAACTTCAAGAGAGATCTTTGCACAGAGGATTTTAATTCTTCCCATGGAAAGATGGTGAAAGGGAAGTTGAGAGTGAGTGAGGGTGAAGGAGGGGGTGTTATGCCAAGGAAATTGTCAAATCTGGAAAAAACTGTCAAAAAGTGCTTTCACAGAAGGTTTCTTTGGGAGAACTGTTCTTCAAGTGACGTCTCTTGGGGCTGTATCACAAAATTCATTAAAGAGAATTGGTGGGTTAAATAGTGGCAACGATCTTTCTTTGAAAAAAAAGTCCAATATCCACTTTCCATTTTGTCAGGAGCTGTCAGGAAGTGTTGCAAAGTGCTATTAAACAGCTGTTGCCTTTCTCCTTAAAGACAGATTAAGTAACATTGGTAGAGAGCCTTGCTCTCAGTAGATCTGTGAAGTGTGATGGAAAACCCCCTAACCCCCATCTCACAATACTTTGAGATCTTAGTTGCCCTGGATGGTTTTTCTTCCTGAATTCAAGAAATTCCCAGTTTTGGTCCCTGGGATGTTCCTGGGCTGCATTTTACTATTTGTCTCGTAGAGATGGGTGTTGTCACCAACAACTGTCACTTTGGATGGTTACAAGTCTGGATGAGGAGGCAGTGGAGAAACAGGAAAAAGGATGGTGGGAGAGGAGGTAGCCCTTAGACTAACAGAAGCAATTTTTTAATAGTTGGTCCTAGCAACAGTTTCCAGCATGGTTTTGTTTGGCTGCTGACAGGCAACTGTTCTGCAGTGGCATCTACATTCTGTTAGGAGACTTGGAAAGGAATTAAGGCTTTAAACCGGATCTCGCTGGCTCTTGTTGACATCCACCTGATTGACGCGAGCATACATGAGAAGAGGATCTGACCTCAGGGCTTATAAAAACCCCCCACATTTCTAAACAAATTTTTTTGTGTAATTAAAGCTGGCAGAGCACTGGTGCTACCTCAGAGAGAACTGAATCAGCAATGTAGTCACTTGGCTCCGCATTCCTGCTTCTCCTGCAGCAGCCAAATGACAGCGAGAGGGGGAAGGAGGAGCTGTGATGAATGTGTTGCAAAAGCACCAGAGTGCAAGAAGATGGGGACGAGACAAACAGTTCCCTGCTTCAAAGCACTACCCGGGGAAGACTTCTAGCTCGCACAAAGTGATGCAGCTGAGGCTGTCAGCCCAAATCTGAAGGAGAAGGCTTGGATGGCTATGCTCACCCCGCTACATACACCCAGCTAATGCTGCGAGGCTCGTGTACCTGAGGTGACGTTAGTGTTATCATCCCACTGACAAAGTGTCACAGCCAGCAGAACAGTTCTCCCACTCAGGTTGTCCTCCCTGCAGTAGCTGAAGGACATCTTCTGTTGAAAGGGCATCACTAGGCACGTGTGGGGTGAGCGCCTCTCGCTGAAACATGGCTCTTGCGGTGGGAAACAGCAGTGGACAACTGCATTCTTGAACACACTCAGCACCTCCCGTGTTCCTGCACTGTGAGGACATTTTAATGCCAGAATGCAAACATTAAGTATTTCTTTCCAAGAGTTCATATTTAAAAGTCTCAGTCATTAGTTCATATGGACTACCAATTCTGCATTTCAGATGCTCCCTTCGTTCCATGGCTGCGTAGGAGCAATTATTGGGACACCTCTACTGCTGATCCACAGCAAAGATGGTCCGGCAGAGCAGTGGACTACGCAAGCCAAGATTCTTCAGAGGAAAGAGCCAGGCTCTCTCACACTGCCATTGAAGACAACCTCTGTTTGCACAGAGTAAGGGACCAAATGCCAGTGGGAAGAATGAAGTATTTTCAGGCTTCTCAGAGGAATATTATAAACAAAGCAGAGTAAAAGGAAAGGTGTATAAAATGTCTTGACAGTGCCTTTTAAGTGAGTTGCCATGTGCTATTTTAGCCAAGTCTTTATTCATTTCTTCTTAAAGCTGTGTGCTAAAGGCCTCAAAGCTCCTGGCAATACTCAGTGGAATAATTTTAGAGCAACCTTAATAGAATGAGCAGAATAAAGGACTGTTCAAATACATTGTAGCAAGATAGCTTTTTAATAGAACAAGTTATCCAAAACACTGATGGCTTGGGCTTGTGAATGGAAAAAATCTCCCCTGTGTTTAATTACCCCAGCCTGTCTTTATTTCCTTCTTATAATTCTAAACACTACTCGCTTGTGCTGGACATCGTCCAGTTGGAAAGTTGGTGTTTGATCAACGATGTGTCCTGTTTGCAGGCTGGAGGTCCTAGCAGGATGTCCACAGCCAACTATCCCGTCTGACCTCCTACATAATGTAGATTATGGCATTCCACCCTGCAAGGCCCACAGTGGAAGGAATTACTCTTTGCTGCTATTCCGGATTCAGGAAAGCATTTCTATTTAGAGCAATACTTAAGCACACACTTAACTTTAATAATACGCTTAATTCCCATTTAAACTTGTGGTTAAGTGCGACTTTAAGTTTGAACCTTTGTGAGCAAACACTATGGGGTCCGGTAACTTGGTCATACTGAAAAGTGTACTTTATGACTCCCAGTGCAAAGTGAAATCTTAAGAGTTTATTAAAAAATGTCAGATGGCTTGCTAATGTGTCTCCAGTCAACAGGTGACCTCCAGAGAGGTCTGATTTGCTTGGGGATTTTCAGGCCTATGGGGGTTCAATGGTGTCGCCAGTTGCACTATGAAACTGCTGCAGGAAACGCAAGTGATATCCCCTTCCATTTCACTTATTAGAAGGGATATATGAATCAATAGTATTTCATTAATTCAGTAACAACCTCTGCTAAACCTCTCAAAAGACAAGAAAGAAAAGAAGCTGATTTTGTCTTCATTTCCAAGGTTTTTTTCACTTGCTTGGGGAATGGAGTAAATCTCTGCTGCACCATAATACGTTACCTAATTGAGCTCTTAGATTAATGTTTAAACTTCATTTGCAAGTCCATTACCAAATCTAATCAGTTACAAAGGTACCATTAAGAAAGGGATTTTTTTTTTTCAAATTCACTTTTAATTCACATTTCTCCCCATAACTGTCCAAGGCCATGGCAGTGGCTGCAAGTACTGCATTATAGATATTGTACTTATACCAGGAGGGAAAAAGGAACCACAGAATATTTTCATTGGAAATAATATTATACAAAATTACGTGGAGTTCATACGCTGGTGTGAGCCAAAAAAGGGTCAGTTAAATCCTGAATCTACTTTCAATTATCAAAGGAAAACAATACTAATGTTCAGCCTCTTTTAAAGTGTTGATACCACCTTTGAGAAGGTGCTGGATTGATTGCGATGAAGGCTTTTCCCTAGATCCATTACCTGCAAGAGATGTGCAGCATGGACAGAATTATCCATAGCATCTTCCAGTGTACTGAAATCCTGACACAGCCCAGAAGTTTCAGGCCTGCTTAATTTTCCATGCTTATGTACTCCTCAGCTTTGGTGCTAATAAATCCTAGTAAAACATTCCTTTTAAGCTACACATCAGAATAAGACCACCAGCTTCTCCCTACATGGGATAGCGGACAACATAAATGCTAACACACGGCTGACCTGACCACAGCTGAACGGGTGACTTCAAGCCAAAGGCTCTCTCTCCCATTACCTAATCCCTGAGACATCCAGACTCCCATCCTCATCACCACTTAAAAAAAATAAATCTGGATTTTATTTTTATAACTGTTCTCAGAAGATAAACAAAGCTGGAATCGAGATATAAAAATCAGCAGGGTGATATTATGCAGACACCACTACTTTCAGGGAAATCAAAATTTTGCTGCTCTGTGTGTGTGTGACTGGGGGAAGCTCTGCCTGCCCTGGGTGGTTGGACCCTGGCACTGGGAGGGAGGAGTATTTAGAAGTACCTGCTAATAATCAGGGGTTTAGCCACCTCTTCTAAATCCCCTGATGCATATATTCATTTGCCAATCCCTGCCCACCTTTGCAGCCTGCTCGCCCAGCCAGCCTAGCAATCTCTATGGGACGCAGAGGTTGGGAAGGAGTTTTGCAGAGTCCTGAGATGAAAGTAACTCTATTGCTGGAGTGCAGACAACACTACACTGCACTGGCTTGTCCACTAAAACATGCAGTGCTGCATCTCTCAGAACTGCTCTTTAAAAAGGATGTCTTCTGCTGGTCAAAATGGCTCCGGTCAAGGACAAGAGAGGCTTTTCCACCAGGCTACTTGGCTAAAGAAGCACATAGCATAAACCCCAACATGCTGTATGGAAGCTGTAATGTCTTTTCCACCCTGTATCACTGGCCTGCTGTGTGCCCTTGGGTTTGTCTCTCAGCCTCGCTTCTCTAATTTGACAAACAGGGATGATAATTGTTATATTAGCACTTACCTTTGTAGAGCACTTTGGGATCTGCAGATAAAAAAAGTGCTGTGTAAGTACTTCTGCTACGATACTCTGCTGTCTTTCTGTCTTCCTGTACAGAAAAGAGCGAGAGTAAAGAACAAAAAGAGGAGCAGGTAAGAATGATTAATAAATATGCAGCCTACGATGGCTTCTCTCCCAAGATAGATGTAGCAGCGACAATGAATGCAGAGGAGGAGAGGGGCCAGTGTACGGCAGAAATGAAAGTGTAGACAATGCCGGCATTATACCCACAGATCCTTGTCTCCACGGGCTTCAGTCACCGCTGTGTGCTTGAAGCCGGTCAGAAGAATCCCCAGCAGAGGTATCTGACTACGCGCCCTTAACACGGGATCACTGCCTGCTTTAAACATGAAGAAGAAGAAGGAAGGAGGGAGACCCCCAGGGTTCAACGTCAACAAGATCTAAACTGCTTGACATTCTCGTTCTGAAATACCAGCTCTTAAATTATCAAGGCATCTTTTTTTTTTTCTTTTTCTTCCCTGCCCCGCCCCCGGCCTTCCCGAGTGCTCTGTATTTCCCCATTTAACAGTATGCAAACATTTTATCAGCAAATACCAGGGGGGAAAAAATCAGCTATCTAAAACTGATAAAGCAATTTGGCAGGGAGGCAGCAGCTATCACTTCTAAATGGGTATGAGCTTTCTGAGCTTTAACAAGTGGCAGGGATAAAATTCTGGGGATTGACTGCTCCGAGGGTGAACGGGAAGCTGTGCTCGCTCGCTCTGTGACATTTCTACCTGCTCCACTGCCTGTGTTACTGGGACTGTGCCCTAATGAAAGGAGTTACACTACTTGGCTGTATAGCAACAGTCCGTGACGCTGTGCTAACAGTATGTTTGGGGCCATTACTTAAGTGATAATCTCACTGCTCCTTTGTTTTATGAGGCAATAATCTGATTCCCATATGCATAAAATGAGGCCAAAGGGTAAATAGTTTGTTATAATGAGGGAACAACATTAAGACTGATGAAAATTAGAGGTCAGTGTTATTATTTCTGTTATGACACCCATTCATTTAATAATCCTTGTGTTCATATTCTAACGGCAGGGATCCATGTCCTGGCTTTTCAAGGCAGTATCTGCCCCCTAATAAAGGCAGATATTATCCTGCTGCCTCTCATATCTAACTCAGCTCGCTCTCGATATGGTTCCTCATTACAATCAGATCTGAGAGACTCACAACATGGCTGTGTGGTGAAGAGCTACTGGAGGGGGACCAGAGATGCTAAAGAGGCATTCTCTGCGTGGCCTCAAGGCACAGAGGTATCAGTGGCAGGACAGGGAACTCCTGACAGGTTTTCTAATTCATCATGAGCTTCCCACTTCGTAGACTCTTCTAGCTTTCTGCTGCATCTTTTTGTATTTTTTTTTTTCCTGAAAGTACTCTCCTCTGATGAGTTGTCATTCGCAGCTGAGAAAATATCCCCAGTAGGAGTTAGTGCATCAGTGATGCACTTCTATAGGTCTTTCTTTTTTTGAGAGAGAGAGAGAACAAAACTACAACTGATCTACTTAGAATGGAACATGGCAATATTATGAGGTTTTCTTAATCACAGAATAAAATAAGTAGTGTCCTGCATTGTGAATGGGTGAAGTTTCCGTGTATTAAATATGTATAAAGGTATGTATAATTTCATAAACCAGTTAAATAAATAAAACACTTTTATCTAGAGATCTTATTAAAATATGCAGTTTTCAAGTGCCCTGAATCCACCCGTTCCTATCCTGTTTTCTTGTCTTGTCACCCAGTTAGCCTCCTGTTAGGTAAATTCCTTCTTCATCTTAATACATGTATCATTGGTACGTATTCTTCTGCCTGTGGAGTATATAAAGTATTATTATTAATGTGGTTTTCTTTTTTAAAATTATTTTAATACTATATTAATATTATTAATATTGACAAGAACAATAATAATAATAATTATTATTATTTATTATGATTCTGTACTAGCTAGGAGAGGTAAGTATGGACCAGCACTATGCTGGAATAATATGTGTAGAACAGTAAATGTATCTTTTTACACATCAGCTAGAGACAAGAACATTATAATAAAACTAGTCAGGAAATAGAAAACAACTGCTGAAGAAGAGGGGCCTTATTATATGTTTTCTAACTCATTTAATGTGCAGTATTCAGTACTTGCATTAAAAAAACCCCTGCTTTTATTAACAGTGAGAAAATTTGACTTAGAGTTCCCAGTGAAAGCAGCAGAAATAGAGCTGGCTCTAACATTCCACATCCAAGATCTTTACTTTGCTTAAACACATTTTTCCAAGTACAGCTAAAGGTCAGGTTTTCAAGGAGGTTTGATGAAGCAGGGAAGCTTGTATGACAGACAAACCCGAACATTTCAGAAAAGAGTGTTTTTATTGTAGGAGCTAAATCAAAGCTATTGGGATGAATTCCCTTCAAGTCTTCTAGAATATTGTTCCTTGCTGTTGAGGGAAACAGGGAAGTTCAAAAACCAAATTATTTGGTACTGTTATTGTGAAAATGAACCTTATGACGGAAGTCAATACTCTCCTAGTTGTGGAAAAGACAGTGTATCTACAGAATTACCTGTATCTTGGCAAAATATAATTTGCTCCAGAAATGGCTGACAGAATCATATGTGTCATATTAAGAAGCTTCTGCATATAAAACAAAAAAAAAAAGCCCACAAAGTGTAAAGTTTGAACCAATGCAGATGGACTTGCCGGGTATGCATCCAGATCCATACCAATGTAGCTGAAGTCTGTTCTACTGACTGGATATGGATGCCAGAAAACTGCATAATGACTGTCTGAATGTCAGTGAACCTGATAAAACTTCCACTGGAAAAAACCCTGTGGAGACTCCCTTTAATTTCACTGCTCTTTGGACTTGGCTTGTATTAACTGTTTATCACAGACAATAATAGGAACCTCCAGATGATTTGCTTCATTTGCTTAGCAAATGAAGACATTCATTTGCTTAAATTAATGTATTGAAAGCATAAATTTAGAGGGAAGGAAATGAAGAAACTTTGTTTTCCAAGCCTGCCCGATAGGAAAGAATTTAGCAATGGGAATCCCTGCAAAAATAAATTCATTTCTTGCCCTCTGATATTATTACTGAAGAGTAAAGTCATAACTAAAGTAAAAAGATTCTGGTTGTTAGAAGCACCCTCCACTGCTCTCTGGATGACAAAAACACCTCCATCCTTTCTCAGTTGGCAATATCTCTCTGTAGTGCCAAAATTCATTCCTATTATTCATTGATACACAGAGGTTAAGGTGAAAAGAGATCTTTAGCTCATCTGATGTAGCCTCCCGTGCATCACAGGCCATTAAATTCCTTGCGGTTATATCTGTAATAAAGCCAATAATTTGCATTTGGCTAAGGCACAGCCTGATTTGAAGAAGGCATGAGATGGAGAATGACTTGTTCCTTTGGTTACATGTTCCAGTGGTTGATCATCTTCACTAAAAAAAAAAAACCAAAAAAACAAAAAACCCTTCAGTTTTCTAATTAGAGTTTGCCTGGCCTTAGTTTCCCGTCATTAGTCCTTATTACAGTTTTCTTAACTAGACTGGAGAACCCTTCTATTTTCTGCCTACAACCAAGGTACTTCTGTGCTATAATTCGGTCCCTTCAATATGCTTTTTGATAAGCTAAAGCACTAAGATCTTGCATCTCTTGCTGCAAAGATTTTTCTCATTTTGGAGGCTCTTTCCTGTTTCAGATATCCTTTAAACATGTGGACACCAAAACCAGATGTTGTATTCCGATATAACTTGCCCCAGTGTTCTATCCAGTAAAATCACTTCCTTAGTCCTACTCACTAATCATCAGTTTAGAAGTCTCAGAGTAAGACTGCTCATGTTTTATCACAGAATCGGCTTTGGAGTCCATGTTGAACTGCTTTTCTGCTATAATCTTTTTCAGATCCGTTCTTCAACAGGATGAAGTCTGTAACTTTGGCTTGATTCCATGCTGCTAAATGAATTACTTTACATTTCACTGCATAAAACCACATTTTGTTAGAATGATCCAGGATTGCTAAGCTTCTGGTCAGTTTGTATGAGTGCTCTGTCCTCATCATTATCTTCATGTCATCTGCAAATTTTATTAGCAGTGATTTTATATTCATTTCCAGGGCATTCATTTGAGATGCTGAATGTCCTCGATCCTAATGTTGATGCTCATAGAAACCTGATAGAAGCCCCCAAATATCGTGTTGTACAGTTACTATTACTTTTTGAAAGCTTAGTAGTGTGTTTCCCAGGCCACTGTAGGTGTACTCTGTGGAAATTGTATAGTGTTAAATCTAAAAAAAACGGCATGAAGTACTATGTCAAACATACCAGCTGGTAAAAACAACTACATAGATGTAATACTTTCAGTTTGTTTGACCTGTTTTTCGCAACATCTGTTGACCGGCAATAATTGTATTTTGGTCCTCCAATTCATTATTAATTGAGTCTTGTGTCATCATTTTCTTTTTCTCTTTTCTCTTTTTCCCCTGGGATTGAAATTAGCCCAACCAATCTGTACATCATGCAGAGCCCTGGAACCTCGGGGAGACATCTGCTAATGACCAGCACAGCAGCTATGCAATTTATTGTCTGATATATGTGCAAACCTAATACAGGGCAAATTTCATTTTTAAAATGTACTCATAAAACTTCTGTAAAATTCATCTCTTTAGCAATCGAACATACATGTGTGTCTGAAGATCAGGCACAGCTTACCATAAAATAACTGAGGACACAAGGTATTGGTACATATATTTGGGGAATCAGCCAGGACTGTGGATTATATGGTCCTGGGGTGCTCACAGTAGATATCACAGTCCCGTGCTGCTACTGAGATAGACTCTCCCATGTTACACTGGGATCTTCTCCAGCATCCGAAGCAGGCAAGACCAGGGCAGCATTCAGGTAGCTCGCTCTGCCCGTAGGCGAGAAGTCGTGTGCAGCTCCTCTCAGTACACCTTGGGTGGTTTTTCCTGCCCCTGCCCTGCCTGACACGGAGATGTATTAAGTACTTGTTTCCAAGGCTGTCAGTCTGGCACTTTTCACAAGGACTAATATGATGTTTGCTCTCTCTCCTTCATCCTAAAAACATGTGACACAAAAAGTTACCATTAAAAATGACAAGGTGCCCAAAGACATTAATGCCTTTATATAACTTTATACACATTGTAAGACGTACGAGCAGTACTTAGAGGCAACTGACACTATCTTTTCCCCTACCCTATCTTTGAGTGATTGGAATTTTACTTCTGAGTCTCAATTTCCTCACTTTCTACATTCTTACAGAATCATAGAATGTGTTGGGTTGGAAGGGACCTTTAAAGGTCATCTAGTCCAACCCCCCTACAATAAGCAGGGAAACAGCCATTAGTATCTAGGGTATTTTTATTCTGCGCTTGAGAACAAAAAAGGTAATGATAAAAATAGAAAATCCACACTAGAAAATAAACACTGATGTTATTTAGTATATTGAACAAAAGAGAACTCTTAGAGACCTATAAAATAAGGATAGCTGAGGTACCATGAGTTCACTGTGAGCCTCCCTGAGCTCCGTCAGAGTTTTCCTGGTCTAGTTGGAAAAAGCAATGCTTCCTTTTTTCTTATTACTTATTGTTATTCCCATGAGTATCCAATTAAAATTGCTTGGATGAGGACTCTGATTTGTTTTAGGTGCCACTGATGGAGAAGCTGTAACTTGCAATTAGGCCTGAAGCATGATGGTGGAGAACCACCACAGTACTGTATGTAGCTCCACAGACGAAGTAAAAGAAAGCGCAGTGGGTCAGGCTGTGTGATTACAAAACTGTGTGGCTAATGATGAAGGGCCATATTTTACAGTCAAATGGCATAGACTATATGTGTGTGCTCCAGGCGATGAAGGACAGAGCAGGAAGACAAGAGGAGACCTGTGGCTGAAAGGTGATACTCCAGCCATCAGCCTTGCTACTGAAGGTGCTGTGAGCTTGTTTCTCCACCACCAGTTTCATTTGCATTCGGCAACACAGCTTCTTTGTACTTTTAAAGAAAATACAAGTAGCAATGAGGTATCACAAGGTCAGCTGCAATCATGTATGTTATCGGTGGTTATCTGGAAACCACATGAAACAACAATCTCTTTCCTCACACCAGCTCTGAACTGCCTTCTTGTGTAGCAGCAGCTTGCAGATGAGGAGCTGAGAGTGGTTTTATTTTTCCTCCCCTCTATGCAATTCTTTCATGACCTGCGCAGCCTTGTATCTTGAAAAGTAGCTGCAAAGTTGGTCCATTCCCATGAACACTTCTGAAGGCAATGGGAGTGGAGGTGCTGCTGTGGGAAGCCCAGCTGTCCCTGCACCTTCTGCAGGCTCTAAAGGAGATGTTGGACCAATGGTTATATAGGGGGCATAGAAAGGAGTGGTGATGGCCTTCTCCAGCTCTTTGTTTACTGCTCCAAGACCTACAGCAAGGATGACAGCAGGAGCACCTACCAAGTGAGATATGAGCCAGATATACCTAAGTGTTGGTCCAAGGTTGTCTCCAAACAGCAGAAATACCCTCCTGCCTCAGTTTCCCTGCTTCAATGTGGAGACAAACCAATTCCTCAGGACAGATTTAAAAAAAAAAAAAAAGATGTAACACAGGCCAGTGGCCCTCCTTCAGCGAGCGGTACGGGGAGCCCTGCAAGTGTAGCAGCTCCAGGTTCTGCTGACCCATAGCTGTCCCTGGAGGTGAGCGGATGCCTGTGTGGGCAGTCTGTGGTTTCTGTAGGTGTGCATTTGCCACAGCAAATTCTTTTCATGGGAGGAGCAGGAAACGGTGTTTCTGTAGCGCAGTGGAAAGCGAACCATTCACTGCCGTCAGAGTTTCATCTCCTCACAAATAAGATCTTTGTTTAGAAATGTGGCTTTGTAGTTCTGTGAGAACCAGTAGAGTTCCACTTTCAGGAAAATATTAATGATTCAGCATGAATAAGTAAAGGAGGATGAGACCTTTGTGGTGTCTGCTGAGAGATAGCAGTATTTTGCCACAGCTGACAAAAAAACCCAAGCCCACTGCCTGCGGATGCTTACTCCAAACTTCCACTTACCCACAAACAAGGCACACCCCACATAGTTCCTCTCCAAACTTACCCAGAAAATTGCCTTCCCCCCCTGAATACGCAACCCTGGGGATTCTTACCCCAAACCTCCCCCGTCCTCCCAGCAAACCAAGGGGCAAGGACTCAGAGATATGCCCAGTTCCAGTGAAACTGCAGTAAACTTCAGTAATCTTTCCAAGGTAGGAATTGGTATCCCTTCTTCTTCCTCCTCCTTCTTCCTTTTCTGTCAGCACCAGCTGCTACAATGCGTATTGCCCTATAAAACACTTTCTGTTGGATTCTGGTGCCCTCAGGTGCCCTTCTCCTCCCCCCTCCTCCCAGATGAACACCTGTGAGAGGCAGATGGTACAGATAATCCAGAATATATTTCTTGAGTCCATGTAGAGAAGCTGCCAAGCTGCTGATTTTTTGGCATCATGCCTCGTGGCATCCATGGCTGGTGAGAGACGCAGATGCCGCCTGAAAATAGCTGAAGAGGAAATTCTCCCAGTGTCTCTGGAGGTCCGGGGAAGGCGGCTCTGCCGTCAGGTTTGTGGGCAGGCATCCCGCCGGCACCCCTGCCGGCAATGCCTTGCCAGCAGAGCTTCCTTGCTCTTGTCTTAATCAGCCCTTCCTCCAGATCCTCTTCAATGGGCTCCCTAGGCACTGCCTTGCCTTCTTGTAGTGGAGGGAGAGAAGCTGTTTGTGGTGGGACATGGCCTGGCAAAGGCAGGAAATGTGTCTTTGGGGACCTGGGAGCTGTTGTTTCCCCCCCGCGGGCTTCACCTCCATGCAGACTCAGAGGCTGCAGCAACAGATATTTCTGTTCATTTGTTTTCATGAAAGATAAGCACCAGCCCACATTTAACGTCTGCTCAGAGGTCTAATATGCACCCTCTTAACCGCTGGGCTTTGCCAGAGCGGTTGCACAGGGAGGCTTTGGGGGCATCCAGCCGCGCAGGTAGGAGAGGGCTCCCAGCACAATCCCACAGCAGGCTGCATCCTTCAACTGCAGCAAAGGGGTCCCCGGGACAAACCACTGCCATTATCGGCTCAGCTCCTTCCTGACAAGAGAAGCGGTTTTCTAACATGTGATCATGCTTGGGAAATAGCTGGTTCACACACAAAGAGATTAACTCTGGGGTAGGAGTCAAGCCCAGGCACAGCCATGGCAGTTCCTCTGAAATTCGGATACTCATCAGGGCCCATCGCAACTGAAGCTGGATTATTTCATAGTAGTCGTAAGGAAAAGTAGCTGAGACCAGCTTACCAGCCCATAAGACTAACAATAAAAATACCAAAGAGTCAACACACTGTGCTTTCCCTATTGTGTGGGGCTTCAGGGCAGCGTAAATCCCTGCACTGCCTGGCCAGTTTTGAAAGGCATGTTCTTATTGCCCAGGGTCTGCCAAACACTTTCCGGTCATGAAGGAGAGCAAAGCCCTTGCCTGAAGGGGCTGATGGTCAGTGGCAGACTAGCAGAGAGGGAAAGGAAAAAATAAGACAGAAGAAAAAGCATGTGAGTGTTGGGAAGTGTGTGGTTTCCCCCAGTGTATTTTGAGAAGCTGGAAGAAATGTGGGAAACATTAATTTTCTTTCCACTATTTATTCTGTATTAGTTCTATAACCTTAAGATCTGTAATTCAGATTAACATCCTTCATTTCCAGTATTCAGTCCTTTTATGCACATTTTGCAGAAAAATGCCTCTTGGTCCTTGTCCTCTCTTTTTCCTCCCCCAAACCAGGACACTACACCCAGCTCCTTAAAAACACAGGGGTACCTAACCCCATTGGGATCAAATAGGCTTAACCAGATTTAGGTTCCTAAATACCTTTGAGGATCTGGGCTTTTATCAGCTCATTTAATGAGCTCCTATAGTCAAAATGCACAAACAAGGTCTTAAAGCCAGTGGCTCCGAGATTCAGTGCAGAGCAGGTCCTCCAAATGCAGGCACCGAGGCAAAAGGTCAGGGAAAGTTCCATAAAGGAGTGTTGAGATGGAGATAGGTACTATGTTCCCCAGGCATCAACACTGTGTCTGCATCAGGTGATGTAGTTGCAATCAAAAAAGAGCCAAGCAGCATTTGCAGCAGACCTGCTTTCTGAATTCCCTGTAAGACAGTCTCTCCTGCTCGTGTTTTCTGAAGGAACCTGATTTCTCGCTGCGGACCAGGTACAAGAAGGCGACATGAAGAATTTCAGCTATGCTAACACAGTTTTGGTGGGAATACCTCTTCCCATCAAAGGGCACAAGTAACAAATGAACTAACTTGAGTCACAAGTGACTTAGCAGAGAGACATGAAGAAGCTCATAGCTGTGGCTGCTCTTGCTGCCTCACCACAGAATGAATCAGCAGCTCCCTCTAAAAAATAATAATATTCATTACCACAGAGCTTGCACACCAATCCCACTCTACTAAAGAATATAACTGCTAGGTAACATAGAAAACAGTGCCTTTTGGCTGTAGTTTAAAAGAAGAATAGGTGGTGTCAGAAACAGCAAGGAGGAGTATCGATGCTGCAACAGCTCAACGATAAACAAGTTTGGGTTGTGGTTTTTGGGAAAGCGTCACAAGAAGAGACCTTTCAGGGAAAAATTTAGGAGGAAAATAACAAGATTGTTTTTTCGGTAGTTTATGGGCAGCCTGTGGATAAGATGTAGATGATGAGGGTTAAATCATTCAATGCTATGAGTTGTGGCAGTGCCTGCCCCAGGGGTCAGTGAGGGCTCTGCTATCCTGAGTAGATGGCAGCTAAACATGAGGACACAACCATGGACCTCCAGGAGCCTCTCCAGGAAGTCACTTATCTGCTACCTTGCTCAGGAGGTCTGACACAACCGGACACACACGATTTGTTCTTGGGTTGCTGTGCGGAAATGAAAACAGGTGTTATAAAAATACAAGGTAGCCCTCTATGCCTTCCACAGAGGATGTTGGCTTTGATCATGTAAGAAATGGAAATTTTACATTATTCAGAATATTTCACCACCTCTGGACTGGCTGATGGATCTCAAGAACCCTTTTTAACAGTGGTATAGGGCTGGGAAACTGTGGATACATGCCTTAAAATAGTCCTGGTCCATGATGAAAATTTTCATTGTGAGGTTAGCTAGGAAAAGCCATTTCTTGGTAATATTACATAAAAGGGTGTCGTGGTTTTGGCTTCAGATGGCAACAAAGAACCACGCCCCGTTCGCTCCAGGCTTTGCTGATGGAAAGCACAAGGAAAGGGCAGAACTCGTGGGCTGAGACAACGGCAGTTTTAATAGAATAACAAAGGTAGCACAAAAAAAACAACATTAACAACAATAACAACAGTAACAAGGACAGAGGAGTACACAGACGCGGTTAGGGACCCGCTGCTCACCGACCGCCCCCGGGGCGCCCCCGGGGCGCCCCCGCCGCTCCAAGCAGTGACTGCCCGCCCCCTCCCGGCAGCTCAGCGCGGGCGTGGCTCACATGGGATGGAATGTTTATAGCCCCGGGCCGGGGAGAGTTAACCCTCTCCCTGCCGGAACCAGGACAAGGGACCACTGATGCTAGGTTATGTGTGTGAGCTTGGAAAATGAAGAGGCAGATTAACAATGTCTAAAGCAGGAGATGATTTCCACAGTAATCAAGACAGTAGACACAGAGGACCTACTTGATAGTAATAGCCATAGTGAGTCCAACTAATGGATTAACTTTCCCAAAGCAATGTCCAACAAGCTGGAGATATGAATGGAGACAGAGAATCAGGTCCACAGATGGCAGAGAGGTCTGGTGGTTCTCCATGCTCCTCAGGCAGGTCTGGACTGTAGAAACCGTTTGGATAAGGGCTGCAGCATTACATGATGCAAGAGAGAGTCCTTCTTCTAACCACGATATAACCCTTCATCTTTGTCTGCTGCACCTGAACACACTTTGCTTAAACTCACTACTGGGCACCGTTCTTCTGTTTTGGTATTTATTCCATAGCAACAGGCCTTGATATTATTGCAGTGTCTGCGGTATCGATTAGAAAGGGGCAGAGGGATTGGGGCAATGATTGTTCTGCTAATGGCAGTTCTTCAAGGAGCTGCCATTTCTGTTTTATTCAAGTAGCAATCCCCAGGCCTAGGGCTGTACTGGGTTTCAGCAGCAGGCTTCCTTCAAGGAAGCTGTTTCAGAAACCCATGCAGATTTCTTACATTGCTCTCCAGTCAAGTCAGCGCACCAGTACCCACTCTAGCTCTTCTCTTGCTCCAAGTGATGCAGGGATGCTCAGACCAACAGAGATGGAAAAGAGTAAAAGGCAGTGAGCACCGCTTACTGTGCTCTTGTGGAAGCACCACTACACTGATGGTACTCTAGGCTACCACTCTCTGTTAAGGTCCTGCTCATTTCCATCCTTCTAGCTCAATATTGAACTCTCCTGATGCAACAGCTTTGGCAAGAACCACCTATTCCTTAGCATGCAGCCAAATCCCACCGGACAGCCCAATCCCCTGCTTGCCAGGGAGACAGGATTTCTCAAGTTACCTGAAGACCAGTTAGGCACTTCTCTAAATTCTGCAAATTATCAGTGCAGGAGTAACGCTGAACTCCTGATGAAATCAAGGAGAGCTGAGGACTTAGCCCGCAGAGGTATTTTTAGAGTGGAGATATCTTAAAATTATGTCCTGTCTGCATTTTCAGGAAACTCACCACCTTTCAAGATCTGCCTCCGTGGTTTCTTTATTGTTGGAGTGGTGCTCGGGGTGTTAGGTAAATGTCACAGCATTCCCAGTGAAAAGAGGCATTAGTGCAAATCATAATCAGGCCTGAGGATTCAAATCCTCCCTCCAGGTACTTCGGTGTGACCCTGGCTCCAGGGGGGCACCTCTCCAAGTGTAAAATGGGGAGTTCTTTGACCTGTCAGGGTCAAGATGGATTAGAAATTCAACTCAAGCCCCGTGCAGCTGCATTGTAACCGACAGAGGAATCCCTGCATACGTGTTCAGCTTTTAGGTTAGCTTTCAGTGTTATTAATTTCCTTTTATAATCTCCATTTCATGTTTACCAACTCAGCACCAGATTCTCAGCTGATGTAAATCAGCAGTGATCCATTGCTGTTAAGTGAGCGGCATTATTTTACAGCAGTTGAGGGGGATGGCCCCTAGCTATTAATTTCACTTTGCTCCTCTCCCTTGACAGGAATAATCTTAGAATTCAAGACTAAATAAAAAATCACCCCTTGGACAGCTGAATCCTGTAATTCCCTCCTGCCCTCCGCTCTCCTTGCTGCCAGTGGAAATGAAGAGCACTGAGCACCTGGCAGGATCAGGCCCTCGGGTGGCTCGCTGGCTGTGCCAGCCCTCTAATTCTGGGGTAATGATAATAATCAGGCTTGCACCGAGTGTCGACACATATTTATTAATTGCAAGGTGCGGCTGGCCCTGCACTTTGCTAAGACAAACCCTTGCAGAACAATGTGCGCAGAGGAGGCTGGAAACCACCCCGCCGTGTGTCAGCAGCAGCTGGAAGGGGAGGAAACTGCCGACTGTCCCGTGCAAGGAGGCAGAAGGCTGAAAATCCGGCTGGAGAAGGAAGGATCTCCTTTTCTTGGGCTCAGCTTTCCTTTTGGGAAAACCTTTCCTATTCCATCAGAAAGTCCCCGACCTCGCCGCGGCCCCAGCAGCTCGTGACACAAGACCAAGATGACACAATCGGAGCCAGGCTTTGCGCCAGGGCTGGCAGTGATTTAGTGACGTTCCTAGAGAGCAGGGGGAGGCAGGCCCTGGCCCATGAGCTGAAGGTTATTTGTGCAGAGTCATATATTTAAGGCAGCAATCACACGAGTCACAGAGTGGTAGGAAGGGAAGGGGAGCCTGCCTGCCTGCCTGCCTGCCTGCAAGGTAGCTGGTCCTGCAGAGGTGAACTGCTGGATGCTTGAGGGAGAAACCAGCAATGAGACTGGGATGGAGAAGAGCTTTCATTCTCACTTTCAGTGCTAAAAAAATAGGTAACAAGTGACTAGCTGGTGTTTGTTTACTGCTCTGTAAGCAATGCCCAGTGACTCACTCCTTTTAGTGCTTTCCTTTATCAAACGATGACATTACCCTCTCTTGTGAGCAGCTACTTTCCTTCCTTTTCCTTCAGCCTGAGGATTTACATACGGCGATACCCGATAAGCGAAGACAGTGCAAGACATCTCACTTCATACCTCAGCTTTGGTTGAGTTACGCCTGGCAAAACTGCAGCTTGCTTGAATGTGTCTGTAGGCTCTTCTTCCCTGTGCCTCTGCTGGCTTTCCTGCACAGCTGAGAGCACTTCGGAGCTGTGCTAACTCATGTCACTTAGAGCGATTTTCAAAGCCCACTTAACGTATCTGCCCTGTCGTAGCTGTGACCAGCCTGGCACTAATCAGGATGTTCAAGAAATATCAGCCAGTTACACACAGTCCTCTGAATCAGCGAAGAGGAGAAACTTCCTTTCTCATTTTAAGTAGTTTCTATATGTCTAGAGACGTCTTACAGAAACAGAAACTATACCTGATAAAGTGCCAGCATTAATCCATTTGATGTATTTAAGTGCGGCTGTTTAACAGCAACATATCAAGTTAATGCAATACTGATGGAATAAGAAATGGCATCAGAGCATTTCAAAAGATTTCTTATCACAAGGAAAAAAAAGGATTGTGACTTCCTATTTCATTTCTCTGTGAATGAGAACACCTTTGCTATTTACATTATTTACTGTTTACTGTAGTAGAGTCACTACTAAAAATCAAAGTGATTTGCAGAGCCCTGCCAGTTCTTTTTATATCTCCTTTGCTGACTCAATAAACATCTGACACTCCAGTATTGTAACTAAGTACTGTACTGATTCTGCCCTCATTGAAAACATCCTTCTAAGAGAAAGGAATTGTTCTGCTTCTGCTAAAAATGTGATTCGTCTGGCGGAGCATTTGTAAAAGCTGTTTTCCCCCAGTGTTACTGTGGCAATTGGAAGCAGTTAGGCATGCACTAGAGAAGCTATGTGAAATCTTCTGATATGCAAATATACTGCTGTATACATGGCAAAGAAGAGCTTTGGGCACGCTTACATGAAACAGAGTTGCGTTAACAAACAATTCCCGTATATGCTGTTTTGGAATAAAACTTTGTCCTGAAAAATGATGTGAAGTAAATATTCCAAAAAAGCCTGTGCTGGTAGAGGACTGGTTCTGAACTCAGACCAGTTCTGCCCCAGGCTAGAACTGTTTCTCCCAGTACAGACACCTTTAAATAAAATAGAGCAGGATTGAAGCCAAGGAGCCCAAGCAAGGTGCAGCAAGGGAAGACAGTCTGGTAGCAGCTGGCAAGGACAGGGCATTTCACTTCTCGACCATCACCTGGCAGAATCAAACTGGATGGATGTCCCTGTGGGAAAAAGTGGCCTTCCAGTCTGAAGAGGACACGTTGCATCTGGTCCGTATCTGCTCTTGGATCCAAATTCAGGCAGGGAAGAGACAATGGGAAACCAGAAAGAACAGCCTAATGCAACTCCACTATGGTGTTCTTGGATGCCAGCCATAGGCGAGTCTTCCAGGTAAGCACAGAACACAAAGGAATTTATGAGCACATAAATCATAGGAGCTGAAGATGGGAAAGGCCACTGGAGGACTAGTCAATGCAGGCCTGTTTTCTACAGGGAATTTCCTAGTTGACAGTTTTAACAATTTCAAACAATAGGGCTTTAACTTTCCTCTGGAAGCAATTCAAGGTGGTTAGGCACCTATCTGAACCTTTCAGCATCTTAGTGTGTTTCATGGCACTGGCCCTATGCAGATTCCTAGCAGTTCTTGCTGCAGGTCATTACATTCAGATTTCTTTTTGCTATTTATTCTGGTCTTATTCTATGACGAAGCAAATGCAGAAGTGGAGGTAGTCACTTCAGGCTTACCTTCACTGTGGTTTTCCCTAGACTTCCTCACAGGGAAACTGAGTCAGCAGGAAGAGTAGTGAAAACGTCCCCAGGTGGACAATCTGGGCTTGGGTTACAGTGAACTGAGAAAATGTATTAAAATCAGGGAACAAGGAAGCCTGCATGCAGCGTTGTTGTGGGATAACTGCAGTGTGTTGCAGTTACACTCTACTATACAGCAGAATGGCCTCTGTGTAGTCCGGTCCCTAAGATTTGAGCCACTTCCTCAAACTGCTTCTAGAAACTAGGCTGAGATTCAACAAGGCAGATCGCATCTTCAAATGGCTTTGCTGGATCGTACTAGGGCAGGCTGTGCATCAGCAGCTACTCCACAACAGATTCCCAAGGAAATCGCCTCTTCCCCTAACATCTGAGAGTAAAGCTAGAGCAAGAGCAGAAACCTACTTGTGCTTAAATTCTGCTTTATATTCTCTGTAGAGATGAGCAGAGTCTGTTGGCATTTTGCAACGATTGCGAGGAACTTTAGTGGTTAATTGTATCCTCTGTTTCTTGCTTTGCTATCTCTGTGCACATTCACATGAGTCCTAAAAGGAGTTTACTGTTCAAATGGCTAGGCTCTGGGCCAGGAGCAGCGCCTACATAGAACACTGTGAAACATCTTCTCACGTGCTGTGATAAAATGCTCAGGGACTTACTGTGTAGAGCTATGAGTATGTCCGCAAAGTCATGAAACTTTATGCCATCAGTGCTCCAAGTGCTGCAAGGTTGTAATCTCAGAGCAGGCTGTTGGCCAAAGTAGGAGAGTAACAGACCTAAACGGCACCCAGCATTCAGGGACTGTGTCGGCATTAGATGGTGGGACTTTCCAACCCGGTGTGCAAAGGGAGTTAAGGAGGTGGCTGGCCAAAATGTGCAGGTCAGCGCAGTGGGAGAAGTGGGGCAGTAGCATAATGGGCACAAAGAAAGGAAGGAAAGGGTGAAAAGCAGGTTACAGCGGTGGTGGCAGTGTGGTGGGAGGCCACCAGAAGGCTCTCAAAGCAGTAATGTGCTTAACCATTTCCTCTTGCCCTGGGTTGGTTGCTCACTTTCAGCGTGTGTGAAAGGGGAAGAGGGTGGTGGCCACTGCGGTGTGCCAGGCGAGAGTCAGGACAGGGAGAGGAGAAGGAGCTGGGGGTGGGTGATGGTTTAGCCGTAGCTGGAGGAAGATGGTTTGTGTTAGCCTATGGCTTGTTTGGATTCATCACCACCCTTTACTGTCCCTTTCACGTTGTTCGCACCAACACTTAAATTAAAATGTTAATAAAATGTAAAGAAGGACAGATACTTTCTACTGAGGTCCCTTGCCCTGAACTGGCAGTCTGTGCATCCATGCCTATGCACAGCCACGTGTCTTTCCCTCCTGTGTTACGCAGGGATCCTTGCTTACAAGCAGAGATGCTCTTGGAGCCCAGCCACTGTGGGGGCTCCCTGGGACCCTGTCCAGGTGAGGGAAGAAGCGCAATAAATACTTAGCTAAGATAGAAATGCTGAAATGGAAGAAGTAAGGGGCTCACCTCGTAGCTTCCCCCTGGCATACTAGAATTCTTAGGTCTTCCTTAACAGATACTCTGCCAGTCACAAAGTCTTGACTAACCTGAGGCAATCATAATAAAACATAGTTTAGTAGGAATGACCCATGACAAAACCCTCTCTCACCCACCAGAATTTGACAGGTAGCGCAAACCCTGCCAGAGCGTGACTTCTTTCCTCACAAAGCACTTCAGCTCCAGCCTCTTGATTGAGAGCTACAAGGTGCTCTGACACGTTCCTTCTCCAACAATTCATTCACCGTGGCTTTGTGCAATAACTGTCGTATTGCAGTGTTTCTTCAGGGCTTCCTGGCTCTCCCCGGGAGACAAGGAGAGGCCGGAATGGTGGTGGGGCAGTGCATCAGGCAGTGCAGTCGTGTCCACAGCGGAGCTTTGCCGTTGATTCCAGCAGTTTGCAATGGCGAGCAAGCTGCACCGCAGTGCAAGCCTGCGCTGAAACACAGCCTCGTCCATCTGGCCAACATGATTGCAAACGGGTGGAGGATGTGCAGGTACTGATCACTTTTGGCGCGACGCGAAAACAGAGTGGGAGGACAACTGGAAGCCAGTCAAACCAGCAGAGAAGTGTTAATCCTTGCTTACTGTGTGCCACTAGTGAGCAGAGCACAGATTGTCTCCAGCGTTAATGGCCAGTGGAAACTGGGCTGTGTGGGTGCAGGGTGGTTCAGTGAGAATACAGCTGGGCTTGCTGGGAGTCTTGTACCAACAGGCTGTGAAAGTAATAGCAGGCGTGGGAGTCGGGAGGCATGGGTTTGATTTTTGTGGGGTTCCTGGGGCAAGGTCCTACCTCTTGGCCTTTCACCCACCTCCCTGGCACTGGGAGGTGGTGAGTTCTTTGGAGCAGAGGCTGTCCCCTCAGACGAGTGTGGACACGGTGAGTCGAAGTAAAATTCAAATAATCATAGTGAGGTCCTCCCTTGCCTAATTGTCTACTAAAATCCCTGTCTGCGTATCTGTGTCACAGTGGCTGGGAAAAGTGTGGCAGGAAAGGGTTAATTTGTTGGGGGGGCGGGGGTGGTTTGCAGGCAGAAGGGAGGAGCAGGAGAGTATTTCTGTATTAACATGCAGCTGGTTAATGCAGCTGAATAGCCCTGGCTCAGCTGTTACCTTTCTCAAAGCCAATGGCAAATGATGAAAAACCGTGGTAATATCTATTAAAAGTTTGTGGAAGGGGCCTGCTCAGTGGGAGCTTTTCCATCTCACATACAAGTGATGATTTAGAACAGAGAAAGATCCCCTCGAGGGGATTTTGTGAACCATGCAATGCTAATTAACTCCATTGTTGTATTTTGTTTTGAACATAAGAGTCCCTCTGGGATTGCAGCACTCTTTCCTCCTGCAATAGATTTCCATTTTGCACCACTGTATAAAATCTCCTCCACATCCCATCAGCAAAAGGGATTAACAATAGGGAGAAGCATATGTGCATAGTTTTATGGTTCTAGGGAGGAATGTCTCTCCCTTCACCTCCCAGATGCATTCTCAATAGGGGCCATTCTGTACATCCTTGCTCTCGCTGTTTCTTTAACCTTGAATTAAAAACAAGTGTGCATCAAACACTGGGCAGCATCTCCCTTTGATCTTCAGCATATTCAAACCACTTCCGAGCATGCTGTGCTGGAGTTTGTTTTGGTGGTTGGGTTGTTTGAGCACAAATAAAAATAAAAAAAAAAAAAAGAAAAACAAAATCCAGAATCCAGCACCCCCTAGACAATCAACAAAACCCGTCAACACCAGGAGTGGAAGCACTGGTGAAAGACTGATTTGCTCATCTCCCCTTCAACTCAAAAGGAAAGCAAGAGAATGAAAGCTCCCATCTGTTTGAAGCCCTTACTGTCTTGAGCCAACTATGTTAGGAAGAAACTTGACTCCCTCTGTGCTGGATCTGCTCTTCATTTTCTGGACTTCTGGCGTCCCACTTTGGCTTGTGCAAACACCCTCTGCTCACTCCTTTTGTGTTGAACAAAGTGGACCCCGACTCACCCTCCTACTCTGGCTATTACAATGGAGGATCTACTTCAGCCAAGTCAGAACAAGGACAAGAATGAGGAGCACCAGGTGAATCAAACGGCTTCTTAATTCATGAGCTTCAGTCTCTGGCCTCCATCAACTCTGAGAAAGCCCAGATCTCCTTGTGGTGTCTTGAATATTCTCTTTTCTCCACTGCCGTAAGTTTCAGCTCTGCACAGGCCAGTATTTACAGAGAGTTGATGTCCGTCTTCCTGCTTTAGGCAATTTGGTTGTTTCATAGTGAAAAATATGTAGCAAGCTGTGCCAAGGGAGAGGTTAGTGTGCTGGCATCAGATTGACTACTTCTGGATGGAAGAGGAACTGCACTGGGAGCTACCAGCAGCTGCTTGCCACCAAGAGGAGCAGGGATTTGCAAGTAAGAGACTTTCTTGTGTACCTTATAGCACTGTAAATTCTTAACTTTTGATTCTTAATTCATGCTGGAATATATATGTTATATGCATATGTAATTGTAATATGGACAAGTTTTGAGTTCTCTGCAGGAACATCAGGAGAGATATTTAACAACATCTTCAGGAGCGTCAATAACGTGTGTCATAGAGGAGCCCACTGCAGTGCTGCCTTTGCGCTCAGGACCCTGAGGGCACGACTGTGCCACCTCCAGACCCAGGCAGAGCTGTGGCCCACAGGAGACACTGCAGCCCACCAGAGGCCCTGCCCGCTCCGCCTTCAGTCAGCTATGCAGAATAGTGGGTATATTAAACAGCTTTGTCAAGGACCCCGGGGCGTGCTCATTGAAGGAACAGCCTCTGCGGTATTGCTACTAGACTGATGAAGTAAAATTTGTCATGTAAAGCTGCCTGTTCCCCCCACAACATCCCGTGCTTACTGCAAACTCCTCTTTTCCTTTCCAAAAGGAGGGTAATCAGTTCCAAAATATTTATACTGGCTCTACCCCAAAGCTTCCTGCACCTCCGTGGCTGGATGGATTTTCGCTTGGAGTAGCACATTCAGTGATCCCAAGAGAAAGTGTTTCTGAGACCCCTCTTGTTCAAATGCTATAACACTATCTTATGCTGTAGGGTTTGAGGGCTATTACTATAACAGTTGAAGTTGTAGTTGTCTGTCTCAACAGTGGCCTACAGAACATGCTAGTGTATATAAAGCAACAAACTGAAAGGGCATTCAGGGTTATTCTTTCTGAAAATGCTGCTAAATATTTTCTGCTTGAGTGTTACGGGTCCGTGTAAATACATAATTTTCTTCTTTTCTTCACAGTCCCTTTATAGCAAATGACGGAATTAAAAAGGTAAAAAGTCAATGTGAGGGACTTCCCTTTCTAAAATCCTCATCTGACTTCAAACACACGTGGCGGTGTAGTGACCTCAACATCTTCTCACTCACATCTGTATAAAATAACCAGAGCAACTCCATAGGCTTACCCTGCTCAACATCCAGAGAGGGAAGCCCCTTTTTTGAGAGGTGTTTCCAGTGCAGTCTTCTCAGCAGGAGCGCATTTGCCAAACCCTGATGCTTTTTTTCACCCTTTTATATATATATATATATATAAATACAAAGGAAGATTTCTGTGAATAGAACAAGCCCAAAAGTAATTTTTTCCAGTTCACTCCATAAGCTCATCTTCCTCTAGCACTCGCTGACCACTGGCTCGTGAATGTGTGGGCAGGGAGACTCGGCAAAGGTGCTGTCAGTGTGATCCTCATCATGCCAGCTGGGATCGCCTTCTCTGCTCTCATGTGGCTGAAGACAACCGTCCTTTATCGAGCTGCTGTGGATAGCCATTGCCCTGAGCAGCTCAGGTTCATGTACGAAAGCTGATGAACAGTTTCCTGATGAGCGTGTGACGGGGACATCAAATGCCACGCAAGAAAGCAAGCCCTTTTATGACTGCTGAGGTCACAGTAAGACAAAGCGCAGCAAAGGTTTTCCACAGGTACTGAGAGCTGATTTTGCTTGAAGCCGCTACTGCTCCTGGCGCCGTGGAGGCATCGCTCTGCTATACTTAGCCCGCTCTCCTGGGCTAAGTATAGAAGACAGTTGAACTCCTAGAATTTTCATTCCCACTCCGAGTTTTGGAGTGCAGCTCTTGCCAGGCAATCTCATCTGCATGTTCTGCCCCTAAAGAGGTCCCCACCATCTCCTCTGGGGCTCTGTGAGACGCCTCATGTCCCCAGTGTGCAACCCACAGCTGGGCCGGCCCACCTCTGGCTGCCTTGCTTCAGCAGCAACGTGGAGATATTTTTGTGGTTTCCTTGGTAGAGATGCTTAATGCCAATGTCCGTTTGTCCTCTGTCACCTATGGCTTTCCACACACTGCTATAACGAGTGAGAAGCAAGTCCTCTGCCTTTTGAGTGGCTTTCACATACTGTTAGGAAGAAGCTGGATATGGGGAAGGGGGGCACAAGGAAGGGTGGGAGCTGCTTCCTCAGCTGCTGAGCTTCCTCCCAGCCAGTTTCTGAGTTTTGCATCACCATGTCAACATTTTTCCCTCCGTCAGACAGAAATGAGTGGAAGGGTAGCTAGTCCTGCTCATCACAGAGGGCACACGCTACTTGCAAATATTATTTTAGCATGTCCCTGATCTTCCCTGTCTTGGCCTAATATTTGCAGTGGATAATTTCTAAAGCCTAGATAACATAAGCTCGTGATTGAACATGCTTTTCTTAAGCTAAACTCCACCTTGTTCCCAAGTAATTGCTTCTTCTCGGTGCCCCATGTTAAATCCTCAGGAGAACAGGACAGAGGCTCAACCCCCGAGTCTTACAGACAAACCCACGTGTCTGGGGGCTCCGGGGGCTCCTGTGTCACCCCCCAATCTATCCTTCTTCCTTCCTCCATCCCTCTCCCCTCCACTGTCATGTGTCATGCCCGGCTCTTTTCCTGGAGAATCGGGTTTCCCTGCCTGGAGGTGGCATCCACACAGAGCTCCTCCAGGTCAGGTCCCTGGACTGCCCGAAATATCCCGCTCAGCTGCCGTCCGCGTGACAGGAGGCAGAGGTGGGTGTCACGCAGGGATGCATTTCAAAGCCAAAGAACCCTTGTTTTAAGCCTGTCGCAAGCTTTGTGCAATAACCTTTCTCCCAGAAGATTGGCGATAAAGCTTTTAAAATTAATTTGCATAATTGGCTCTTTAATTCTTTTTAAATGGAAACCAAAATGGCACTGCTCGCAACAAAAAAGACTTTCACAAAAGCCAAAGGACTGGTTGCAAGGTGTAGATGTGCCACTGAGCTGAAACTAAGCTCAGATAAAAGATAATTAGGCAGACTGAACCAAATTCTGGTTGCAGATAGAGCGGGGAAAGTCTGAGGGAACAGCACAGACTTCAGTAAAATTAATTCACGCTCGTGTCAGCATAACTGAGACTCGGTCTGCAGTAACTACTTTAACTTTTCAGGTCTGTGGTTAATTAGCCACCCTTTTATTAGGTTAATAAACACTGCAGATATTTTTATGGCAGCAGGGCAAATGTTCCATTTGTGTGAAAGACCAAGACACCATTTGAGTCAACCTGACTGCGATCATTTAATTCAGAGGAAATTTTGGCCCACTGAGATACTATTGAGGGAGCTGTGCACAGAAAACCAGACAGAGTTCAGCTGGTGAAACACTGTTCTCACGTGCTTGTAAATGAAAAGCAACATTTCTAATGAAGTGCAATGCATTTTACCTCCCACCCCTCCCCGAATTACATGTGTGGGTTTATATGGTGTTTTCACCTTAAAATAATAATAAAAAAAGCAATTTTAGTGGGTACAGTTCACCACACTCATTTCTAAAGAGCTGTTTCTATTGTTAAAAATATCCAAATGGCAAGGTACGAACCTGTTCTACAGGAAAGCTTGGTTTTCTCCCCCGGCTTGCAACAATTCATTCTTTAATCAAATATAATGAAACTCCACCGGTGTCCTCTACTCGCCAGCACTGCCAGTTACCCAAAGCAGCCTGAATACCAGCTAGAGGCTTATGGCCATAACCTCGTTGGCCTTTGCTTTAAAACAGTATTGAAATAGAAACACCGGAGCTGGGGCGAGCCAGCAGAATACAAATGGAAGTGTTCTGTGACTTGTTGGTCCTCCCGGGTGCTCCATCACTGCTCGTGCCATGGAAACGCAGCCCGGGCGGCGGGAGCACGCAGGAAGCCCACAGTTGAATTCTGCTCATGGGTACCACTGTGTAAATCCAGAACAACACCACCAGGCTTAATTGGGATTTTCACCTGGGCAACCAAAAATGCCTGAAGTAAGGCATAGCTGGGCTGCTGCAGACACTGCCAGGAATAAAGCTGAGTGGTCAAGGTCAGTTGCAAGTACTGCTGCTCAGATCAATTTCAGGTAGCTCACAGCTCTCACAGATATCAGTATTGCCCATATTTTATTTTATTTTTTCTGTAATTTTTCAAGAGTCCTTGTAAGAATAAAAATTGTGTTGCTATAAATTAAAAAACCCTCATGAAATACAGTGAGAGCAACACATACCACACCGTGGCACCAGGGATGTGATCTGTTTTAAGAAACACATGGCTTGATGTTTAATGAAGGGAGCCTGTTGAAGGATTGCAGACCAGGAGGGCACACTAGATTTGTTGTTTTATTAGGTTCTGGGTTATGTACTTCTCCTTGTGCAGGGTATCTGACAACACATGCCATTCCA
Source organism: Rhinoptilus africanus (assembly GCA_013400135.1). Classification (NCBI taxonomy): domain Eukaryota; kingdom Metazoa; phylum Chordata; class Aves; order Charadriiformes; family Glareolidae; genus Rhinoptilus; species Rhinoptilus africanus. Next base: position 144,558 of record VXBO01014184.1, read on the forward strand.
CTCACAACCAAATGAGCTGGGGGGAGGAGGGCAGAAACAAAGCATTTATGAAGGACTGGAGCATTTTTTTTTCTACCTTTGGAGAAAAGTGTTAAAGAAAAAAAAAAATTGTATCATTTTGTCTAAACTAAAACCAGAAACAGACAGAAAGGAAAATGGAATTTAAGTAGATGGAGGAGAGTAATAGTTCTGCACGAGCACACAGAAAGAATTGTTAAAAATGCACAAAATACACCCACCAACATCCAGTTCATTGAAATCATGCAATTAAGATGCAGCAAAACCCCTCCAGTATATCAGGGCCAGATCTTGAAAATACTTCACCACCTACAACATGAATTGAAGATACTTTCCATCACACATGAGACAATTGGCACTTTGTGGGACCAGGAACTACATGGCTATGACCAGACCGTGCTTGCAGGTACAGCCATCCATGCTCCATCTTTGGAATTGCCTGAAAGTAGTGGGTAAAGGGCACTGCTGAGGCTGGCATTTGCTGCCTCTCCTCATCCAGCATCACTGCAGGCCACTACCAGAGGGGTCTGTCTCTAATTCCTCTCTAACCCTGCCTCTGTGCAGCAAGCTGTCGCCACCACTTTATTTTGGATGTTGTGATGCTGCAGCCAGCACTGCTCCATTTCAACTCTACCCAAGTTAATTTCTCAGAAAACTGCTCTTTCCACACGTGCCTCAGAAACC
>VXBO01014184.1:146022-158756 GCA_013400135.1 Rhinoptilus africanus
GTCATGCCCGGCTCTTTTCCTGGAGAATCGGGTTTCCCTGCCTGGAGGTGGCATCCACACAGAGCTCCTCCAGGTCAGGTCCCTGGACTGCCCGAAATATCCCGCTCAGCTGCCGTCCGCGTGACAGGAGGCAGAGGTGGGTGTCACGCAGGGATGCATTTCAAAGCCAAAGAACCCTTGTTTTAAGCCTGTCGCAAGCTTTGTGCAATAACCTTTCTCCCAGAAGATTGGCGATAAAGCTTTTAAAATTAATTTGCATAATTGGCTCTTTAATTCTTTTTAAATGGAAACCAAAATGGCACTGCTTGCAAGAAAAAAGACTTTCACAAAAGCCAAAGGACTGGTTGCAAGGTGTAGATGTGCCACTGAGCTGAAACTAAGCTCAGATAAAAGATAATTAGGCAGACTGAACCAAATTCTGGTTGCAGATAGAGCGGGGAAAGTCTGAGGGAACAGCACAGACTTCAGTAAAATTAATTCACGCTCGTGTCAGCATAACTGAGACTCGGTCTGCAGTAACTACTTTAACTTTTCAGGTCTGTGGTTAATTAGCCACCCTTTTATTAGGTTAATAAACACTGCAGATATTTTTATGGCAGCAGGGCAAATGTTCCATTTGTGTGAAAGACCAAGACACCATTTGAGTCAACCTGACTGCGATCATTTAATTCAGAGGAAATTTTGGCCCACTGAGATACTATTGAGGGAGCTGTGCACAGAAAACCAGACAGAGTTCAGCTGGTGAAACACTGTTCTCACGTGCTTGTAAATGAAAAGCAACATTTCTAATGAAGTGCGATGCATTTTACCTCCCACCCCTCCCCGAATTACATGTGTGGGTTTATATGGTGTTTTCACCTTAAAATAATAATAAAAAAAGCAATTTTAGTGGGTACAGTTCACCACACTCATTTCTAAAGAGCTGTTTCTATTGTTAAAAATATCCAAATGGCAAGGTACGAACCTGTTCTACAGGAAAGCTTGGTTTTCTCCCCCGGCTTGCAACAATTCATTCTTTAATCAAATATAATGAAACTCCACCGGTGTCCTCTACTCGCCAGCACTGCCAGTTACCCAAAGCAGCCTGAATACCAGCTAGAGGCTTATGGCCATAACCTCGTTGGCCTTTGCTTTAAAACAGTATTGAAATAGAAACACCGGAGCTGGGGCGAGCCAGCAGAATACAAATGGAAGTGTTCTGTGACTTGTTGGTCCTCCCGGGTGCTCCATCACTGCTCGTGCCATGGAAACGCAGCCCGGGCGGCGGGAGCACGCAGGAAGCCCACAGTTGAATTCTGCTCATGGGTACCACTGTGTAAATCCAGAACAACACCACCAGGCTTAATTGGGATTTTCACCTGGGCAACCAAAAATGCCTGAAGTAAGGCATAGCTGGGCTGCTGCAGACACTGCCAGGAATAAAGCTGAGTGGTCAAGGTCAGTTGCAAGTACTGCTGCTCAGATCAATTTCAGGTAGCTCACAGCTCTCACAGATATCAGTATTGCCCATATTTTATTTTATTTTTTCTGTAATTTTTCAAGAGTCCTTGTAAGAATAAAAATTGTGTTGCTATAAATTAAAAAACCCTCATGAAATACAGTGAGAGCAACACATACCACACCGTGGCACCAGGGATGTGATCTGTTTTAAGAAACACATGGCTTGATGTTTAATGAAGGGAGCCTGTTGAAGGATTGCAGACCAGGAGGGCACACTAGATTTGTTGTTTTATTAGGTTCTGGGTTATGTACTTCTCCTTGTGCAGGGTATCTGACAACACATGCCATTCCACTCACAACCAAATGAGCTGGGGGGAGGAGGGCAGAAACAAAGCATTTATGAAGGACTGGAGCATTTTTTTTTCTACCTTTGGAGAAAAGTGTTAAAGAAAAAAAAAAATTGTATCATTTTGTCTAAACTAAAACCAGAAACAGACAGAAAGGAAAATGGAATTTAAGTAGATGGAGGAGAGTAATAGTTCTGCACGAGCACACAGAAAGAATTGTTAAAAATGCACAAAATACACCCACCAACATCCAGTTCATTGAAATCATGCAATTAAGATGCAGCAAAACCCCTCCAGTATATCATGGCCAGATCTTAAAAATACTTCACCACCTACAACATGAATTGAAGATACTTTCCATCACACATGAGACAATTGGCACTTTGTGGGACCAGGAACTACATGGCTATGACCAGACCGTGCTTGCAGGTACAGCCATCCATGCTCCATCTTTGGAATTGCCTGAAAGTAGTGGGTAAAGGGCACTGCTGAGGCTGGCATTTGCTGCCTCTCCTCATCCAGCATCACTGCAGGCCACTACCAGAGGGGTCTGTCTCTAATTCCTCTCTAACCCTGCCTCTGTGCAGCAAGCTGTCGCCACCACTTTATTTTGGATGTTGTGATGCTGCAGCCAGCACTGCTCCATTTCAACTCTACCCAAGTTAATTTCTCAGAAAACTGCTCTTTCCACACGTGCCTCAGAAACCCCTTGGCAGCAGGTTAGCAAGATGTGACGGCTTGCCTACGGTTGTACAAAAGCAAGATTTGGGGCAAAAAGCGGTGAACTGGAATCTGTGGCCAAGGCAGAGGGAAAGCTGAATCACCTCTTCCAGTAGCAGCCTACACAGCTGTAACATGAGGCCACATGTCTAAAATGTGATCCAAAACACCTCTCAAGAAACCCAGGCCTTCTGCCACTATACCATGGAGCTACCAGAATGATCCCACAGAAAATACGAGCAACAGAGGTGGTCTCCAAAATCCATGCCCTGTCCCAAACTTTAGCAGTGGACAAGGGCTGCAGGAAGGTTCACTTCTGCTTTCTTTGAGTTTCACAGCCCCAAGCCAACTCAGGAAGAACATAAAAGTGGTATCCTTCCATTTAAGACATTGATTTAAGACATGTGGAAACTTGACCTCAACTCCCTTGTAACTCAGAAAGGAGTTAGACACATGCCTCCTAGAAATTTAAGGAATAGGTGGGAGAGAGGACAGGAAATCCTCTTCTTGATAGTCTAGTGGTGTGTGGCAACAAATGCAATACTCACAGGGCTGGAACTAAGCTGAAGGGAGCATTAATCCCCGTCTCTTCTCCTAGGTCACTGGTTAGGGCAGTGAGTACGAGTGTAATTTTGCTCTTCAGCTCTTTTCCACAACCAGAATCAACACCTGGATGTGCTCACCTCTTCAGAGTATCACAGATTTCATGCATTTGGCACTTTGGTGCTAGCAAAGCACTTAACGCTGGCATGATTTCACTCAGTAATGGCTTCCTTATGAGTACTTTAAGCTTGTTGCACTAAGAAATCATCATTATAGTACTCTAGTTCCACGACACCACCCTCTCAGGAGGACGCTCTGCACACTTTCCTCTTTCTCCTCAAGACCCTCAGAGACTGCTTTTTGAACAGTAAGGTATAAGTATTTTGCATGGGCTCCAGGATATTAACAGCTGGAATTTCTCACTCCCACGCAATGCAAATATCCTGGTTTCGATACTAGAGCTACTGGATATTCTGTTGACAGTGTCTAACACAGCTCTGGTGTTAGTTCAGCTAATGGACCACATATTTACAGCCGTCAGTCTTAGGTATATAAATAGGCTAAGGCTCTGGGAAGAGCAGGTTTCCCCCTCCCTGTTGCTGGAGAGGAAGTCGGTGAGGCAGAAGTGCTGGGTGTGACGGTCCCCTCTCCGACACCCCGGGCTCCACTCGAGAGCTCCCTGCAGCAGCCCTGCACATCCCATGGGATCACCCTTGGGGGGAACACCCTCCGCTTTTAATGGCAGAGGGAGATCCCAGTTTTAATTCCCTGGCCACTTTTTCCTCACCAGCTCAGAATAAGGAGCTGTGATTCTTCAGTGAGGAAACCAGCCCATTTTAACGTTTCTCTGAAAACATTCTGAGAAAGTCCCAAACCCATGGAGTTTTGTTTATAATTGCTGCCCGGCTGATAAATCCTGGAGACAGGGAAGCCTATATAAACAAAAAGATTTCCAGGAGCACAGGAAAACTGCAATACCAAGCTATCATCACCTTCTGATAGACAAAACATTTATAGTTTATTGTCAGGAGGACTTTGGCTGAAAAGCACTTGCATGAGCCAGAAAGGACTGACCTTTTGCAGCAGGCACAATAAGGTAGTGAACACCGCTGAGCTGTCAGAACTTCTGCAATAAACCCAAATCCCTTTTGATAAGGGGAATCAAAAGCACACAGCTCCCCAGCACCTCCTAATAATGCCCGCGACCTCAACGGTGCCTTACACAATCTGCTACATAGCTTGAGAACGAGATGCAACACCTGCTTCCCGGCAGCAGCCTTTTGTTTTCCTCTGGATAGGTGCTTAGCAATTTCAAATCAAGTTCCCCAAGCACAGGCTTCGGATCCGTCAGAGAGTTTTCATTCCCTATCCTGCTGTCCTAACGTGACCTGTCCAAGAAGCCTCAGCAGTATTACAGCAGCAAAGAGCTCAGCAACTTCCTCATAAATAACACGCTCCCACTCTGCTTTGTGCTCTGTGTTTAATACTGTATTTTAGAAATACCGGGAATCTATTTGAAAGCATGTAGTAATAAGATAAATGTTGTGCCCATCAAGAGTCAAAGTGCAGGCTGCGTACTCCTAGCACCTTGTGAGTCATGGCTTAATAAAGAAGCAACTCAGAGAAGGCTCCAAACAAACCTGAAATGGGTACAATTGCTCTTCCCTTTATATTGTGCAATATATATACATATAAAACCAAACTGAACCAAACCAAACCAACACTGTATCACATTATGGAGTTTAGTAACTTTGCATATACCTAGCCTCCTGCAGCATCAAAAGCAGCAATACATTCAAATCTCTTGCTTGATTTGCATTAAAAGGGAGCAATCCTTTTTATTTCAAAAAAGTTCATAAAAAAAAAAAGAGAACATAACGAAAAAACGAAACCAAGCCAAATAATGCCAACCCAAGCGGGAAGTCGCCAACCCTGGGTGGTGGAGTTGAAATGCAAGTCTATATTCAGAACCAGGGGCTCGGTGCCTAAGCCACAGCACACGTGTTCAGGCGACAGCTCTAGAAGAGCTGAAAATCAAAAGGAGTTTTAAGCCTTTTGGGTTTAACTGCTATTTTAATTGCTTTAAACAGTTATTTAAACATTAGAGTTCCGCAGACCCCTAAAAGCCCCTCAGACCTTGCAATGCCAAGTGCCTCAGTGTCTTCCTTACACCCAAACCCCCACTTCCGTCATTCCTCCACCTATGTGGAGGTCCTTTATGAAGTCACCGTGAGCCCAAATAATTTCATTGAATAATTGGATATGATGAAATAAATACAAAGTCTGAATCCAAAGAGGATGGGTGTTCTTCCATGTGTCTTTGATTCAGATAGTGGAATCCTAAGTAGAAGGGAGACCTCTCTGTTTCACATTTTTTGCTGGCAAAGTACAGAATTCTCCGCTTGGGACACAGATTTGCTGTAGTTTGCCTAGACACCAAGCCTCCATCTGCTCCCTCAGAGTTGTAAACCTCTTGCCTTGGTTCTGGGTTCTGCTAGTCCTTTGCTTCCCTTGCCTTCTTTCCTTATCTGAGGATAAGAAATGAAGTGAGGATAATAGCATTTTATTGTTGCACATCAAGGCCGTGAAGGTAATTAAAGACTCTGAAGTTGGAGTAAAAGGAGATGTATATGTTCCTTGGATAGATGCATTCTCTTTCCTTCAAAAATGTAAACCCCCAAGATGACTGTAACAGTACATTATTCCCTCTTCCACCCCAAACAATCCATTTACCTGGAGTTTGATGAGGTTACAGCACAGCAAATCCTGTTTGAAAAGAAGGCCTGCCTCTCTTCCTTTTTACTCCTGTCTTAACGCTCTACAAAGCAAAATTCCAGACAATTTGTGAGTCACATATCACTACCAAATAAGTAGCAGTCATTGAATGGTGCCTCATAAAGGAGGCAGGAAACAGGAAAAGCTCAAAATAAAGCTGTTTGTAAATTAAAGAACTAAGGGGAAGAATGGATAGGAAATGAGCCCCTTATTTTTTCTTCAAAATTATTCTGATTAATGAGGAGAAAGATCAATAGCCTATCTGCAGCTGCCATGGGGAAGACAGGATGAAGAGTGAATCCAGACCCACGTATCCCTGTGGTGCCAACACATCACAGTCTGCACAAGTTCCACGTAATGAGCTGCAGGGTGAGATTTCACGCGACTGCGCTACTTACCTGCCTGCCCATGTGCTTCCTCATTATAGCTTGATGTGATCAGTTATAGGCTACCAAAAGGAGAAATGTATGGCATGAATTTGTGAGTAGTCAGAAAAAGGATTGCTCTCATTCCTGCAACTCCGCTTTCCTCCTGCTGTAAAAAGAGTTCCCAGATACTCCCGACTTCCCTGTGCGCTGCTGCTGCATGCAGCTCTGAAGTCGTATCCATCGTTTCCACAAAATGTGGCGACAACTGAGCCCCACTACTTGATGCAAAGCATACGGAAAGCAGCAAAACATTCCCGCTGACATTTTCAGATTTTGATTTTTAATCAGCCCCTAAATGAAATGCCTCGAATACTGCTGCTTCCTTTATCAATGTTTGGCTTGGGGACTTCAAAATTATGTTTAGCAGCTCTTGTAGGCCAGCAGTTTCCTAGGCAAAATGACCTGGCAGGCTGCTGAGGCCATTTCCACTGTTTTTGGAGCTGTGTGTAAGGAGGGAATGGCTGTTCTTTGGATGGAGACCCTAGATGGAACAAGACAAAGCATCATGCTCCCATCCTCTTTGGCTTGCCCCAGCAACAGGGAGAAAGTACCCAGCCTATATTTCATTAAGGTCTTGGCATGTTCCTTAATGGCACTTGTGGTAGTTTCAGGCACAAAGGAAGCACTTATCCCCCCTGCCTGGCTTTTCCCATCTGCGGCCATTCATTTGCAGATCTGCCCAGAGATCAATCCACACTGGCATGAGAGATAAGAGGGGACCCTGATGCTGGGCTTCAGAGATTACAGCAGCCAGGCGAGTTCCAAGGGCCAAAGCAGAGCCACAGAAGGGCGCTGTACTTTTGAGCATCCCTTGGTACACTCAGCCCAGAGATGTTATCGCAGCCCAGAGACGTTATCACAGTCAACCTGCTTCTGGCTCTGCCGAGAACTGATGGACACCAGCACTCAGATGCGGTTAGGGAGTGATTCCTCCTTTCTACAGCAACTGGGAACGTACAAAGCAACACACAGAGCAAAGCTAGTGCCAAAATACATTACCAATACACATTTGTAAGAGAAAACTCCGCTTCCATTGCCAGCTCTCCGAAGACACCATCTCCTTTCTGACATTACCCTGCTCCAAACAGGGAGGCTGTCAAAGGGCTTTTAGCAGAAACAACTTTTAGCAGGAGGCACTGCTGCCGCAGCCACAGGAGTGACTAGCAGATAATGGGATACAGTTCTTAAAGAGCTGTCTCCTTGCTATAAATACATACAACATTTAAAAATTCTTCACATGAGTATTTGTGAAATCAAGAAAAACAGGTACACGATGCTCATATTTAGACTTACCAAGGAAAATGACTTCATTTGGTAGGATACTTAACTGTATCCTTACATTTGGGCTTAAGCCACCCCTAAAATTGGGTCAAGCTGCCACAAAACAACAGCTTAAACCAATTTAATTGCTGTCTGCTGCAATCCCACCCACCTTCCCACCCCTGGTTGCACATTCCCAGTCTCTTTCCTTACGCCAGCTCTCGTGCTCGACTAACCCTGCTCTAAGCCATTTGGGAATGCAAGCCAGACACACACCCTCGACACCCAAACCTCCATTCATTTTTCTACCAATTTAGTGCACTGGAGCAATGCATCGCCAGGTCAGATGCACACTGGAGCCAGTATAAAGAAAGGGGTGGAATCGCTCAGTTGAGGCAGGGTGGGACCATGAGGTTCAGACGTGAATCCAGAAATCTGGCAGCTCATCCCTGCGGTCCCGCTCCCTCCATCTCCGCCCAGGCCATTTAATCCCATCCCTTGCTGAATTATCCAAAGCTTAACCTGACCCTCCTCCCTCCACACACACACTCTCTTGGTTTATGCAAGGTCAGTAAATTGAATCGGCTCAGCAAGAGTCCTTACCAGCATGGAAATGCATGACTGGAGGAGAGAAGGGCTGCTCCCTTTCAAGACCAGGGAGTCATTAGATCAGCTAACTGGTGCTGTCAAGCCGTACCCTCAGGTTTCCCCATGCATTTCAGTCCCTCTTACCCTAAGGCCCGGGCTACAGAATTGGAGACAAAGCTTTACACTGAAGAGAGCAAGGCACCTGCTGCAGCCAGGAGCTGAGCAATAACCACGCTTCCCTGCCCAGGCTCTGGCTCCTGGCTACTCCTCCTTGTAGCAGACATCCTATCTGGTCATTCTAATAGCCCTGCTTTTAGATGAGGATACCAAGGATTAACTCAGATCTTTCAGGAAGTGATGTAGGTCAATTTAAAGGAAATTTGAAGACACTGAAGGGGCTGGAACCTAGTAAAAATAAATGGAAAGGAGGAAAAAGAAAAAGTGAAGCCCTACAGGAAAGACAGCTGAGATTTCCGACAGGATACCCTTCGTTGATTTACCAGTGTTTTGTGACATAGACAAACTCTTAAATATGAGGATAAGTAGATCTTTGTAATGAAATTTTCTGCATATGTTATGTAGCACTGTCTCTTCCACACTTCATATATACCTGTCTGTACCTATAAATAGAAGAAATTATGCCTCATGTGCATTAGCATATATTACAGCCTCTGGTTACGGAGAGGAAATGAGCAAAGGAAGTGGTGTGCTCCACCAGAACATACACACTTTGTAGAGCCCTGGTAAGTCAGCTGTGGGCAAAACAGTGCTGTGAAATAGTCCAAAAACATGTGGAAAGGCAAAATGATGATCGAAGAGATAGTCAACAGATGGGTTTGTTGCGTGACAGAATTGAAGACCACTCTTGTGACACCAAGTCCACTCTTGTGGAAAGGCTAAAAGACCAAAAAGAATCCTTGCGTGCTTAAAACTGGGGTAGTGCACGAAGTGGCATGGAAAAAGCAGGGATAAGCAGAATAAAGAGGCCAGAGCAGGTCTGCTGGGCAGCGCTGGGAGGAAGATGACTGAAGATGACTGCAATGCTGAGGCCAAAGCCAGAGTCAAGCCTTGACTCTCTGCAAGAGATGGGAGGTTGGGACTAGAATCACTGGTCTCTTTCATTTTTCAGAATGTATCACCTTTGCATTTTGGGGATTTCCCCCCCCCACACACCTTTTCTTTTTCTTCAAAAAGAAAGAAAATTCTTCTTCATCCTCATACATTTTATGAACTGATGAAATATCTTCACGACTTGTCCTCATCAGTTTCTTTTTTGTTTAGTATTTCAGCCTGACCACTGTGGCTACGGGGCTAATGAGCTGTGACTGGCAAAACAATTAAAGATAGATTTGATGACATCCTAGCAGACAAAAAGCGTTTTAATTGAACTGAAAGAAAATTGTTTATCAAAGAGTAAGCCAGGAGCCCAGGCTGAATAGACGAAAGTGAGACTTTTGATAGAAAAAATCAGTGCTGTGTCTAAGAGATGGGGAAATTAAGGTATAATTCTTGGCTCTAGCAGATTTCCCACAGAGCCTGTAACTTTGGGCCAAAAGTGTGTTTTGACTTGCCTTTTGGAAGACGTAGAGGGTTTGGTCTCAGTCTCCTGAGAACTTGTTGCTTTCACTCAGGAGGGTTGAGCAGTACAGAGCCCAAAGGAGGCTCAGAACTGACTAGCATCGGGGCCACTTCCTAATTCTCCCCACAACTTCATTTAATTGTAAAACTCAGAGGTCAGTCATTAAAAGTCCAAGCTAGATCTGAGCTAGCCAGGGTTACATTGAAAACCATAAGATTTATGAAAACTAGTTCCCTCTCTCGCCCCATTAGGGCTCAAACAAATAGCAAAGTGTGCTTTGACTTTACCAAGAGTAAAGTTGAAACCTCCAAGTTTGCTATTTTAATCAACTTCAGTTAATTCTCATCAACTTTGAAAGTAGTATAGTTTCGAGCAGTACATTGTGGAAGCAGCATATGGAGTGAAAGAATGGTAATGAATCAGCTCCTCCAAGACAGAAATATCACATATAGGCATTTCAAGGCCAGGTGAGGCAGCATCCTTGAGTGAAGTTGTGCAACAGTTTTCATTTTAGTACTATGTTGTCATTTGCTTTGCTTTGTCAGCTTTTACCACTTTGTTTGAAAGCTCTCTCACTGGAGCCACAAGTTCATCGAGAAGATGCTTTTTCTGATTTTATCTGAAGCATTTCATTTTTTTTATCTTTGTCAGGAAAAAAAAAAAAAGAAAGAAATCTGTAACCTTAACAAAGTATATATCTCCATAGCTGTGATGGTGTACTGTATTTTTAACAATCAAGTATAACCTGTAAGAAAGAGAAAAAGTTCAGAAAACTCAAGTTGTTACAGGACTGTCAGTGTAGCCCATCTTTTAGTGAGTTCACCAAAAGTGAGTGAGACCTGTCGAGGCAGAGGATCATTTACACAAGAACTGAAGTTGATTCAAGGCCACTATTATCTCCCACTAGTCATCTCTTTTAATTCAGATTTAAAAGCTATGGTGCTTTACAGGTCTCTACCACTTTCTGGGCATGTCCTTTAAGCTGCATTAAATCTCTCCCCTTTACCATCAGCTTTCATCTCAAACGGAAAATACATCCTATGGTTTTATCAACTGTCACCTAAGAATGGAGGCACCTCCAGAAGCTTTGATTACTGGAACAAAACAGCTTATTTCACAAAAAGGCTCATATACCAAAGTATTCATGCTTTTTTTCCCTCCACTACGTGAGAGGTCAGAAGTGTTGGTACTCCCAGTAAATTGTCTCCCAGAGAAGCACAGGAGTGGGGCAAATCTGGCTGCCCCTCCTGTGGCCACCTCTCAGCAAGAAGACATCCCCCAGCAGCTGGGCAGCTGCAGCATCTCCTGACTGACAAAAAGACACCCCTCCTTCAGCATGTATCCTCTAAGGTGGCCCAAGGCACACAAGCCAACAATCTCAGGTGACACTGTCACCTAAATACACATTTAGGCTCAGAGAGCCAATCTAAAGAAAGAAAGGAAGAAAAAGAATTTAAAAAGAGCTTCTTACAGCTGATTTCCAACAATCAGAAAGGGAATCGTGCCATTAGGCGGCTCTCCTTAACCTCAAATAAAAGTCCTACTTACTCTGGCTCTAACTGTTGCTCCAGCACCCAACTTTTTTGGTAGTCTCCTACACCTGACTCAGTCAACATGCAATGCCTCCACCGCCTACCCAGTCCCCCTCCAGCTCCCACCTTGGGGCTGCCCATGGTGGCCATCGGCGCTCGAGGACAGGCCACTGAAAACCTCTGTGGCTCACTCCTCTGTCGAGCTGCTCGGAGCACCAGAGCCAGGCTGAACACAACACGTAGTAAATCAAAACCTCTCTTTGCATATGCTGCTAATGACGCCTCAGATTACTAGCACTTAATTGAATTAACTTTTCAGTATGCTTTTTACATTTTGCTTTTCTATCAGCTGAGACAATAGAAATCAGTTCCTGTAGGGCAATTTCATTTAAGTTTATACCGTGTTTTATATTCAGATTTTCAATGCTTCAACATTTGAATGGCAAATCCGTGGAGGACTATTTTTTAAGTACTTCTATGAAATTAAAGCAGACCCATACTGAGGGCAGGCGCTTTAACAGGCAAAATATTTTAAAAACAAACAAGTATGAAGGAAAACCAATATCCCGGAGAAAAGTTATTTGGTCACCCAAAGCAAATTCATTAGAGAGATCTCATACACATGTAAGAAACACAATTACATGTATAAATATTTGGATGATTGGTAACACAGATAAATAGTTATTTAACCATTTTTTTCCCTGCTGAGTTTTACATTAGATTTAATACAAAATACCGCTGAAATCACCACCCCCCAACCCAGGCAAAAATATTTACCACACAAAAGGTCTTGATTATGAAAAATAGTCCTCACGTGATGAGCTTTGTGGATCAAGGGCAGTTGTGCAGATCTACAAACCGTATATAACTCACAGTGCTTGCATTTAAGCAAGGGACAGGTTGGTCGAGACTCTGCATGGGTCTTGTGGAGGTTCCTCCTGCTCAGGCAGGGTGGAGAGGTGTGAGAGCCTCTGCAGGGAGTAAGGGAAGACATCTCAACTATGAGCTAGCACTTGACCACTTCCCTGGAGAATTATTACCTTCAACATATTTCACTTTTCACAAAGGATTTAATAAAGAACTGAAGATATTCTTTTTTTTTCCCTTGCTGATGGGTTTTGCTGCTTTCTGGGAGCAGGGATGCTTATTTGGAGGATTTGGCCTTTAAAAGGCAAATATTTAGTGTTAAGGAGTTCAGCATGGGGAGTGATTTTACTTTAGCGGCTTTGAATATTTCTAATAATGTTAATAATTCTAATTAGGCTGTGTAATAACATGTGTGAGTTAGCTGTCCATAGGCAATAAGCATTTTAATAGGTCTCCCACCCACCCTCCCCCCCACTGGAACAAGGCAAGTCCGTACATTTCAGGGCTGTGTCTAGATCCTGTTTTGCCAAGTTGTAGTGCAACACTAGACAGGGAAAAGCTGCTCTGTAGTTTGGGATATTCATTTATAACTGGGTGGTGACATTTTGATCCTCAATCCACCCATTTAGGTAAGTTTACTTCTGCTAGATCTACA
>VXBO01014184.1:158766-339007 GCA_013400135.1 Rhinoptilus africanus
CTCTAAATCTACCACGGGTTTTTTTTTGAATTCCTTCCTTTTTTTTTTTTTTAATTACTAAGTGCCTCACCATTGGTTTCCGTTGATGTTATTTTCTTTATTTCACCTTCTGCAGTGCTGGAACCACCCTTGGGATTGGCACCGCCGGCGGGCATGCTCACACCCACCACCAAGTTGCTGGGGACATTTGGGGGCTGAAACTTCTTTGGTGCCAGCGGTGCCAGCGTGTGTCCAAAGCAGGCATATGTATATAAACCATGCATCAATACACATATATCACATACATACACGCATATTTTTGCTGGGGAAGCACCAGGCTGGCGCCTGATTTTAAGCTGGGTCTCACAATTGTGTTTTTTCTCCTCAGCACCTCTGCCCTGGCCCTCTGTACCGCCTCACCCCTGGCCCCGTGTTGCTCTGACAAGTCCTGAAGGCAGCGGTGGGATGAAGAAGGACCTGGGCTGAGCGTCACAGGGCTGTGGCCACCAGCTGTCCCCTTTCCTGACACTCTGAGTCTGGCTTAAAATAATATAGGAGAAGGATTTATAAATAACACATGCAGTGTTTCCCTCCAAAATACATTCATCCATTGGCTTGATATAACCCAGGGAAAGGCAGGGTACATCCTCCGCAAATAAGGTCCAGCTGTCCGGGTAAGCATTGTGTTGCTTCATATTGGGCAAGCTCCAGAGGGGAGAAAATTCCTGCTTCCCAATATTTTTCTTGCTACTGGTTACATCTTTCCGCACTTCTCCAGAAAAATCACTTCTAGATCTACATGGAGGCTCCCAGGCTCAGCCTGCTGGGCTCCTCCGGGCATGGCAGAGGGCAGGCAGAGGGGTTGAGGAGAGGAGAGGAGAGGAGAGACAGTGCAACCCATGTTTTGGTTTGTTTTTTTTTTTTTAAAGACAAGAAAACCTTTTGTACCAAAAAAAAAAACCAACCCCATGAAGATCTTCCTAACATTGCATCTCAAGGTCCGGGATTGCTGAAGCTGTGCCATGAACACTGAACTCTGCGGTGCTGGTGGGGCAGAGGGGTGTTAGTCCTGCCCTTACGTGAAGGTCTGTCGTATGGGAGAGCTTTACCTGATGGCAGTTTTGGCTCTACGCGTGGCTTCCGAATCCTGGAAAAATCCTTCTGGTTCTGTATTAGGTTGAATTTGAAAGCGCCATAGGCACGGTGATAACTCCCAGGGGGCTGAGCAGGGGGCTGGACGTAAGGGGAGGAGGAGAAGGGGAGGAAGGGCTGGTCTCCTCATCCCCTGAGAGCAGGGATTTCTGCAGGGGGGACAAGCCGGGGGCTTTGCCCTGGCTGAGCTACAAGCTGGGTTTAAAGCAGGTGCCGGGTGCCGCAGCTACAGAGGGAGAAGAGCATCACCCAGCCAGGCACAACCCCGTGTCCTTCTCCCATTAGTTTTGCATCTTTGCAGAACCACTGCCAAATTTCATTGGGCAGGCGCAGGCCCAACAGTGGGATCAGCAGGAGGAGAGGGAAGCGCCCCTGTGAAGGGGTTGCCCTGGTGGGACCGGGAGCAAGGAAGAAGGCACAACTCCCTCGGCTTTTCCGTTTTACACTCTGATTTCCTGGGGTTACCTGTTCCCATGCACAACCAGGAGCCGGGCACCCAGCGAGAGCAGCGTGAAGCTGTTGGATCTGGATAAGGTGCAGCAGGATGTTTGCTCAAATGGCTCAGCATCCTGCCGCTGGCAGAGTTGGTTTTGACCTAAGGGGGATGCAGCAGCCCGTACACATCGCTGGAGGAAATTCGTAGCACATGGGTGCAGTCTTCATTGCTGTCATTATTTTTCTTCGCATTTTTTTCTTGGGGTTTGACTGCATCTCTCATCCTTCTGCCTCCAGTTTCAGTGCCACTCTTTGGAAATCAGACAAAGTTATCACGCCTAACAGCTCCAACCGGCACATTAGCAGGGCTCAAGTGACTGCTGTCATTTTTCGTTTGCAGACTTTTCTCTATCTTTTATAAAAATGGAAAGAAAAATGTTAAAAATAGTATTATGGTTTTTAAGACAAGTAAGTCCACACAGTACTATACTACACAAGCAGTCGTCTTCTTTCGCTGGAAAACTATTGATTAAAGTTGTTCAAATCTGTATTTATTTTAAATAGATAAAATGGCAAGTTTACACAGTAATGAAATATAGTATTTCATGATGTATATTATGAAATAGAAGAGAATGAGATTATTCGTTTAAGCCTATCAATTATTAAATTATCATTAAAATGTATGTGTATAAATAACTCCATGAGCCTCTCTGATTAGATTACCTTGATAAGACAGAGCGCGCTTTGATTATTCTTTGCTGCTTTGCAATAAGGTTTGAAATTCTAAGTAGATTTCAGGAAGATTTTCTTTTAAAACTGCAGCAAGAAGCAGTGGGTGGACAGTACGTAATGAAGCAGAACAGGAAACAGGAGAGACTATTTAATTCACACAATTATTTTCCAGTATAAAAGATGATGAAGTTCCCGCTGCACACAGATTTTTTTTTTGAAAGTTTCATTCTATTAATTAGATAAGTAACATCCAGGGCATTTAATACAAACCATTTTGCTACTGCTTACAATGCTCCTCCTAAAGGGCCAACAGAGAGTGCTGTTGTGAACTCTGGGACCAGGAGATCTGCAGAGAGTATTTGTGCCTTAGTATAAGTGCTGAGCACCGGGAGCATTACCTGCCCTTTCGCACAAAAGTAGGTTTTCCTCCCTCTTTTTGTGAAGATGGCAGCAATTTCAGGTGCTGGGGTGGGCTTTCCCTTCCTCAGTGAGATGTTGGCACACCGTGGTGAGACAGCAACGGGCTGCGAGGAGCCTGGAGCAGAGGTGACACTGGTGTTCGGTGTGTTGATGGGCTTTGCAAGGGGTTTTGGTTGCTGAAGCCAGAGTGAAGAAGCAGATTTAGGAACTGGGGAGCATCAGAGAAGGACCGGGGATGAAGGCTGCATGAAGTCCAAAGGAAGAAGGAAGCAGGATTTTTGCAGGTCCTTGGTGTCGAGGAGTGATTGCTAGAAAAAGGCTCTTATAGCTGGGAAGTGTCAGAGAAATGTAAATGGAAGAGTTTGAAGATGGGCAAGAGCAGCTAAGCTTTGCTATGAGCAAGGTGTTTCCAAAGCAGGATGGGCAAAAGCAGTTTCTTCGCCTGGTTTATGACAAGCGGAGAAAGGAGCGGGGCTGCATTGAAATCTGTGTGGTAGGAGCTCCATTCATGTGACGAGACTCCATTCAGGGCCTTACAAAGGCTATGAGTCGACTGCAAAGAAAGGAGGCATTGCACAGAAACCGAAGTGTGACCCTTTGTTTTACCTCACCCCGAGGTCCTCAGCCACACAAAAGGGGACCCCAGCACTGATTCTGCGGCAACAAACGCCTGTTGTGAGTGAGTGTATTTGAGGAGCAGGGACAATAAGGAATGACCCGAGGATGCTTGTTTCCAGCCCTTGTTTCCCAAGGGACTGCCAAAGGGGGAAGCCCTGAGTGCAGCCCAACAGAGGTGGAGGAGATGAGGGTGCCGGGAAGCTCTTCCAAGTGGAAGTATTTCCCTGGAAAACCACTCCCTAAGTGCTTGATCTGACGATCCATGTTTACTATTGGGACAACTGGATACTGGGTTTTATGGATTCAGTTTTGCAAAACCTGTAGAAGTAAATACAGCTTTTATTTAGCTGTTGCGTGAAGTGGGATTTTTCTCATTTAGGACTGGCAAGGGATTAGGATGACTTAGTAGCCTTGTCTTTATTTCAGCCTTTCATTAGCCTGAGACTACTTTCTTTTGCAATCAAAGTAGACATGAAAGGGATGTTTTGCTTTGCCCTTTTCATTATCCCGAAGTGCTGCAGGTCCCTGTTAAAGTTCAGGATGGAATCAGGGTGCAGAATGACGGATTTAAAGGTATCATAAAAGTCTTCCTGGTAAATAGTAGTCCCCAAATATATTCCAGTTGTGGCCTGAGAGAGGCTGCTGGAGGCATCCCAAGCATCCATGCTTTGGCTCTGCAGATCGTTTGAGCTGCGGAAATGCATTTGCATATGGATGTCATGCTAAGAAGGCAGGGCAGCCCGGATTTCATTACTGCTAATGACGTGTGTGGGAGAAGTGATTTAGTTTATAGCCAGTGCCAGGCGTGGCACAATGAGGAAGTACTTAATTCATACAAAGCTTTTTCTTGCTTCTAAGAAATAAAAAGCGGGGGATTTCAAGCAGCTCGAGGAGGCCCAGTGTTACATGACATGGTCTCCTTAGCACCAGGGGAAGCACAGAGCTGTGACTTGAGGTGAGGAAAGCAGGGAAAAGGAAGCTTCAAGATTCAATATTGATGTCACAGAGGAAAGGGTAGGAGAAGAAATGAAAGGGAATGAAGAGGAGAAGAGAAGAAAGAGCAACTGAGGATGGAAAACCAGCCAGCAGAGCTGGCTCTGCAGGAATCGTGTCTGCCAAGGCCGGACAGTCGGACTTTGGAGGTGCCAGAATTTTTACTCCGAGTCCTTGCTTTAGTCTGCCCAACTCAAAATGCAGGCAAGTGCATTGGGCCTGCGGCAAGACATCCAACTTCAGGGGCAAGAGAAGCTCAGGAGCTTCTCTTGAACATGGAAAGGAGAAACAAGGTTACCCCCAGGGTAACGCTGGGGCTGGAGTAACTGGGAGTTGCTGCACTGTCTCAATCATCTCATGGCATCTTCATACTCCACCGGAGCCGCCTCTGCTTTTCCTGCTGCAGTAGGCACGGGGGCAAGGGGGAGCAGAGGGGCCTGGGGGCACTTTTTGGGCACGTACTTTGGGGGACAAATTGATTCCTGTGCTCAGGCAACTTCAGGAAGAGCGATCTGAACGAGGATCGGTGTCTTGGGTGGCCTCTCAGCCGCGAGCAATGAATCAGTCAAGCAGGAGAAAGCAGCCAGAGAGAAGGAAAGGGTGAAATGAGAAGGAGGAGTAAGTCAGAGGGATTAATGCCGGAGATAAGACAGCCAGCAAGAGGGAGCACGCTGCAGCAGCACGCTGAAAGAGCAGCTCAGAGCACGCCCCACACCCAGACCGTACGTCGGGCCAGAATTTAAAAGGCTGAGAGGGCCTTGAAGAAGGGCCCCATTTTGGGGTTTATGGTGCCCGACACCTCTGGTGTTTTATACCTGTACAGTAGCATTGCACAGGGCAGCAGGGAGGAAGGGCTGGGAGCTGCTGCCCGTTGTTTGGGCATGCAGCGTGACTCTGAATGCATCTGCAGCTCACAATATGAAAACCTGAAGAAAGAGCTTTCAGGAGGAATTACTCCTGCCCTATTCATGGCACAGCAGCTGGTTTTAATGGATTTTAACTGTTTGGCTGCAATCACCCACCATGCATGCAATCAAAAGGGTTATGAGCTGCTAAAACTTACTCCTGGAGTAAGTCTGGAAATACAGGATGGTTTTGGGTACCTTAATTTAAGCTATGTTTTTCTGTGATTTTCTGAAGAGGGAAATCAGCTGGTCATTTGGAGAGCTGGGATGTGAAGGCCGCTTCAATTATTTGTGAATGGGTGTATAGAGTTTGGAGAGTTCCCTGATTTCTGCTTCATCTGAGTGGAACTCAAAGGTTATGGGACATTTCCCTGGGGTTACTGGAAATTAAATACAGTTTACTTGATATTGCAATTGAATTCAGAAAAGCTGTAAGATGTCTTCAGTATTTGTGTGTCCCTGAGAAAATGCTGAGTTTGGTGAAGTGTTGGGCTCTATATGCTGCTTTAGGACAACTGTATGCTATTGATGTTTTACTACGTGCGACTCATTTGAATGATCTTCATACCCTAGGAGGGCAGCACGTGGACTTCAACATCTAGCATAAGTTAGAAAGATGATTTGTCATGAAAGAGGAAGCAGGAATCACTTAAATTTGCAGAGGATCTGAAGAACAAAGGTGAGACAGAATAACATGCAATATTTTCTAGATGTAGAAAAAAGAAAAGGAAAAAAAGAGTCAATGCCAATACATTATTGTTCAGTGGGACTCTGCTGGCAGACTGAATTCTGCTGGGGATGGCTCATTTCTCCTCAGCAACAACAGCAGGTTTCAAATAACGCTTCATATTTCCCAGGTTTAGCAGATGAAGAAAAAGAATTACTTGGGAGGCAAATAGAGGAGAATGTTTTATGGCCAGACTTGCAAACATTTGGCTCCTGCAGACGCCAGAAGACTCTGCATCTGCTTTAATCAATGTGGGTTGATCCTTTCTGATTATTTCTTTGAGATCCCTGTGGTTCTTAAGGCAGTAGTTTTATATTATCTAGGACAAAGTGACTGTTCAGCTTCACACGGAGAGCAACTTACCTGAAAATTCAAACTGCGCAGCTTTTGATGGGTAAGAAAGACAAGCGAGAGCTGATGAACTGAGAACAGACATTTATTAAGAATTCTGTGATTCCCCCTCCAAGGTATCTCAGGCGGCTCTCAGTTATGTCTTCATTAGAGATCCATAGTCTCGTGTGTTTATAATGTCTTCTTTATATTTTGGCAAAAAAAAAAAAAAANAAAGAAAAAAAAAAGCGATGATCATAGGAATTAAAGACTTCTTTTTCAAGCAGGTTTAAAATGTACCTGGAAAATTACTGCATTATGCTCAGCTGAGTGTAAATAAAGGCTGCAGAGTGGCAGACACTAAAAGTTATTCATAAAAATCTGAAATTGCCCATTAACTGCTGTCTCAAGGGATACAGGTCTTTTATGGCAGGAAACTCTTCAGCAGATGGGATAAGAGGAGAAGTAATGCAGTTACTGTACTGGGCAAGATGCAGTTGCGTTTTTTAATCCTTTTACCCCTTTGTTGTATTTTTACAGCAGGAGGGTTCCCTTCGCGATGTGGAGGTGCTTCGTGGTGAGTTGTATGGCGGAAGCACATATACCAGTTGTCTTGAGAAGGTGTTCTGGCTCCAAGAGGTCTGGTTACTGTTCTTTCACATCTGTATTTAGGATCTGTTGGCCTCAAAATGTTGTATGGCTGGGCTTGTAAACAGTTGGCTTCTACAGACAATAGAAGACTCTCCATTTGCTTCAATAAAAAGAGACTGATAATTTCTTTGAGATCCCCATGGTTCTTAGGGTGGTAGTTATACACTACCTACAACAAAGCCAACGTTCAGATTCTCTTCACACAGAGGACAACTCGCCAGTGGATTCAAGCTGTACGTCTGTTCAGATATTAACAAATAACTGAAAGAAAAAGAAATGTCAACGCTGAGCAGCGCAGTGGTTGTCGTAGAGGCTCTATGGTGTCACCTTGACTGCTTTAGTTTTCAGGAGGGTTGGATTGGGTTGGAGTGTAATTGGATTGGGTCTCCCTCTATCTTTATACTGCCCCTATTGTAATGCATCTTCTTTAAGATAGGATCTTCTTTAAACATAAGAGGCAAGGAGAGAGGGGAGAGGGCAGGCAAGCACTGTATATAGGATCTGTAACATTTAATTATACGAGACAGGGATT
Source organism: Rhinoptilus africanus (assembly GCA_013400135.1). Classification (NCBI taxonomy): domain Eukaryota; kingdom Metazoa; phylum Chordata; class Aves; order Charadriiformes; family Glareolidae; genus Rhinoptilus; species Rhinoptilus africanus. The sequence goes on from VXBO01014184.1 coordinate 166,241, forward strand.
TTCCAATATGCCTTGCAACACAAAGAACATTTAGATATCAGCATCACAGTGTATATTTTCTAAATCATAACACCCACACATTTCCTTAGCCAAGTAGAAGTTTTCCTTCTATGGCTGCATATCTAAAATTAGCCTGAAGGTCAAATCTGAATAGAAATACCCTTGCCATTGAACGTGCTGGGAATGATTGGTGCAATGGGCTCAATTTTCCCATCGAAAACCTTCATTTATTTTTTTAAATAACAGTTGCTTTTACAATTAAAGAGCTTGGAGAAAGGCAAAATGAGGCCTGCTGTATAAAATCATCATCAATATTCTGCTTTCACTGCAAGGTTATTTTTATAGCCAACTATTTTGAATGGATATAAGACAGATACTGTGAAGCCGCAGCATAAAAGATACAGCAAGAGGTTTCTGAATAGCTGAGCTGAGCACTGGCAGGTGAAAGAAAAGCCTTAACATTTGGAAGATATTTGTATATGAAACATATACACAATGAAAAATTCTAAGTTGAGAAATGCATTGTTGAGAAGAAATGAGTAGTTTAGGTCTAAAAATAGTTGCTTAACCTGCAGTCGTCTTATGTGAGGACTCTGCAACCTATACAGCACAAACGCAAAAGCATCGTCTTGCCAGAAGTGCATTTATCAGCCACAGTGTTTTATTGAGTGCTTTAATAATACAAGTGTACATCAACTGATCCACAGTCAAAAGTGGCAGGTCCCTAAGAAATTTACAAGCACTTTTTTTTTTTAAGTAAATCAAAATACATATTAATTTGTTCAACGCAATAGCCTTTTGTGTGGGAAACAGAAGGCTAGTGATAAACACAGTCTTAGTAATGCACAGTGATTCTTGATTTTAAGCTTTTATACAAAACTTGTTCCCAGTAGCATGCACCCACCATTAAAGACTTCAGTACAAAAAAATAACCCTAAACACTACATTTAAGTAGAAACGAGATATAATTCTGAATTTTGTTTGTTTTCCCAAAAACCACATGAAAGAAAAAAAAAAAACAAACCACACATTAATACAAAGCTTTGTGACAAAGCTCTATACTATTACAGATCCAACATTCTTTGCACTGATAACCAAAATTCCCTGTCTACATTTGAGGGAAACAGCTTTCAAGTTAACAGAACAAAAATCCCCCAAACAAATAAAAATAAAAATAAACCCAAAAAAGAAAGTAAGGACAACCTTTTGTCACAAAATGGTTCAAAATTTAATAAAAAATAAGAATGAAGGGAAGGGCTATTGATGCACTTAGTGAATGTGCTTGCACAGGTCCAGCAAATCCTAGAGTAGGTTCCTATGTGGCATATCGCTTGGTCCACTGTCTGGCCATTCTGTCGTGCTCTGCTCTGTTAGTCATGTACTGAGTGGCAATACTTCCAACCAGGGGGTCAGCTGAAAAGGAAACACAAACCGTGAAATACTCGTCAGCCTTGGAAAGATGAAAAAGCTGTTCTTTGATCCAGACTCATTCAATTCGCTTAGGTTTCACTAGAAGAACAAAGTGCCTACATACACTAGTCCCATTCTGAAAGCACTCGTGCATACAGGAAGGAGGGAAGAAGAAAACGGGGACGGGTTGGCTGGCAATTAGCGATACATTTCTGGCTAACATATAATTAAAACCATTTTCTAAAATTATGCCTCACAAACAAATGTTCCAATAGTTTCATTTTGAGCTAAAAGTCTCTTTCAGGTGATAAGAATACTACCTCGTTTATTTATGGTATTAGACTTCCACAAATATCTATACTACCACCTAAGAGGATGGGCTCTATTTCAATTATCAGGTTAAATGCTTTTCTGAATACTTTTAGTTTTGAAGCATAAAGAAAGATTAGGAATTAGGGCAGTAAGTATTATTTTCAAAGCAGCAAAATTTAATTCCAAACTTTGGGAACTGGTATTTAATTTATGCGATCTTTCTGAGCGTTTACATGGCCAGAATGCTGCATGATTTTGTCTTCTCAAGCTATTTCTGTATTTACAAAAGGAAGGAAAAACCTGAAAAAGTATTTTTACATTAATCTGGATCTACAGATTACTTTACAAATAACTAAACAAAAACAATCAGCCCTCCAAGAAAAATAAAACAAGACTTTCACAGAAGTGACTATGTCATCACCATTTTTCTTCTCTCAGTTGAAAGCAGAAAAAATATATAGAGATTTCCCCTTCTTTGGGAGACCATACTCCTGGTATTTCTACCGCAACAGTAAATTTCCCGAGATTCTACCACCACACCATGAGTGTTCAGAAGCACTGATACCATGTTTTTTTCCTGACTTGGGACAGATGAACATCCTCCTAAAGCCAGTTAATCATCAGCTTTGTAGCTGACTGAAGATGGTGCCATTGAACAACCTGACTCTGGGCTTCCCCAGTACAGTCATAATCAGAGTGTGGCATTTGCATTATTAACCACTTAAATTCCTGGGACTGGATGCCAGGCCTTCTGCAAAGCAGAGTAAATCTGTGTCTTTTGGTTTGCTTGTTAAGAGTTTACGATAGGAGAAATGTGTTGGTTTAACCCAAAATCAATTGGTTGGCTGACCGCCAACACTACTGAATACTGATGAACAATATCTAATGTAAAAATCTTTTGTTACTTTCAGGAGGAGCCCATGATTTGAATCTTAAGTTTGCACCTACTAAATTAGCAAGGCAAGTTAGCACTGTGACCCTGGTGTACTAAATCTCTGTAGTCTCGGTCCTGCATATGCTTACCTTTAATATCTTAATATATCCAGAGGAGGTCACTGAGGCCTGGACTTGGCTATTTTTACATGCATGAGTGACAAAGAAAAATATCTTATCTAAGATCCACTTTAAAAGTTTCAGACTAGAAAGTATATCACCTTTAACTCCTCAGCCAAGAAGGAAAACTACATAGGAGATTACTGGAAGGATTTTGTTCTGTGCAAATAGGAGGCTAATAGTCTGTAGGCATATAAGGAGTGCAAAGTTGTTCATGGCTGGAATGAGGTTTGAGAAGCACTGCAGGGTAAATGGGGAACTTGGGCAATGGGAAAGGGCAAAATCTCTCTCAGTAAAAAATATAGGGATTAGCCACGGAGAAACCTTGTCATAGTGTAACATAGCTTGGGGATGAGCCTGACAGCACTGCTGCAAATTCCCACACCCTCCTCGGGTGCGACACCACTGTGCCAAAGAAGCGTTTTCACAGACCCATGGAGAAATGGAGCCTAAGGGTTGAACTTGGAAGGAATCCTTGGAGCGAAATTCAATGAACGTGCTGGTTTTCATGCTGTTGGGGAAGGTGGAGTTTGGCCTCTGAGGCATCTGGCTGTGATGGGTTGCAAAAATATCATGGCATTATCTTCTGGAATGCAGAAAGTCCTTAATGAGGTTTGGTGCATATTTAAAGTGCTGCTGCTAAGACCTTTATAAAACCTTACTTCGGTCAGTGAAAAGTCATGTGCTGTAGTAAAGGTTTACCCAGTTCAAATCTGAAAGTCTTTTATGTGCGGGATCCATGTATATATGAAAGCGTGTCTTTCACATTGAAAGCTGTAAATCAATTTCCTTGATATACCGAAAGGGTACTGAGGATTATATCATCATCCTCAACCCTGGATGACAGATTACAATGTTTGGTTTCCAAGTCTGTGTTTTCATATCTACTTTTGGGAGCAGGAAAGTATTTCAAAAACATACATCTTTTGATGGATTTGGAAGGTCAGGTTCTTCCTCTCACCCTCTGCATGGGAGAGGGTCTACTTTCTTTTGGGGTGGGGGAATCAGTGAGAGGAGTTCTTGATAAGAAAGTGGGGAAATCTGTTGAAGCCCAGTAATGTAGAGAACTGGGCTGGTCAAGGCTTTGTCTTTGCAGTGTTTTGTTTGGCAGTTGGGGAAAGCGTGGAGGGGATGGCCTGCAAGATCTCTGAGGTCTACAGAGCTTCTGATGTAGGCGTGTAAATTCCTACCAAGAGAATCAGCTGCCATCTCGGGTGCTTCCCTCGGGTCAGTGCCTCCCTCCCTCCTGCTGAAGCACAGAGAGGTCCTTGCCTGCTCCAGTCTGAGCAGGACCAGTTGCACCCACCACCAGCTGCTGAGTGGGTGCTACTAAAAGGTGCTCTCGGCAATAACAATAATAACATTGTTCTTTGCAGTTTGGCTGCACCTTTTATTGGTTATAACAATATTGAATAAAAGAACAAACGCACAGTTTAGCAAAGCCACTTGCTCGTTTGAGACCCTAAACTGAAGAAACAGAAAAACAGTTATTGCCAGAGAGGCTCGGGTATTTCACGTCCCTGTCAGAGGGTCTGGAGGTGTGTTGTCATGATACGTGGTTATTTATGAGGATTTTAGTAAGGACTCTTCAACAGATGTTTGAAGAGCTAGCTTACTTTAGCAGTTCCCGTGAAGCTGTAAAACCATCAGGAAGCACAACAGCTTTGTTCTGGGAAGTCGGGAGAGCTGCTGAGGAGGGAAATTTTAACTTCAGATCAGAGCCACCCAACCAGTGCCGACACTGGTCAATTTGATGCAGGCCACTGCGTTTGTGCCGGAGGACGTTAGGATGGTGTGTGAACTCCAGAAATGCAAACGGACTCTTTCTGCACCTGCATGAAGCCAGGCAGCTTCAGGCCCAAGCCGCATTGTCCCTGGTGAAGGAGGGAGCCGGCCGGCAGGCCCAAGGAGACAGGTCTCTCCATCACTTAATGAGTCATGAGTCACCATTGCTGTGCAGTTCACGGGGGATGGGCCATAAAACGGGGGTTACAAGACAAATTGAAGCACCTTAATTAAAGCAATTAAAAGATTTAGTTCCCAACATGCACGAGCCTTGGTTATAGTGTCCTACAAAATACCAAATATGAGGAAGAAACAATAGTTCCACATTAAGCCCCTAAACTAAGCAGCACATGAGCGAGCACCACCTGGTTCTCAGCCGGGCTGCACTATTTAAGGAGTATTGTGAAATCTCCGTAAGAAGGGCCAAATATGTATTTATACAACAACTCCTATGTAAACTGTCTAATTAAGAGATAAAAAGGAATACCGGATCTCACAATTCATAACAGTACTTTTCCCATGTTTCCATTTCTCATTACCATAAAACCGTTTCTTATTTTACATTTGTATATATCTGTGGTTTTATTCTTAATGTTAGAAATTTGTTTCCATAACTAGTAAACCGCTCTAGCATTTTCATTTATTTTTGTTTTAGAAGTAGCGTGATTCATCAGTGAATCAGGGTTCATTTCAGAAATTCACTCCAAGTGGGACTGTGTCCAAACGACAACGAAAACCAAGAGATTGGAATATAAAGCTATGCCAGAAACGTGTTATCAGAACAACCTAGTGAAAGAAGTGAAAATAAACCCACAGTAAGTTAGTAACAGCTAAACTCTGCAGCTCCTGGCCTGGCAGGACGTGCGGACTTTGGGACGTCTCAGATCACCAGATGGTGCCTGGCTTGAGAGCCATGGATGCCTCATCCCTCAGGGCTCCAGTGACCGGAGAAGCTGGGCCAAGGCAGAGTGATCGTGTGTGGCACTCGGCAGCACCGAAACCTGAGAGCAGCCTTACAGGTGGTGCCGGCGGCGACATCCACGCGTGGGGAGGGCAGGGAGTCATGCCGTGGTGCTCACCATCAGCTCACCTGCGAAGCTGCTGCAACTCCATGGACCTGGGAACTTTTAAGGTCTCATAATGTACTGTTCCTTCTGGTCCCTGACTCTTATGAGCAATCTGCCCTAGGACATCTCTATAACCTTTAGCTTTTTAAAAGAAAAAATGTGATCCAATACTCGGATTAGTTCCGTGTAAAATTGGAGGACACCAGGAGTTATGGCATCAAATTTCACGTTAAAGGACAGTGCAAGAGTCACGAAAATATATTAAAAAAGCACAAAATAAAACAAGCATGGACAGAAGCTAAGGTTCAGTGATGTAGCTTACATGGAAAATGTCAATTGAGAACTAAAGGATGAAGAAAAGCTTCTGTATGATTTATAGGAAGACTGCATCTGCTAAATCCCCCCTCACCTCACCATATATAATCCTTATGTTCTACCAGAATTCAAAGAATTACGCTGCCTTTAAATGTAGTTTTGAAAGCTGGGCGAGCTGGAGCTCCTGCCTACCTTACAAAGGTCGGGTACACTGCTCTGCAATGACTTGTCATCTTCTCTTGCAGCCACTTAATATGACTGTATAAGGAAGAACATTTGTGTCTCATGTCTGTTGTAAGGCTAATCAAATTTACAGCCCAATTCGAGGGAGTTAATGCTATTGGGGATTTGGATGAGCTGAGGTTTGGTCATTACAAAATTTCAGCTGTGTTTAATGCTAGTTATACTGCTTTATCATTCAGAAGACAGACTATAATTCTTCTTTAAAACTACTTTTCCCCCAAATAAATGAAAATATATTGCTACACTGTATTTTTCTCTGCTTGTATTTTTACAGCTATTTCTATGTCAGCAAATAGCAATTTCAGAGCAGAATTCATCTCCTGGGCTTTTCAATGCTCTTTAAAAAACGCAGCAAACATACTCTAGTGAAATAAAAAATGGAGATGGTGTATTTAACAGCTTGATTTCGATGTGCCTTCTCCATCAGCCACATGATATGCAATGAAATTCCAATTGGTAGTGCCAACATGGTTAGAGAGACACACATTTAGACTTAAAATGTACATTACGGGTGTTTGTATGCATTATATATATATGTTTTATGAGCATTTATAAAGTGGAATTATATTTCTATTGCAGTATTTTATGGTTTTAATAGAGAACAGCTGATGGAGCCAGTTATTACACCATCACAAATGGGTTCTCAGAAAGATTTCTGGAGCACCTTAAAAACTTGAAAAAAACAAAGCTCTATAAAAATCTCAGTTGCTTCAGCCAAATATTTTCAATGTACTTTTTTTTCCTCCAAGTTTAGATTCAGCTCTGTATCAGAGGGAATTTGGAAGAGCTGGCCTCCAGCTGAAGAAGCAGAATTAAACTAGAAGAATTTCCAAAGGTTAGATGCAACTTGAAAGGTCTTATTCTCTCTCCTGAGCTACAAATGACTCCTTTCTCATAGCTATGAGAGGCATCCCATTGACAGGCTCGATGGAACGAGCTGTTCTGAAACATCAGTCACCAAAAATTAAATCCACTTTCCTTTCTTTAGACAGGCTGTGTGAAAAGCAGAAGAAAGGAACCGAGTGATTTTTCAGTTATTTGGACTTGAGTTATACATTTAGAAGAGTTTTTGGTTTATGGAATGCTAATTGTTATTTTTTTAGGCCTGCCTCTCTTTCCAAATATTCTGCTATATTGCATTTTGAAGTAAAAAACTGGGAGTGCTTGGGTTTTTTGAGCTTTTTTTTTTTTCAGGAAAAGTCCAGGTGCTCTGTATGTTGCATATATGATAGCTGCCTTGGAATCATCTTTATAAAGCCACACAAGCAGCACTGGTTACCCTGAAATTAAACCTCCCCAGAATAAAAGATCATATTTTCAATAACTACATTTTTTTTGGTGATTTCAGTGCAAATAGCAGCGCAGGACAGAATATATTCCCATATTGGCTTGCAGTGAAAGCCAAGTTTTCTGAACCCAATTTTTCTGGGGTTTAATATTGTACCAACTTTTAAAAAGTAGGTCCCAGAGGGCAAACTAAAAAAAAAAATTAAGATTGGGGAAAAATCATAAACTAATAATTCACTGAAACACCAGCTTTCGTAAAAGCAAATGCTGACAGCTTGATGCACACCAAAAACATCCTTAAACTTAATTTTAAAAATTTATTTACTATCTAAGTATACTTTCTTATGTTGCTCTCAGTGGCATCCAGGCTAGTGTCACAAGAAGACAGGTCAGTGGAAACTGCAGACAAAAGCAGTGTCAGATACGCTATACAAAATATGTCATAGAACAATTTAATACTCCAAGGGGAAAGGATTAAGAAAAGATTAACTGTTTGTGAGTAATTTTATTTATAGTGTCCCTTTGCCTCAGGAAGCTTCCATAGTTTGCCACATGTCACCTGTTTTAAACCTAATGAACTCCTAGAAGACCACGTCAAGGATACTGTGAGACTTGATGTGGAAAATGAGGTATGTGCAATGCATCATAGTATCCTTCAGTGATGTTACAGCAGCGGCGTTGCTCTCTTTTGCTATCATTAATAATAATGCACAGACTAAGTAATTCTTTGGAGGCAGAGGCAGGTGAAGTGGCACACTGAATTACTCCCACTACCCTTTCACCTTTGAAAAGAGTGCTCGAATTCAGGGCACAAGTGAAAACGAGCGCAGCGCAGCACTAATCCCTGCTTGTGCGGCAATAAAACTAGTCTCGCAGTTGGAAGCCTGATCAACACACGCGTTCGAACTGGAACAACAGAGGGATTCAAGTCAGAACAAAGGGTGGTAGCAGGGCTCTGAATTGCTTTACACACCCTACAAGCTGAACTACAATATATTTCTGACTTTCATAAAACCGCACTTCCGACTATCCATATAGAATGTATCTATCCATCTGTAAGACACTTTGAAAACAGTACGGAATGATAAAGTGATCAATAGAACTGTATAAAAAAAAGGATAATAAATAAAATGAATTGGTTTAGTAAAGAAAAAAGGTAATCCTTAGAGAAGAAAGGAACAAATTCTACAAAGGTCTAATGTCTACTAGGAAAGAAGTCGGTGAAGTTAATATCCATTTTAGTAATTACAGTTTACAGTAGAAATCATATGATACGGAGTATAATGAACTCTCTCCTGAACTTGTTTCAGGAACCAGTTTTGCAGATTTGGTTGGTCTCATCTTAATAACCAGTAGAAAAATTTTAAGATATATAGTCTACACCAGTGTGCAAACCCATCAAAATATGCCTGCTGAAATTGCCTTAGAGCTCATGTACCTCATTAGGCTGACTATTATGGGTGACATGGATTGGACAAAGTGGACAATCATATGACCTTAAAGCGTTGTTCCCACCAAAGTAAAATATCGAGGGATGCAGTAAGATATCCTTTGACATAGCATTCTTAGATACAAGGTGACTGAATGTGTTGAAGTAAGAAGAAACAAACGCTGACTTTGTTACGTCACTTCTCAGTTTCGGGTATAACCCAGGGTGGTCTTTCCAGGTATAGCATGGTAAATACGGAAGTAAGGGGTAGATGCATAAGATCTTGAGAGACAATCTTTGGAAAGGCATCTGAATGTTTACACTAACCACCTCTGCATCTGGAGAGACAAGTAAAAACTGTGATAGATAGCTTGGAGACCGTGCAATTTTAAAGCCAAAAGTTTGCCTAAATTTTTTTGTCCATACATAGGAAAGCCGACCTAGTGGTCACTGTGCTAACACAGGGCTAAAGGAGACTTAGAAAGGAGAACCAGTTTTCTTCTGGATTTGTGTCTTCTCACTTGTCACTAATCACTGTCTCCAGACTTCCTATGAAGTGGAGTTCACCAGCACATCCCATAGTCCTGGTCACTCAGTCATCCAGACCTCAGTTACCTCTCTAGCTATATACCTAAGGGTCTTGTTCTGTTGTACAGCCAAGGTGTAGCCAGGGGGCACGTCTGGGCAGGTAAGCAGGGAAATGCTCATGTCACACTGCTCGCAAGAGGTGAAACTCTGGAATGCTTCTTGGTCTTCACGGTTTGCAAGTTGTCATGACGACTCCAAGAAATTTAAGAGATCTTACAGCGGTGCCTTAGCTTCCCACCTAAAAAACTGGACTATTGCTTCTCCATCACCCAGGATATTCGGAGCATATATATGCTAAAAATTGCAAGGTATCTGGATACTGTGGTAAATGTCGCTGTATAGACGTGTATTGTAAAGAGACTGATATCCATGACTTGACTCTAAATTTTGTGCTCTATAGAACTGACAGAAACACAATTGACTTCTGTTAGTTCGCACAATGATTGAAGTTACACAAATATTAAGGCATGTGTGACTTGATTCCAGTGTCCAAACTGCTGTCTGGAGAAAAATGTTACCTATCTTCAAAAATAAGAGAGCTCTGCAGATCCAGTTTAGAAAACATCCATTTACTAAAATATGCATTGTGGATACATTGAAGGAGAAGTTCATTCCTCTCTCTAGACTTGCATTTGATTGCTGTCCGGCTACCTACCACAGATCTGTGTGAAATATGATGCTGCCTAAGAAAAAGATGTTTCAGAAATAAGGAGTATTATCTGGCCCCATTTTATTAACATGGCTCTTAAAGGAAAGTGCTGGCAGTGATTCATCTCTGTATCTTGCCAAGGGAAATCATTCTTGTTTAAAGAGTAAGGTTTTTTTTAGTCTTCAGTTTTTAGCAGGATTTCTATAAACTTCGTTGGCTGACGGGGAGTTAGCTGAGGCAATCATGGATCAACGAGGCACAGTGTACTGATCTTGAAGAGTTGTCTTTAATTAAGGAAGAACATGCACCTATTAGAAGTGCCAGCATGCTGGAACAATTAAAGTTCTGAAATAACACACTTCACTTTGATGCTTGGATGCATCTCAAAATTAAAAGCACGGATACATTAGCAATGTATCTGTTCATAATAATGAACCCAATTGAGAAACAGTCATTGTTATTAGAAAAAAATTAATAAAAGGGTGTTAGTAAATAAGAACTTGATATGAAAGGCATTACATGGCAGGTGGCTTGATAAAATTTGCAGAAGTTACAGCAATATGCATTCACCTTGTGGAAGATGACTGAGCAGATAATAAGGAAATCACAACACTTGGACCTCAAAATGCTGTCAAGCAACCAAAATGCTAAGATCCATAATGTAAGCGGCATGGGGTCATAGCTATATTTTCAGAAAAACACTGTGGATTTTTCTTTTTTTGTCTGAAGATTTACTAAGGGAGGGATAGCTATTCCATAGGAATTCCAGTGTGTTTAGCATTTCTTTCATTTAAAGAAAAAAGAACCAGTTTTCTTCTGGATTTGTGTCTTCTCACTTGCCACTAATCACCGTCTCCAGGCAAAGGAGTGACCTATGGGTCTTACACATCCCAAATGAACAGTTTAATCCCTAAACAACTGGGTGTAAAGGCATTCTCTATGGCCATGCTTTATGCAGTGTTAGACATCCTATGATCACACATACCAAAGGCAGATTACTCTGCAAGAAAACCAGGAGGTCCAATAGGATCCAGGTACTGTGTGGATTCCCAGAAGAGAGGGAGGGGAGGAAGTGTTACTGCATGGTCTGGTCTTTGGTGGCATTTAGACACTGAGAGGAAAACAAGTTCTAAAGGCGTATTAACTTTTCAGAGAAGGGTCTGAATGTGAGCAACACCAAAATCTTCAACTTAAACACATTTAAGGTCAGATGCAGGAGTCATCTGAATCCTGCTCTTCAATCTATCCCTTTGTTCTTTTATTGCAATTAATCATTGGAGTAACTAGAAAAGCCTACATATGTTATGAACGCTGCTTATTTTGGTTTAATCTGATTTTCTCCTTCTCGTCCTATTAAATCTCATTATTAATTTAACACATTTAAACCCAAAACTGTTATTAGGAATCCCATACAAAATGTCAAAAGAATACAAGAGGCTTTTATTTACAAAAGGGGGGGTTGGTAAAGAACTTTATCCCTACTAAAGGCCAAGAGGACCCTTTTTCATAGGCCAGGCCCTGAAATCCCTTGGCAAGTTGAACATCCCTTGGAACAGGAATAGGAATTTTGGTATGCCTTGTGTTAACACATCTCTTACTGTTACCCAACAATAACTTAAAATATAGTCAGGCCTCTCCATCCCCTCTCCACAGAACCCTTTCTCCCAGCGAACGCGTGGAAGTAAGTCGCAGGCTGTATCTGGCTCAGACATGTCTAAATTTATATCTTCATCAAGAGGCAGTGGAAGGAAAATGTCTGGAAGCTCATTTGTTTGGGATTTTTGTCGGTATGGCCCAGATGCTCTCATTGATGGATCTGGCTTCTTGGGGCTTTTCTGGACTGCAGGCAGGGTGGTGCTAGCTCTCGCAATGACTGAGGAATCAGCAGGTAAGGAAGAAAATAACTTAATTTCATAACCAAATGGACTATCCACTTCTAAATTAGCTTCAGAACACGAATATAATCAGGCTTAATTACGAACAGGTTCTAATAGGACTAGAAGGAAAACCAGGCTAAACAAAATAATTAGCATTCATCACGTAGGCAGGTTTAGCTCCTGGATTAGTTGCAATAAAGTTACATGGCAACACTGAATAAAGATTGAATTTATGATATTTGCAGGGATAATTTTATATTTAGTATGAGGTAAAATGACTTTTATTTGGAAATACTATCTTTCCTGCGTGAGGGGTCATATTGACTCCACTGTCATGCCTGACTAAATGATAATCACTTCGTTAAATGATTTCAGGCATTGACATAAGATGTGCTAAGACTGAGCTGTAGAAAAAAGCTATACAAGGTAGGGATGGAAAAGACATGGAAGATCACAAAGGCATTCCTTCTACTAGTATAATATTGTGTCTTACAGTAACTTCTACTTTCATGCCACTTTATCTAATCGGTATTATAAAGACTCAAGCGATGAGGATTCCATCCCTTGAGAATTTTCTGAAATCTAATTCATCTTGAAGTTGCAAATACTCCATTCCATAGAAGGGCCTTTTTTTCTAAGCCTTGTACAGATGGAAAACACTACAAACAATTCACTAATCAGAGTTCTATTTCTGTATCCCATATGAATGTGAAATCTTACAGTACAGCCCATCCTTAAATTTGGGACAATTACACCATACATTTTGTTATTTAAGTAACTGTCTGCTACTCCAGTTAATGCACCTGAACTTAATTTGCTGTGAAAATAGGGATTCTGAAACACACGCTGCATATAATTTGTTTTATTTGCTGCCTTTTATAGATCTGCAAAACTGTAAAAAACAAACAACCGTTTCCTCCACCCCTGCTGAATAATGTAGAAAATTAGCCATGCAAAATGAAAGAGACATGTCTTGCAATAGTGTAAATCATCTCCGAAGGTAGAATCTGAACAACTCAGGAATACTGATTTCTGAAATCTTACTCAAGAAAGTGAGACTCTAAATGATTTAATAGCTAATTTATACACTGAGTTATAAATTTTGCTTTTCAGGACTGATGCTACATTCTTGTTATGAATCTCCTAGAGAGCCAAATGTAGCAAGCTTCTTTGCAGGAACTTAAAGAATGTGGAACAGTGTGATTTCTGCAGTGGAACAAGAATAAGTGTATTTTAAGAACAGGAAAAAGCAGCCTTAAAAATAGTTGTGCTAATCAGGGTCCTGAAGGTGGTTCATAGGCAGTTAGAAACATATGGCAAGAAATTTCAAAATCTGCCCTTGCTTTTACATTAAAAAAGGTACAGAGGGAAGAAAAAAACCCAACCAAACCCAAAATCTCCACTTAGTAAAATGGAAAAAGTCTAAATGAAAAATCTGGTGTACAAAAATTTAGTGGGACTGATGCTGATTTATTCCAGCTGAGACTCAAGCTATTTGTGCTAACTGTGAATAACGAATATTAGATTAAATTATTATGAGATTAGAGAATTAAGTGTAGGAATACAGGTAGATGCGATGGCTATATTTATTGATTTTCTAATTTTAACTATTTTTCCCTTAAATATATACAGTTCTATTAGCGAGAAAATATATCCACTAGAATTGGTTAAGGCCAAAAATGTTGCATCTACTTTATTCAAAAGATTCCAATGTAATTAAGGACATGTCTGTATTGGCTAGACAAATCCTGCACGAAACAAAGAAAACACATGACTGTAATGACTGTAAATCATTTGAGTGTATTTTGAAAGTAAAAGGCAGCTTACTTTCTATTTTGGAATTCAGTCAAATTAAGCTAGGACTCTATATTTTATATATGAGAAATAACTAATAGCTTTATTTAAATACTTCACATTGTTAAACATTTAACATGGATGACTTATTTTGGTCTCAGTTCATACAAAGATTTATTATGTGTATGCACTAAATTACCTGTCTTCTCTCTGAGGTAATGGGCATAGGAAACCTCCACTGGTACTATTTTAAATTACGCATGTTTATTGGAAGGAAAATGGATTGTAACCTTTTGTATTTGTAGCATCCATCACTCATGCATTTTCTAAAGTACTTTTAATTTAATGATTGTTAAGGTAAAGCTCATAGAAACCCTGTTTCTTGAGTAGAAGTGCACAAACTTTTAAAAACTCTGTATTATCATGCGGCTTTTATAAGCTTTAACAAAAATGTTAGGTGCATTTTTTCCAGCTTTACTTCCATTTTGTGATAAGAATGAATTTTTCATGTTCTAGAAGCCCCTTTTGAGGAATAAAAAAACCTAGGAAGAGTTAAGGGTAGTGACAAGACTTTTTTCTCTCCTGAGTGCCAATTACATCTCTTTACATTTATTTCTTGACACAGACGTACAAAGCCTCTTTACTGATTTGGATTTTACTAAATCTCTGATTTCATCAACTGCCATTTAATAAACTAAATGTTGGGTATTATTATGTCTGAAGTTCCATTTTTCTCACCTCATCTTAAATAAAAACAAAATAGGAATAGAAAACTTATTGAAAAGGACAAGAAATCATTAACAGCACGGTCAAACCTTTCACATTTAGGGAACAGTTGAAATCTATACTTATTTCTTCTGGAAAAAAAATAAAATAAGATGTGACAGGTAATTTTGTAAAGATGATTATATAAAAAAAAGTGCTCTTGCTTATCTTTTCCATAGTAAGAATAGAACACAAACAAAAAGTAACAGGAAGAACAAAAGAACAAAACCCCAACACATTTAACAAAAGTTAAAAATAAGTAGATGCTTCATCCACCAAATAGTTAAATGCATCCACAAATATAGTGTAGGAATATTAGAAAGTAATTTAGAAAAATTATAGAAGAATTAGAAAACACACCAGTCATGGCACCACCTAAGTCACCATTGCAAAGGCTATTACTGCTCCTGCTGCAACACATAATCTGGTCGTTAGCTGTGGGCAGGAGGGAATGTCCTCTCCAGTATATTTCCGTATGAGTAAAGTGCTTTGAGGGAATTTTACACTTTTTACTGAACCACTGAGCAACGAGCAGTTACAGGCAACGTACCTGACTGAACCAAGTAGTACTGTTTTTCTGCTAGAGAACGACTACACTCCTCCTTCTAGCGATTATTCTTTGTAGAGTTACAGGTACATCAGATGAAAAAAGAATAGGGTAAGTGCGTGTGTGACTGACACCTGGAGCTACAGCTAATGACTGCTTTATGCCTTGGATACCACAAGGCATAACATCCAGATTGCATGTTTTATTTTAAAAAAGTAATCTCTACCATTCACTTTCTAAATTACATAAGCCCACCAATATTTTTATGTAAATAGCTCCAGACACTTTCAGAGAAAAAATTATTTAAACAGACTGTAGACTTCTGAAACCATAATGGGGGGTTTAAAACTACGTATTTCTAAACAACTTTACTTCTAAAGGTGTGTTAACCTTTTAAATTATGTCTTGTGAGCTTTGAATAGCCTAAATCTAAACACATGAAATTCCTCTATGCTCACGAACAATCCTCTTCTGCTGGTATGGACTGGGTTTGTGTCGAAAGGTTTTGATAGCAGAGGGAGCTACAGGGGTGGCTTCTGTGACAAGATGTCAGGAACTTCCCCCATGTCCGATAGAACCAATGCCAGCCGGCTGCAAGACGGAGAGCCCATCAGTGATGGTGGTAGTGCCTCTGGGATAACATATTTAAGAAGCAGGGGCCGGCGGGAGAACCCAACTGTGCAATTGCAGCTGGGAGAGATGGGTGAGAACGTGTGGGAGAAGCAGCTCTGCAGACAGGGAGGTCAGTGAAGAAGGAGGGGGAGAAGGTGCTCCAGGTGCCGGAGCAGAGATTCCCCTGCAGCCCATGGCGATGACCATGGTGAGACAGGCTGTCCCCCTGCAGCCCATGAGGTTAACTGTGGAGCAGAGATCCACCTGCTGCCCATGGAGGACTCCAGGGTGGAGCAAGTGGATGCCCGAAGGAGGCTCTGAACCCGTGGGAAGCCCGTGCTGGAGCAGGCTGCTGGCAGGACCTGTGGACCCATGGAGAGAGGAGCCCAGGCTGGAGCAGGTTTGCTGGTGGGACTTGCGACCCTCATGGAAGGGACCCACGCTGGAGTAATTTGTGAAGAACTGCAGCCTGTGGGAGGACCCCCATGCTGGAGCAGGGGAAGAGTGTGAGGAAGGACCTGCAGAGACAACGTGTGATGAATTGACCACAACCCCCATTGCCCGTCCTCCTGCGCCGCTGATGGGAGGAGGCAGAGAAATTGGGAGTGAAGTTGAGCCTGGGAAGAAGGGAGGGGTGAGGGGAAGGTGTTTTTAAGATTTGGTTTTATTTTTCATTACCCTACTCTGATTTTGATTGGTAGTAAATTAAAATAATTTTCCCCAAGCCAGGTCTGTTTTGCCTGTGACGGTAATTGCTGAATGATCTCTCCTTGTCCTTTTCTTGGCCCACAAGCCTTTTGTTATATTTTTTCTCCCCACGTCCAGCTGAGGAGGGGGGTGATAGAGAGGCTTTGGTGGGCACCTGGCACCCAGCCAGGGTCAACCCCCCACACCATAAGGTGTTGTCAATGTGCAACTGAAAAGAGCAAAGATTTGGGCCAACATAAATAGTAATCCTGATCCAAGCCTCCTCCCCCTGCACACATAATTAGGAGATATTCCAAGACATATTTTCCTGAGAACTACTAAAGGGATGACAGTTCACAAATGTTTTTCCTGCTGTTATAATAATCCCCACAGTCATGGGTTCATGTTGAGGGGACTTAGTCAGTTGATAAGAACAAAATCTTGTAACATTTTCATCAGCTCTTTGCGGCAAAGCAAATTAATTCTCTTTCAGTGCTTATCTATTCATAATTTTCATAATGTGCTGCTGCATTGCTTGCGTTTACATATGTTTAATTTCATGTTTATAAGTCACATCCACAGAGTTTAACACACATAGGTGTATGTGTCTGCAAATATTTAAAGACCAGATGTACAGAAAGTCTCTTTCTGGCAGTGCAGAGACTCCTAGTGGGACTTCGGATGCCTAAATCCCACGGGAAGCACTGAAAAGCCTGCCAGCTGTCTGCCAGCATCTTTAGGTGCCTAAATGCCTTCAACATATTGGCACTGTGTCCAGCTCATAACATGAGAAACTGTAAATGATTCAAACTATAGAATAGCAATTAGTGTTGTATAAATACTATAGTATAGATAGCATAGGACAGTATCTTTGAAAAGGAATGGAAAGAGAAACCACTGACAGACTATCAAGAATTTGTAAATATCAGCTGTAGAATATATGATAAGATCAGTCCAAGTATGTACATATTATTTCAATAAATACGTATCAGGTTCTGCAGAACAGGCAGGGGAACATACAGTATTTAAAGATAAATAGGTACTTTCCTATTCAAAGTCCAAAAAGGACTTTGTTGCAATTGACAGGATCGTTTTGCTAATGTGAGTGAAGTTGATGGTGATGGGTTTTTCCAAAGGCAATCCCACCTTTGATGTTATCGATCTGCACCCACGGAGAGTGGAACAAACCCCACCAGTTTTATGCTGCATTTTCCTTTCGTGCTCCTTTAGGGAAACTTATTAGGGTGGCTTTTATGTAAAACACCCATCCCCTCTGCTCCCAGCCCAGCAGCACCGAGACAGCAGAGCAACCACACACTACATTTTGTATTTGCTAAGAATAAGCCTCCGGGGTGAGCTCATTTCATCTGGAGACAACCCAAGGCAGAGATTTAAAAAGGGACAGAAAGGTTATGTTGCAACTTAGAACAAACCAAAAATCATTACTACATGAATTGATTGCTCGCTGCTCTAACTTTTGTTTACCATCTCTTACGTGTTGCCATGCTTGAGTGACACAGCATAGAGTTTTTTCCTGCTCCAGATACAAAGAGAGCATTTTCCATTGTGCTTAAACAGCCCCAAAACCTGCCCATTTCCTGACAGAGCACAGTATACAAACTCTGAAGAAAAGGGAAAAACAGCTCCGAGCTAGAGAATATAAATAATCTCGGACAACAGAGCACTTTCATTGTTTACACGACCCTCCACTGCTTACAAAAAGGATATATGGCAAAACGAGATTATTTTGTTCTATGTCTGATAGTACTGTGCTGTGACATTGCACCTGGTAGCCTGTGGGTGCCAGGGAAGAATCAAAGTAGCAGGGTTTAGCCAGCCTTATAAAATTGGACAAATTAAAAACTGGTTTGCCAACTTTTAAGTATTTCAGTCTTTTTCCAGAATATTCAACATATTTGACAAATCTACTCAACTATGTTCTGGATTAATACAGAAGGAGTATTTATGCTTTTCTTCTGCTTTTTACGTGTCTTGACAAAAATGTTCTAAAAGGAAACAAAATCTCACTACAAACCAGTACAGAATATATTTGGGCACAGGAAAGATAAGGAGTCCTTTCTGATAAACTGAACAAAGCTGTTAAGCTGCTAAATGGGAAGGAAAAAAATCAGATTGGATTCTGAAACAAAGTTTTTTGATAGTAGCAAAACGTGCAGATTATGGCTCTAAGGAAAAAAATTACAGGAATGAGGAAAATGAGAAGTGGCTCATCCCTTGAACTTGCTGTCATCCAGAGTTTCTAAATTCACTTCACAACCGGGGGTGAGGGGAAAAGAAGGAATGATAATTGGGAAGTCTAAAAAATTGCAGAAGGAACATCTGACGTGAACCAGCACTGACAGAAAACAGCCTCTGCTATGGAGAAGCACCAGATGAGGAGAAACATCATACATGCTTCCTGTTAGATCGAGATATACAGGAGAACAGAGAGAAAAGATACATCCAGTCTGCAGAGTGGCGAGGGGCATGGACCTGTTCTTCGTTACCCGGGGCTGGGCAGCTATTTTAAAGTTCGAACATGGAAGCCAAACAGCAGAGCTGTGACCACCAGTCAGCCAAATCCTCACTTGGAGCCGAACAGCTCCAGCATGGAAAAGATTTTATTTTTACAGCTATGTTACATTTTCCTTTATTAAGCTGCCTTAGATTTATTTTTTAACTTTTTTTTTTAGCGCTTTCAGATCTCACAGTAATTCTGAAAATAGATCTTTTTTATTGATACAGTGGACATCTATTAGTGTATTAAAATGCACGCGGGTATGGCTGGAGCTTATCGTCTGAAAAAACAGCTTCTCCCGTGGCACCTAACGTGCTGACACATGCTCGCTTTGCAAGTGGTCGTGGCAATTTTGGGTGTTAATGTCCCTGCACCAGAGATGATCACTCCCACGGAGAATCAGGAGAACAGAGCGTGTCAGCGGGTGTCATGTTGAAGGTTGGCAGCCTCGCGCCAACTCCCAGTGGGAGGTGGGTTTTCCTGAGACAGTTCAAATTAACCTGCTTCCCTTTGCCTGGAGTGTGCAGAAAACAATCCCTTGGTCAGTGCAAGGGGCAGGAGCTCCTGGTACAGCAGGAAGGGACTTCCTTAATCTATCTAGATTTACCTGTCAATACCTTAAGCGAAATGGTAGAGATTAAGGAATTAATGGTTTGAGAATGAAATGGAAATGGATTAAGAACGGATTGAGAGAAGCCCTAAGGAGAAGGACTTGGGGGTGTTGGTGGATGAGAACCTCAGCATGACCCAGCAATGCGTGCTTGCAGCCCAGAAGGCCAGACGCACCCTGGGCTGCATCAAAAGAAGCGCAGCCAGCAGGTCGAGGGAGGTGATTCTGCCCCTCTGCTCCGCTTTCATGAGGCCCTACCTGGAGTACTGCGTCCAGCTTTGGACACCCCAACATGAGAAGGACATGGACCTGTTGGAGCAAGTCCAGAGAAGAGCTATGAAGATGCTCAGAGGGCTGGAGCACGTCTGCTATGAGGACAGGCTGAGAGAGTTGGGGTTGTTCAGCCTGGAGAAGAGAAGGCTCCGGAGAGACCGTATAAGGCCTTCCAGTGTTTGAAGGGGGCCTACAAGAAAGCTGGAGAGGGACGTTTTACAAGAGCATGTAGCTACAGGACAAGGGGTAACGGTTTCAAACTGAAAGAAGGTAGATTTAGATTGGATATCAAGACAAAATTTTTCGCTATGAGGGTGGTGAAGCACTGGAACAGGTTGCCCAGCTTCATTCATTTGAATGAAGCTGAAATTTCCCAAATACGGACACAAATTCAAAATGTGGAGGCGCTCAAAACGTTCTAAACACCAGATCTACTTGCGCCCGTATGGCCTCCTGCTAGGCATGGAGGTGTGCACCCTGGCCAGAGAGATTCCAACAGCGAGCTTCAGGGAAGGCTGCTGAAGGCACAGTTGCCAAGGGATGGTGTGGTGGCATTGCAGCAGGACACCAACTTCCCTCCGAAAGCGTACACTGCTGGCTGAAAGGGAAAGGGGCTGAGAAATCAAGACAGTACACTAATTCAATTCTTCTCCTCGTATGTTTTCAGACTTAAATCTCCCCACCTACTCCTGTTTTACAAAGGTCCTGGAAACAGACAGCAGCAATTGTAGCAGCTTTATATCAGGGCAAATAGCGTTCAGGCGTTTAGGGCTTTTATGCTTATGTTGAAAAGTGACTCTCCAAAGTGCTGTTTTAGATCCCATTGAGGATCAAAGATATGCATTAAATTACAGTATTGAATCCTTTTCTGCAAAGGATGACAGAATTGGGATTTATACTCTCAGCAGTATGAGTACAGAACCTTACAAACCTTTAGGAAAATAACATGGGGAAAAAAAGGAAAAAAAGGAAAAATAATATTGTAATAATTGCATTCCATCTCTTGAAGTTTCCTAAATGCCCGAACCCTCTTACAGGTGCAGGTAAGAGGGTTAGTATTTTTTTGGCAGAAAATTTAGGCAAACCTAAATGATGCCAAACCACATGGATACCTTGTAATTGCAAGAGAAAAACAACAGTGTGTTATTCAAAATTGCCAGTTATGTGATGAAAACAATGAAGTTTCTGGGGAAGATAAAGGCAAAACATAAGGATGACTCATATAAAGAAGGCTTGAAAGTATGTCTTCTGTCCCTTAGTGAGACAAATAAAGATCCCTATAATCTTAGGATCTTGTTTGACTTTGTTTACCTATGCTTAGATAAATGTAAGTCATTAAAATGCACAGCCACGCTACTTAATGTGGGTTAACAAGGTATGAAACCATCTAGTAAATTCATGATTCATGGCAGTACTTGTAAAAGACCAGCACATATACCTCTAACCAAGGTACATTATATTTGAAAACCACAATACGCGTTTTTTTAACATAAGTAGTCCATTTTCAGATGTGCTCAGCAACTGTAGCTTCTATAAAAATTGATGGGGCTCACATCAAAGTAATGTAGCAATATCTGTCCAACTCATTTACTCTTACAAGGACAATGACTGCGAGGACACATACACTTCAATCTCAAACTACACTCACAGCAAAATTTACATGTAACATTGCACAAACTGCCTCGCGCTTTCTGGTGGGTTTGAAGGCTAACAAGGGACAAGCAGCTTTACATTGCTAATATAATATGTCACTGAAGCACCTGAGAGCAGATTCAGACCAACTAACCTGGCCATTGCTGACCCAGGTGAAGTGGGTACTGCTGTCAGTTGTTTGTGCATTGCCTTTGCCAGAGGTTAATGCCCTTTTCTAGCAAAAGCTTTTTCTTTCTTTTGCTCTCTCTTCCTTTTCCTTTTTTCCCTTTCCTTTTTCCTTTCTCCCTCATTTCACTAAATCGGGTTAGAAAGCAGACAAACAGTGAAAATGACAGGGCTAAGAAAGAAATAACCTTTGACAGGGCTGCCAGTGAGATAGGGACATCCAGCGGGGAGCAGTAAATATTTCAACCCCGATGACGGTGATGATGAGCAGGTTAGTCTGTCTAGCCGTGCCTCATGCCCCGATGAACTCCACACGAGCCAGGCACGTTGAGGAAGGATGACTGCAGCGCCATGGAGGGGCAAGGAGGAGGCTGCGAGGGTGAGCAGGGGAATGGAAAGCCACTCTTAGAGAAGGAGGTTAACAGACACAGGTCTGGTTAGCGTGGAGCAAATAAAGAGGAAAAAGGAGAAAAAGGAGGAAAAGGAGGAGGGGAGGAAAGCGGATGGTTCTTCATTAGTACATTGGGAATGAAAACCACGAAAGCGGTCACTTCAGCTATAGGATAAGATTGGCTTAAAAACAAGTGGGTATAAAATTCCAGTGAGTCAGTTCAGGCTAAAATCAGGCAGCGGTTTCTGAATAGCAAAGCAAGTGAGGCTCTGTAGAGACCCTCCGCAGTGTTTTTGGTCCCAGCAGCCCACCAAATGTTCAGCCTGACCCGGCACATTTGTGGGAAAGCAATGCTGCAGCTGGTCCCCATCTCAGGCTGCCCCTCTCATCCTCTATCTGACCACTGTGCACATCCCCACTGTAGGAGCGCGCAGCCGGGCACAGCCGGACACACGGGGAACAGGGGCAGGAGCAGCGCCGAAGCATTCGGTTTGGGAACATCAATGGTACGATCGAGGGATAAAATCACCATTGGACGTGGAACTTGCACATAGGAAAAACGGTAAGGAGCTAGAGGCGGAGGATGACACCAGAAGTGAAGAGGCTGGTGTGAGGGAGATGCAGCAGGTTGTGTTCTGATGTTCTAATCAAGGCGTAGCTGCGTGTTATTAAGCAGATACGATTCGACGTTGGAGTGTTCAGACATCAGGGATAATCAGGCCAGCCAAGTTCAGACTTTGAAGGTGTGAAGAAAGTTGCACTGCGGTCTCGTCTGTGTTTCAATTTATTTCCTCTGAAGCATTTGCAAATCATAATTTTCCTGGGGCTCAAGAACCTTTGGCAGGGCTGAGGTGGCAATGACCAACTGAGAACAGTAAGCATTTCAACCCAGATCAGCATCACCGGCTCTCTAAATATAAAAATAATTAATTTGTTTTCATAGTTGAAGCTCAGTAAAAATACAGAACCTCAGAGGCCATCCACACTTGAAAGCTCCTTTGGATTAAGGCAGTGTGGGAATTTACACTCCCGGGGCTCAGCTTGAATACTTAAAGTACAGTTGACTTATACTCCAAGTAAGACAGTTTTTCGTGACTTGACTTAATAAATTTTGAGAGGGGAGTGTCCACGCATGGAGTTACTCTGCAATAACTAACTGCCCACGTAGGCAAGCCCTAGCAGCTAACACTGGAAGCAAATATTTTCAGTGCTCAAACACTGAAATAGCCTCCGAGCACTTACTCACATACTCAGTTTCATGCAGATGAATGTATCTGTCAGGTTTTGTAGGGTTGCTCATGCACATGCCAAAGTATTTACAGGATTGGGGCCCTGCTTTGTAGCAAAAGATGTGTGCTGTGCCCCAGAGTACCACCTTAAAGAGAAATACAAATCCCCAGATTGAATGCTAGTGTGTCCCATCATCTCTCCCATCTCTCTGATACCGTTCCAGTTGGCTCTCTCGCACTCCCAGAAAATTCACACATGTTCGCTCATAGACAAACCCTACGGCACCCCTTCCCCCCACGAAAAAAAACCTCAGCCAGCTGTTACAAAATTCAGACATTTCATTAACACAGTTTACGGGCTGATACTGCCAAGCAAAACAGAGACAATTAATAATAATCAGGACTGAAGGGTCTGAGACAGCTTATGAGTAAAGGATTGTATTAGTTGTTTAAAAAGAACAAACTCGCTCCTGCCTGGAGTGATAGGGAACAAAGGGTGGTGATGTATAACCGGGGAGGAAAGAGACTCTCTCCATGGCTTTTGTAGATTACTGTGTGAATGACAGGAGCGGCAGGAGCAAATACCTCTTTTCATTTGCTCAGCCTGCTGGAGAAGAATAGCAGCGCTTGCCAATGAAGCTGCAGCTGTGCTCCAGCTCCGTTTAATCACTGTGTATGACTGAGGGTTAATTAGCTGCCATTCTTACTGCTATTTGTTGTTCTAATGAAGATTTGCATAAATGTAAGACTAGGGGGTAACTGATACTTGATTTTTCCCTTCAGAGAGGCTGGGGGTGGAAAACTCGCCCATCCCAAGTGTTTATGTTTGTGGGAGATTCAGTGTTGCCTTTCCATTTGACCTGACCTGCTTCTGGCTGATGAATGGTGAACAAAGAGTTCAAAGGTGCTTATCAAATCGAGTCCCCTGGTGGGTTTCTGCCTTTAGAAAGAGGCAGACTAGTTAGATGGGGAGAGGACTGAGGGATTAGAAAATTACTGCCAGCAGACAGAGAGGAAAATACATATATGCATGTTTCTGTATCTATATATGTACATACACACGTGATATATCTCAGTGATAGCTATCTCAGTGATATATATATTAGTGATGTATATTTCTTTCTATCTATCTATCTATCTATCTATCTATCTATCTATCTATCTATCTATCTATCTATCTATCTATCTATCTATCTATCCATCCATCCATCCATCCTGTTTAATCTATATGTCAAGGAATCAATCATTTGTTCATGATAAAATGCCATTAAAAAATAATGGGACAAGCAGTACAACCAGAACAAGCTGGAGCGTATTAGGCAATACACTGAAAAGTAAGAACTTGTAAGTTTTTGCAAGCCCTCTGTTGCACATGCCTAACATTCAAAGTTCACTTTTTAATAAAAAAGGTATCTGACACAAAACAGGTGATCTCAAAGGAAGGCCAAAATGACTCAGCAGTTCACAGCCACCTGCCACTGGTGCCTCACAAGAGGGGAATTCACAATATAAATTAAGAAATTGCATTAATTCCTCAAAAGATCATAGGAAAATTTTAACATGAAGTAGTAACAAAATCCCAAACTACTTTGAATCGAAGGCAATGTTTGAAAATGAAACGCTGTAAAAATTGTTTTATTATGGTCATGAGAACGCTTATGGTTACTAATGGAAAGAAACTGAAGGGAAGAATCACCTCCCGTTTTTTGTATATTAACTTGTTGCATGTGATAATACATTACAGGTAACTGTTTTCAGTGTTGCTCTCGCACACCTGGTCAGCTAAAACTGTTGTTTGTCAGCATCTGTAAAATAGTCTAAGGGAAAGAAAAAGATCGAGAGGGCAGAGTTTAGTTTGAAATTTCTAAATTTCAAATCACTACTGGAAAGTGGCCAGCTTTCAAGTTGACTGTATCCCTCCAAAGAGAGGTAACCACAAAGGAGCACATACTTATTGCCAGTTTCTCATTCCCAACACAGCTTTGCACTGTCTCTAGCTCCCTACCTGGTCTCTAAGACATAGGAGCAAATCTCACAATCCGCCTTTTCCAAAGCAATTTATAGCCCTTTGGCTGGGGAGAGAAGTTTAAAAACAGGAAACCTAAAGGTTTGAAAACTAGATGGCAAATTAAAAAAAAGAAAAATGGCAGCGACCAATAAAAAATAAACCAGCAACAACCCTCAGCTCACTTCATTTTGCTTTAACCATTCTTTCATAATTTCTATATGCTATAATTTTCCAAGGCTACAGTCAGAGTCATTCATTGGTAAATAGGGTAAGAGAAAGTGGAAATTACAGATCTAGTGGTCAATGGCAGAAAACAAATCTAAAAGAGCTGAGGGAAGAGGTTAAGTGCTATGCTAGTTAATAAGAATGACAGCTTGCTTTGAATACTCATACTGGCTGTCCAGGATATTGAATAAACCTCATTTAAATTAATTTTCATTATTTGTAGAGTCTGTGTTAGACATCTATCATTGTCAGTACTATTAATATTCTTTTCAGAGACCATATTATCAGCATATTTAAATGAAAGCTTTCCTTTTCAATATTTATTAACTCATTAATATTTCTTGGTACTAATATCCTGGTTGTAATATCCAAATTAGTGCCTACTACAAGGTATTTTCTACTGATTAGACTTTTAGAATTAAAAGATTTTTATTCTCAAGTACTAAAAATGCACTTGAGCTCCTGAAATTGTGCTTTCTTTCTATGCCATGCCTTAATTTAAATGAAAGGCATTGAAAATTTACCTTCTTGTCTTTTCTCAGTAGGTATCAGTGAAACAGCGCAAAGACCACGTCCTAATAGCTGATTGAATATGAACTGTGAATGAATGTGAATGTGAAAGTTAATTCATCTTACCCGGGTTGCAGTCTGTGAGGAGGGAGCAGATGGAGAGGAGAACTTTAGAAATGGTTAATGCCGGGCTCCAGTTGTCTTTTAAAATGTCCAAGCAGATGACGCCTTGGCTGTTAATATTACAGTGGTAGATTCTCGTCCGAAATGTTACCTAGAAAAGACAGCATGTCTAAGTACAATGGTGTTCAAGCCAGTAATTATGCGATTATTAAGCAATTAAAAAATTCTACAAACTAACATTCTGCTTTCCTGGTTGAAATGACAGTACTGTGCTACTACTGCCAGGTAAAGACCGGGCAAGAGAGGGATATTCATAAGAACATAAAGAAAATGAAGTCTGCCTCTTCCACCTATGGCCAGCAGTGGAACTGATTTGTGAAAGGTGAGCCTGGGACATGTCTCCCAAGCTTGCTCTTGCCTTGGTCTCACTGATCTCATTATTTTTGGGGGGGACCAAAAAAAGCTATTCCAGCCACTGATCTGGACAATGTTCATAACTCAGGCCCACAGCTACTTCATGCTTTGAAGGGAGGCAGAAGAAGACACATTCTTCTGCTGTCTTCATCTGTTCACCATTTGACTCAACAGATTAAGCTGGAAAAAAACCATGGAGACATCACAACAGTAGCTCCTGGAAAAAGTAACGTGAAATATCTTTGAGAAAGGCTGCTCAAATAAAATGCTTTTATTTCCAAATTTTAAGTTTCAGTTGAATCCGAAGAATTACTCACAAACGCCTTTTGGAGTTTTTTTGTAGTTGATTTTGAGGATTTCTGTATAAATTTTATACTGTCTCCCAGGTGATCCTACGCGTAAAAAACCAAGGAGATTACTTCTTTTAGCCAAGAACGATGAGCTTCTGCTTCAGGTTGAAGATATGGGCCTTTTATTTTAAAAGAAGTTCAGCTATGAAAGTCCATATCATAGTTCAGAATGAATACTGGGGCTACCGACTAAGAAGGAACAATACAGAAAACTACCCCCTGGGGGTCTCCATCAAGAACTAGTTTCTCCATCAGTTTTACCCAAAAGACAAGCCAAACCAGATAGTTTTAATGACATATTCATAACATCTAAAATTAAAATGTACAATGTCAGTGGCCTACCTCATCAGCAATAACCCCGCCAACAGAGACAACAGCAGGTGAAGCACAGCCCAATTTAAGAAAGCTGTGCTTTTCACCAGAATCGGACACTGCTAATAACTAGGAGTGCTGAGGCACCTATCCCTGCTCTACCACACAGATAAACCTGCTCCTGGAGAGTAATGGAAACTGATGGCAGGCATGGTCCTGTTCTGATTTTATTCAAAATCAGAAATCTCAGTGATTTCAGTGGGATTGAGATTAGGCCACTTGTCAGTAAACAGAAGAGAGAATACAATTGAAATAACATGGTAACTCGTTACTTCTATTTAAAAAATAAAAATCATTCTCTAACATGCTGAAAAATTCTGCTCCTTTGGATTAAATCAAGCAGCTTTGACAAAATAATGGAAAGAAAAGGTAGTACATTTCTCGTATTAAAACACGGCATTCAACAATAAATACTTCTTCTTTTAAGTACTTCTCCACACACCTCTGGGAAAACACTTTTGGGCCCAGTGTCATGCATCAGTGAGTTCTGTAACAAAGATCTCAACAACGCAAGTTCATCATTTTTTAAGCACATCGATGTCTAAGGGTATTGGCAATTGACAGAATAATTTAATAGTTTGTCATTCCATATCCTATGTATTTGTAGGGTCTTTCTTTTTTTTCCCCTACAGTTGTGGTTTTGCTTACTGTTTTCCAGCCTAACTGCTTCACTTCCAGGATTTCTATGAAAATTTAAAATATTTCTGGCACAATGAGCTCAATTCATCCAAACACTATAGCCAGATTATCTATTTTTTTCCCCTTATTAGTAGTCCAAGCACATCCAGCATTTGGAATGAAGGAAGTCTTCTGCAAGATCAAGAAAAAAGCATTTAGTGATAAAAGTAAATGTTTGTCTACAAAGGAAAGCTATTTTGAACAGGGAAGGTTACAAATACACAAAAGTGGTAAACTACCTTACACAAACTGCATGTCAAAAGGGTCACAAAGAGAGTTGGTGTGGAGGAGCATCCTGTGATTTGTAGGTTCATGAAGTCCCCAGACAGATTAACTACAGGCACTCTTATCCTTGAGATACAAGTGAATCAGGGAAGGCTTCCTAGCAGGATGTCCCATGACTCTGGAAAACTTTAGCACCTGCTCAATTTTAAGTATTGCATGCTTACTTCTCAGTATATTGTTGGAATAAAGTTTTTGCTTAATTATTTTTCCTGAACAAAAGTACTCTCCTATGCTCCTATCATGAAAAATTTGAGGACTTTATTCAGTGATACCTGAATACATCAAATAATAGGATATACGTGGTCTCACCAAATGCGGGGGAAACACACTGAATCCATGGCGCAGATTAAATTATGCCTTCTAAATTCTTTATAGACAGGTCAGTCTGAGCTTGTACCCTGCTTGAGGGAAGGCCATCAATTTGAGCCTGTATTTTAACGTGCAACCGTCTTGCTATCAGCTGAGAGCACGGACATGTTGCCACACATTCCCCTGCCTCAATTGCTTTTGAAGCATTGAAGCAGAGACACTGGGAATTTGGTGGAATTCAGAGAGCCACTGGGATGAATGGAAGTTCATGTCTTTCATAAACTGTTCAACGCTCCATTGCCATCTTAGGCTATATCTGGTGGATAAATGCACGTGGGACACCCATTTGTAGTGAGAAGGCTACTTCTAGCAAATACTTAGACCTGAAATGTAGCATTTTTTCACTATGAGCACAACTTAAACCTGTGACACTGAGGAAGGCGCCCACTCACAAGATAAGGCGTGCTGCTTATCACTGACAAATATGTCACTGCCTCGCCAAACATGCCACTGCACTTTAAAATGCCTACCTAAGTAGACAGAGACATTTTAATGACAAAAAAATCAAAAGTTTTTCAGAATTTCAAAAGAAGCTGTATCAACAACAGCTGGGAGTTGTGGTGTGATGACAGCAGGTAACAGTGTTCTCCCGAAGCAGCACAGACTACAACTGGGATAACATATTGCTTTCCTTATCCAGGTATTGCCTCAAATTGCAGCTAATGTGGGAAATGCTGACATGTAACTTTCTGGATGTTGTGTTTACCATACCCACATTTTAAAGTTATGCAGGGTCATTCCTATTGTATGTGTAGAGAGAAACCAAGTCATCATACCATTACAGTGGAACTACATTTTCTTTATTATGGTCATATTTTTACCTTTGATGCCACTTAAATGGTTCCTATAAACAGCGCACTCTAATTCTATTTATCCCCTAATGAAAACACCTAAACAATCCCATGCAGGGGCTCAAGGGAGTGTGTGGGTGTATAGAAGCTATCCTCAGATGACTGAATGGTAGAGGAGTAATTTATCCTTTTTTTGAACGATAAGTGCCCTTTATGGATTTACTCTCTTTCATTCTGCAGTTTTAAGAGGGTATCTCATTTTTGTTGTATAAAAGTGCAGGTCAGAAAAGTGCAAATTACTGGAAATAGTGAAAAAAGGGACTATCTTCTGAAAAATGTAGGAGTACTACAAACAAGCTTTTGAAAGGTAATGATAAGGAATTTATATGCAATCAGTTTTGGAAGTAAACAATAATAAACTCATCTGTTTATCTACTGCTGAATGCCAAACCCTTCTGAATACTGCAAAACACAATTAAACAAATAAAAAAATGCTTTGTATAGTGTGTAAGAAGAAAATGAAATTACTTATTCAAAAGGAGGAGGAAAAATGATTGCAGAGAAAAGAGGTACATGTAAAGCTATGGCTGGCTGTTCACTGAATAAGTTTTAGGACTGAAAAAAGACACCAAAAAACCTGGGAGGAGTGAATTAAGATGGATTTCAGTTGAGTGATTGGACGCAACTGGTTGTAGACCAGATAAATCACTTCTGGATCTCAGAGTGATTTTGAACACCAGTTTTCCAGAGTGATGTAGTCCTAAAATCACTCTTTGTCACTCTTTTGCACCAAAATGTTCCCTATGTTAGGTCTAAACCCAAACAGCCACTGTGGCATTGGCATCTATGTGTGTGACTTGTTTAACCTTCGCTGTGAGATTTAGAGACGGGCACGTAAAGGCACCGCAGCTCTGAAAGTGCTGGTCCCACAAACACATCTCACGTGCTTTCAGACTCCACAGAATCCAGTTGTACTTCTCTTCAAAAACTTATCAGGAGGAAGAAGCGATTCTCTGCTTTTGCATATTAGCAGCCAAGGGGTTACACTGTGCACTCAGGAATTGCTTTCTTCAGCCTGTTTGTGTTCAAATCCTGGCCTCCTCTTCCTCCTTCCTCCCACTGAAGCCTGGTGACTGTGCAGGGAGAGGTGAAAGATTCCCAGAGTCCAGGAAAATAAACAAAACCAACCCCCTTCTGCTCGGCCAACACTGGAAGCAGGGCTGAGATCCCAGGGCTCTCATTCTGGCAGTTTTGGAAAGTTCCTTTCAAGCTTTTTCATTTCTTACAAGGGTGCAATTCTGCATGCCTGCCTGAGATGAAACTTCTGTCTTCCTCAAATATTCCCCTGGAGTTCTGTTTTAATAAAACTGTGGTGGCGCTACCTGAAGTGGAAGAAGTTGTACTGCATACAGAAAAGGTTATATATATATTAAAAAATATGATGCCCTTTATGATGATGTTCATGGAGCTCAGGAGGGAGTAAGTAGTTCCCAACTCAGTTTGTCAGACTTTATGAGCAATAGATTTGTCTGCTCGAATAGAGAGAATAATAAAAACAAGATCAGGCCTACACTCTGTAGTCATATTAGAAAAACACTATAAAGCAACCTAAATGAAAAATACTTACAGTTATGAGTGACACAATGTTCATGCAATAGCCTTCACACTAATTAACATCCTTACATTTCTTGCAGCGTGCACTTTATTTTATCCATACCCAGCACTGAGGCTGCCTTTCTAAGACAGGGTGATCTATCTCTGGTGTCTAACTAAGATTTGTAGCATACACATGAACAATTGTTGAGATACTTAATGGATTATCACATAAAGTGCATAACAAATGACTGACAACACAATGCTCACTATTAAAGAGCATGATTTAAATATATCCCAAGAAGTGAACTTCAGACAGTTCTTAAAACACTTGCTCCCACGTAATTTTAGTTGGTTAAGAATAGTTGTAGTTTATTTTATTGAGGGAAAATATATGTCATCTGCATTAGTAGGAAATAATAAATTGTAATTACTTTTGCTTGACCTACAGAAAGTCTGATATGCAAACTACTCTGGTTTTCTGTGTCAAGACATAGCTAGCCAAAAGTGATAACAATTTAAAAGGGATATAATAGCAGCCACACGAGTTAACCTTTAAAATTACTGAAAATTAAACAGTATGCAATATGAGTAATTATTCATTATATTCATGGTAATTATGAAGCTGAGTAACTACTCACACTGTCTTATTAATGGACTGTTGCAGGGAAAAAAAATAATTCCCTTAGTATTGACTAAGCACTGCAATACTAAATGTCTACATTATATAAACCTACTCATTTTGTGCACAGATTTAACATCAGAAAAAGTAAAAAGGAACCTTGATAATCTTTGATGTACCTGAGAGGGCAAATAAAGAAAATGATCCTAAACTGTACAAAGCTTTCTGGAAATAAAAGAGCAGGAGAGAAAAAGGGAAATGGATTACTGTTCCGGTTAGGGACGTTGAGAATAGAAGCAATATAGTATGATGCAAAGCATCAAAAGCTTTCTCTGACAAAGTCAATACGAGCTTTTATAAAATGATTTTCATTTAATCAGCATAATATTTCTTACAATTACTAATGCCATATGGAAAGTCAGCAGAAAAGTCCTTTTCTAGAGACTAAAATTTGTAAAGATTTACCAGCTGTTTAACTTTTATAAAATAAATCCCCCCTTTCGCAGTTTAAAGCATGCAGGCTGTACTGTCCGACACGTGCGCCTCTCTGAGCTCCTCCAAGTGCTCCTGCATGGGTGCTCTAACGCAATCCCACTCTTCTCACCTAAATGTGAGCTAGCCTAGCACATAGCAACGTTTTTATTCTACATGAGAAAAATCGTATATCACCATGTGACAGGCAGTAGCTGGCGTTTCACTGTTCTTCCTAATTCTGGTATGCTTCTGCAAGGAGGGAGCTCCGTGATGGAGGCAGAGGTAGGTGTCGCCATCACGGGGCTGCGGGCATAGGGCTGCCGGGGCAGGCACTTCAAGGCCTAAAATTTTATTCTAAGAAACCTGGGCTTTTTTTACATGCCCAATTTTAACAGCCTGGTGGACCGAGTCCAGCGGAGGGCCATGAAGGTGCTCAGAGGGCTGGAGCACCCCTCCTATGAGGACAGGCTGAGAGAGGTGGGGTT
Organism: Rhinoptilus africanus; assembly: GCA_013400135.1. Lineage (NCBI taxonomy): Eukaryota > Metazoa > Chordata > Aves > Charadriiformes > Glareolidae > Rhinoptilus > Rhinoptilus africanus. The sequence goes on from VXBO01014184.1 coordinate 198,799, forward strand.
GTTCAGCCTGGAGAAGAGAAGGCTCCGGGAAGACCTTCCAGTACCTAAAGGGGGCCTACAGGAGAGATTGGGAGGGATTCTTTATGAGGCAATGTAGTGATAGAACAAAGGGTAACGGTTTTAAACTGAAAGAGGGGAGATTTAGATTAGATATTAGGAAGAAATTCTTTACTGTGAGGGTGGTGAGACACTGGAACAGGTTGCCCAGAGAAGCTGTGGATGCCCCATCCCTGGAGGTGTTCAAGGCCAGGCTGGATGGGGCTTTGAGCAGCCTGGTCTAGTGGGAGGTGTCCCTGCCCATGGCAGGGGGGTTGGAACTAGATGATCTCTAAGGTCCCTTCCAAATCTAACCATTCTATGATTCTATGATTTATGTGTTCCCTACATGAGACGTTCTAGGCAGACTGACCTCAAAACTGTAGTTTTCTGTCCTAATCAGGTCATCTACTCTTATTCTAGAGTCATAATGTCCATAAAATTCTTTCTTTCACATCTGTGTGTATATATGTGTGTGAGGTAAAGAGGACAAGAAAGAATATTGAGATATGATGTATTTTTAGATTATGTGTGGCTTTTATCCAGTAGTAAGACGTGTGTGATATGTCAGTATTACGTAGTTTCTGAAACATCCAGTAGACATCACGAGTCCTCTTTTGAAAATGTATTTAACGTGCAGTATGCAAACCACTGCTGTGAGGCAGAACGTATTTCCCATAAGATGCCTCTACAGGCCCTTTTGGGGAGCTTGGTTTATGAGGTATTTATAAGAAACGGAAAGAAATGATGTACCACCTAAGTTTACAGGATGGAAAACAGGAAGAGTTTAGTTTGATAGGGACATTTTCATCAAGTCTAAAAAAATCAATACAAACTACTGATATGAATTAATATATGAAAAACAGATTGAAAAAGAAGGCTATTCATTAGAAGAAATGGCAGTTCAATTTGGCAATTACTGGAAGAATTATCAGATAACTGAATTCAAAGGAAATCTCAGAGATTTACATGGTATTGCCCTATCAAAAGTGACTTTTGCATTTATTCGCAATAAAACGTAGCTATTGATCCTTTCCTCAGCCTCAGAAATATGTCAATATTTCTGCTTGCATCTCTGTCCTCCACTTTACATCTCTGTGATTCTGCTATTTTGAGAGAAATTAAAGCTTCTTAAGGAGTCACCTGGGTTTGACCTGTCCCGAGCCCTATACCGCTACATGCTGCCCTATAGAATCATAGAATCGNATGGAACGAAAGGAGTTTGCAGGTCGTGCAAGCGTGGGAGCTGCACGCTGTGGTTCGCATGCCTGGGAACAGCCGCTCCGAGAAGAGCAGGCTGATACTGCGAGCTCTGATAACGGTCTGCTGGTGGTAGGTTGTCCATTTCCCCCTCTCAAAGACTCCCCTGCGTCTGATTTCTGCCTGCAGCCACCCAAAGTCTTTGCTGGCTGGGAAAGCCTGCCAACTCCATTTATTGTCATGGATGAAGGATCCACCGGCTGCGCTCAGCAAGAAGACGTAAATAGCAAGGCCGGGCAAAGAACAAGGGAGTTTGGAGGCACAGCAAAGGGGCTGGGGGAGGCAGCGGTGTGGGAATGCGCCAGGCAAGGGACCACCAGACCATCAGGAGGAGGAGGACGGGGAGGGCAGGAGGCAGCTGAGAAAAGCTGTGAGCAGCACAGCACGGCACCGAGAGCTAATGTGATGTGACAGAGGCTATGAGAGGAGTATGACGAGGCAAACGTACGTAAGGGATAACAGTGACAGGAGCCCATCGCATCTGAAGGCTGGTCATAGGATGGCAATATCTGGGGGATGCAAGAGAAGGCTGATTGGAGCCCTGCCTACACCAGGGTTGCAGAGATGGTATACAGCTGTGATCAAATAGGCACATGATAAAGTTATTCCGAGTTAGAGAGTTTCAAATGTAAAGTGTGGCAATAGTGACGTATGCAAGTTAAAGTGTGGGTCTGCCTTGTAAGGTTCATTTTAACAACTGAGGTTAGTTAATAAAAAGGACTGCTTATTTCTTCTTATCTGCTCTTGCAAACACTGTTTTTCTATTACACTGCAGAGAAAAGTGTCCTTAATAGCCAATCACATATAAAATAAATATGGAAAACTACAGTAAAAGCCAAGAACAAAAAGAACTGTCCCTCATACATGAAGCTGAATTTATTAAATAGGTAGCAAGTTTGTGCCACAGGAGAAGGATTCCACCAAATGATATTTAATGCATAGAGATTAGTGCTATATGACAATTGCATTAAAAAACTGAAAAGATGCTTAGTATTGCCATTAAGACCAGATTCTATAGACATTGTGCATTGTATTTACAAAGGAAAAGGACCCTCCTTGCAGTTGAGCAGTTGATTTAAAACAGCTAAGCTTTCAAATGCTACGAACAATTTTTCAGGCAGTCGATAGACGTATGAGATTTACAAGGAGGAAATGGAGTTTTCTGTTATTTTAATTTTGATTTAGAGGTGATTTAGCATATTGCAGCTTTCAAGCCCTGTGAACCATTTTTCAGTCAACTGAGATTAAAGTCCCTAGCAAGATTAATTGTAGAGTTGGGATTAAGAGATTTTATAAATCACTCAAATTCAAAAATAAAGCTAGCAGAGTACTAGGATAATGATAGATATATCCATATTGTATCAGCTACAGTTAAATTGAATTGACACTGTAATAGACTGAACACAGTCAAATATGAGAGTGGAAGTTATTAATAAAGATTATTCTTGATGAAAATGCAGGCACCACCGCAGTGACAATTCCTGTGGGGAGAGTTCTCTTGAAGAGTGTTCATTTTTCTACAAACACCTGTATGAAAGTCCCTGAGATGGTTTCTCGGTTTGTCAAGGTTTCCTGCTCCGGAGGGACAGTATACAGGATAATAAAATTACCGCCCTTCCTTCAATAAAATGATGCAGTGTTAATTTGTTGCAATGGCTAAACTTTAAAGGATCTCAGATCAAAAGTTTGCATAGTTGGGGAATTCACTAATGTGGACCAAGGACAGAAATTTAGCTGAAATTCTTTCTCTCAGATCAGGCTGAGGGAAAGATATTATAAGCTATATTCATATACAGAGATATATATGCACACATACATATACCCACCCCCCACTAGAGACATCTATCCATGCACAGCTATATACCCCATTCAATATACCAAAGAAAGAGAGCGAGAGGGAGAGCTTTCCTTTGTTAAAGCCAAGGGGCGAACTGTCTGAATCCATTAAGGATGAAAGGCAGATAGTTAGCAGGAAAAAGAAATCTCAAAGGTATTTCTAAAAAAGGTTGAGGGGTCTTTAAGGCACCGGAGAAATGTAGGGTTATTTCCCTGTCAGGCCATCTAAGTATTTTTGTTCATTTCTTTAAGTGGCCGCTTGGAACAGGGCACAGCTTTCTCTAATCTTCAGCCCACCGCACTACAAGGGAGATTTTGGAGCTGAAGTGAAACCTCACCCTTGTGACCAACACTGAAACCTCAGCAGCATCTGGCCTTTAGCTGGCGGTGAGATCACGTCCACATCTCCCCCTCGCTTTGTCTGTTCCATACCTGCCTCCTGCCCGGCATCTCATAAAACCAACGTGATACTTGGGATGCAGCTGAAAGGAGAACGGCGATTCTGCAGGCTGCCGGCTTTCTTGCTGACTCAGCCAACTGGGCGCTCAGCTAATTTCCGCAGTGCTACAGAAGCTTCCTCACAGTAGAGGCGAGGAAATACTTTTAATTGATTAGAGCCTCCCAGAAAGCCAGAGCTAATTTGTCAGTTCTCAGATGAGCTGTTCTAAAAATCGTGTTCTCTGGCTACAGAGATAAATCGGAGTTAGGCTGGGATGGCCGTCCCTCACTCCTATTCAGGTTGCATCAGTCACACACAGATAAACTTTTTTGGGAAGAACAACTCCCTTCTCTGCAGGAGTGTGCTGCGGTTGTGAGTGAAGCAAAATGCCGCTGATTTAAAAGGAAAGCAAAGCTGAAAGGGTCAGTGACCTCTGGCTCAGGAAATCTGGAGTCCAGTTTCAAGGCATGAGACCAAGTTGAAAGACCGATACAGACTGACTTCAAAGGGGAAAAAAAATGAATCATGAGAGCAAACTATATTCTGACTTACCACATGGTATATTCTATTTTGGTGAAGAATAACTTAATTTGCTATTACGCTTATGGCTTAACTATAGACAACGACAGGTAAGGACTGACACTAATAAAAGTACGGACCTGTAGGGGAAAGACTGGTTGGTGCAGACTGGAAGGGAAACTCCATGGCACTGATGCTTGGCTATACAAAACTAGGAACGTGAACTGGACCACACCATATAATTAGAAGATGTAAAGAATAGAGATAAAACTGTAAAATATTAAAAGGATGTGATGTTGAAGGCTACATAGGTGTAAAAACTGAAGAAATACATAAAAATGAAAGTTTTGGATAGATATTATTTTCTTTGAATAAACAAAATCTGAATGAATAAGTGATTCAGTTTCACATGATAAACATAAGGTGAGAAAGCAGGTTAACTATCTAGAAGAACAAATGAAAACTACTTTATATACTTGTTAAAAAATCCCCCAAATATAGGCCAAACATCTTTTCTTCAAGTGCGTGTGTTCTCAGATGTTTAATTTTGTTTTAATTAATGTTTTCCAATATGTAGCAGGTTGCCAAATGATCAGAATAGGCACCAACAGTGTTTGTAGAAGGAATCTGGCTCGCTCAGAAAATACTGAGAACTTGTATAATATAAACCAAACAATGGTTATACCACAAAATTATTTTAATTATAATAATACAAATAAAAGACGTTTATCCAGAATCCACTTCCAGTATATTTTTCTTGTTTTAAAAACTATTTTACCCTTTCCAGCATCCATGCACAACATACACATGCACAACAACAGAGTGTGGAACATCTGAGAACAGATAAGGAAAAGGGATTGTGGAAATCTTTCTGCAGATTTTAATACACTTTGGATTAGGCTCTTTAACAGTAACTATGTTATGTGACATGGGCATTTGCCTTTGGAACCTCAGTCTGGGTCAATTAATTGCATCTGGGAAATGCAGTTTCTGTTTCTTCCCAGGTCTTCTGTGGTCACAGTTTTGGAAGATCAATTTTGACAGTACTCATTTAAATGTTTCCTTACTTCATAGTAAAAGAGGGATGAAAATGGCCCACAGAAATCTCAGGAGGATTGTATGAATTCAATCATAGCGAGAAATGTGAATTAGACCCTTTCTGCTATGTACTTACAGGAAGGTAATCTTGCCAACACTCAGGAATACATTTTATGTCTTTCTCAGTACATTCCATGGTCTTGCACTTTATCTCTAGATTTTTTAAGATGATAGAGCCATAAGGAGTGAGACTATATGTAGAAAAAAAAAATCTAAGATGGTCTATTTCCATAACCCTAGGACCCATGATTTTGAGAACAGCACCAAATATCACAAATCTTGTGGTGAAGCAGAAGAGATGCCAACACCCAGTGACACCGATAGCACCATCCTGTGAGGCTGTATGTTACGTTCCATGTAGTCACTACCTTTCTTTTGCTAGAAATAGGCATGTGGAGAACATATTTAACCATCATTTCCCAACAATACTGACTGACAGCAGCTACCTTACGACAAGCAGTCATCTTCCCACACTGCTTTATTCAAGGGATTTCCCAAACTATTCTACCTATGAATTAGTTTCACAGGGTCTGGAAAACACGTGTAATGAAATAGCAACAGTATGAGAAATCCTACAGCAGGACTGAAAATAGGGGTCATTTACAACAGTGGCGGAAGTGAATGGAGTAAGAATCCATGTGTACAAGATACGCTAGCGACATATTAGTTGTATCTGACATTCGTCCCCTGTGCACATGTACTCATTACTTTCTTACAGATAATAATTTCCCTCATTATAAATACTGGCCTTTTAGTAATACAATATGGCATCATCAACTCTCTCATCCTTTATCAAGCAGTATATTTTCATATGATTTATATGCACAAATTTCTTACAATGACAATTGGCATCAAGATAAAGGCAGACAAAAAAAAAGGCAGAACAAGAACCACCTCTTTGCTTGATATTTCATTAATAAGCAATGCACAGCTGCATTACTGATGTCTAAAAATAATACAGTCGCTAAACACAACTGAGTGTGGATTGAAAAAGTCTTTACCTCGTGGTGAAACAGCAAACTGGACCTTCACCTTCTATTTTAAAAGGATGCCTATTGCTTATATTGCCTCAAGACTCAACAGATTCAGCAGAGAGAATGACAAAAGACATCCATCCAACTTGTCGTTCAGATCTAGTTATTCACATATTAAGTTTGGATCTCAGACAGAGAACTTCAAGTTCTATTTTATATTCAATAAATCCATTTGATGGATATGCCAATATCCCCATACTAATATAATTTTAATTTGCTGAGGAAATTAATGCAATCTTGGCATTACAATTACTACAAACAGACTAAGCCCAGCAAAGAAACAAACAAAAGGAGCCTGTCAAGACGGACCTTGTACAGCAGGTGAGAAGTCTTGACTGGCCTGGGCTGGGAGGGAGGCTGGAAGAACAGAGCATCACCCAAACTCAGTGTGCCCAAAGCTTTAACTAACCGAAGGGGAAGGTGTAAAGTTTCAAATTCTTTCTTCACCGTGTAATCACAGTTATCTAAATACGAAAATGTGCAGTCAGCAAGGCGTACAACCCTTCTAAGACTTGTCAGTGACCTCAAAGCTTCTCTAAACTGTAACACTAAAAGTAGGAAACAAAGTTAGACTATCTCTAACACTGCTATACTGACCCACCTTCAGGTCACTGGCTGGGAAAGTCCAATTTGTGGAATGATGAGTACTTTGAAATCACATAGAATCATTTGTTCTAAAAACTTTTTTTGGATAATATCAGTGTTAACTACTATAAACATTACTACTGTGGCATTAAAATTCTTTTTATAAACATTTCTCTTTTGATAGTGTACTCATGGTAAACAAATCAGGAATCAGCTACTCTCTCTTTTAATGCAATACCCTTCCATTATAGGCCATACCAAGGTTTTGCATACCAACCCTTTCAAAAAGAAGGTAAATACTTTTGCTTCCATAGCTCCTTTTAGGAAGCTGTTCTAGACCCTCACTCTCCACAGTGGCAAGGTGAACAATTCACTCCTTTTCGCTTTGTTTCATAAAAGACAGGCCCATCAATTTATTTGATTCTATTGACAGACATGTGGGATAAATTTTCCTAGTTTCTGTTCCTGTTAGTGAACATGTGTGTGAAGAATGTCACTCAGTCTTCAAGATAAAGTCTTACAAGCGTCTTGCATATGACACTAGCAACTCCTTATCTCTACAGGCAATGCCAGAGGATGCATCTTAGGAGTGTATTGGCCTTTTTTATAGATGTATTAGATGGGTGGTTTGTAATAATCCCGTAATCACCCAATGAAGCCCTATTTTGACACCTTCCCTTAGCAATTATGACTACTGGTTATTCATGACACTCTTCACTACTGCATTTTATCCCATTTCTGTCTTTCCAGTCTTCATAATCACTGCGTTTTTCCTGTATGACATTCTGAGCCACCTTCACGTTATTGGTACAGTTCTATGGTTGTGGTTAGTGTTATTATTGACAGTGTTAGAAAATTAATCTTTAAGAAATTCTGTAATCTCTGTCTTTAACTTCAGTTTCTCGCCTTTGCCGCGATATTTCCTTACACTTCCAGAAAACTGATGTAAAGCAATTACAACTTCATGAACAACAGCGTATCTTGCATCTGCAGAAGTAATTTATGTGGGGTAGGGCAAAAGGTGCCTCTTTTTGTCAGACTGCCACAGACCCCTGGTGAATGATAAGGGTCAAGAGGAAAGATTAAGTATCTTCAGCTGCTTATAAAGGGTACAACTCAAATATAAATGCTTTCATATTAGAAACAAATCCAAATCAAACAAATAACTGCAGAAAATGATGCTAAATAAATCCATATCCATCCAGCTATACTGGGAACATGCAGGGAAATTTTAGTCAGTTATTTAAATTCTTTCCACCAAAATACTCAGCTTAAATATTCATTATTGCCTTGAAAGTTTTTATAGTTCATCCTACAACGATATACCAACATACACATTAAAAAATATCACAAGGAGAGGACTCCTATCAGACTTTTAATATCCTCCTACTAACCTTAGGTGGTTTAAAAGGATAGTCCGGTGAAAAGGTAATGTCAAGGAAGAAAACTCCACCTTCATATACAGACCCTGGAGGTCCCAGTATAGTTGACCTCCATTCATAAATGTTGTCTCCTTTGGGTCCAGCACTAAAATAGAAAAAAAACCAAAACATAATAACCACAATCAAGAATATACTGCATCATTATAATTTACTAGTAGTACTGTTGTTTTTGCAATAACACTACAAGGTAAAATTGTGATTCACATTCATTAAGTTAGTCCTGGATAAAACATGTAACTGGTGTCCTAAGCACTGTCAGTGAAGTGATATATTCAGCCAGGAAGAAGTATTAAAATCACATTATAAATTATTCAAATAAGCACAGAAAAATTCCCGCCTGTCTTATCTCAAATATTTTAGTGGGCAGATGTGAAGTATTTACAGTGCAAGGATACAGAGACTTTCCTGAGATGTCTTGTCACTGTCTTGCCTCACAAACTATCCAATTTTCACCTACCTCCTCATCCACCTACCTCATCAGTCAGTAGCAGTGTAATTACACACATTATTATACAGCACAGACTGTACTAAAGACGGAGCAGGGTACAAACGACCTTGCAGCTGCATTTTCTAAGTTACCTAACCTAAGGTCTCCAGTCACTAGTACAGAAGGCTGCTTTTCTCTGCAATTGTTACTCTATCTTAAAAAAAATTATAAACTGCTGGATTATGTTAATTCAAAGCCCTCGTTTAAAAACACGGTACTGAAACAATATTTAAAATGTACAAGCCATAATCCTGTATGTGAAACAAGAAAAATCTCTCACCCACATGTTCAACTCCTGACAAAGTCAAACTAATAAAAGTTCTTGGGTATTACTCTTCCAAAAACCAACACAGCATCCTTTCATACAACATAATGCTTGTCCACAGAAATACATATTATGCTCCGAGTGGCCTCTTAAGGAACATGAGGACTTCTTTTCGGTTCACAGTCTGCTGATACCAGTCATTGATACAGGACCTGCATTTTAATTAGGAGATGCTGACTTCCAGATATCTGATTAATATTTTTCAGAGGAAGGCAGTGCTGGTAGATATTTCAAGTAAGTGATGTGGTATTGTCTTAAGGTATTCCTTGTGAAACAATTCTTGCTATGTTTGCAATAAAGATTTCCACAGCATGCAAGGGTTTGTGAAATAACCCTGTGTGTAGAACAGATGAAAGCTCTTGGCTATGCTCCATGCCTCACAATGTACCCAAGGCATACAATTATTATACGACATCATGTCATGTTCACTGCTCAACTATTCATTTTGTTCACTGGAAGTTAATAAAACCCTCTTTCACCTGAAATTCCTTGGGCTCCTTTCATTAAAACTTCTGACTGCATGATTCCCTGCATACAACAACTGCGTGACTCGGTGCTGCGCAGTGTACTTCATTAGTCATGGTACCTACAACAATTTTCTATAATAGCTCTTAATGCTTCTTGGCTTTCTAAACTACGTGCTTTCTCAACAAAAACAGGTTACAGAGACTATAACATTATGGAACATTCATTTTCTATCAGCCATAGTAACAAAACTAGCCATTGTTTTAAAGATAAAATCTGGCTTTTTAAGTGTCACAATAGCAGAAGTGTTGCCATCCATATTTCACAGTGCCTATAATACATCAGGTTGCTAGCTGCCAAACAAATTTAATTTACCCAGTTCTCAGTTTGCATTAACCTTTGAATAATAAAGCACAGCTGAGACTGCTGTAAGAAACAAACCAGAGAATGAATAATTAAAAACACCTCCACTGCCTTTAGAAAGACCAATCCCGAGTCAACAGGGAAGGTTTAATTGTGACTGAACTAGGCATTAAGGGGCTAATTGAACTCTTTATAAGCCCGAACGAACGTGGGACTACATCAGTGCTATGGTATACAAGGTTCACAGAAAGTAAAACCCTTAAAAAAACCAACAGGCAATTAGATCAAATAGAAAAGGCAAGAAGCAGGGGCAGCCTAGCTCTTTCAGGAAAAAAAGCCCATAATATATGAAGGAAATCCTTTTCCATTTTCTGTAGAAAAACGTCCTAATACTTGGAGAAGCAATGACTCGGTTGATGCCAGCAGGTTAAAATGGAAGCGATATAAATGTGGGTCCCAGAGAAATGGCTGGAAACAAAAGCAAACCCTGTCTTTATTAGGCCTTATTTAGCCAGGAGGAGATGGCTGGGCCCTTCCCGGGTTTGAGTGAGGCTCAATTTTTTGATCAGAACTCTCTCTGATAGTGGCATTTTCATAATGTATACTATTTTTATTTGTTTTGACTATTTATTTAATTGCATTACCGTTTGAAATGAGCAGTCATTAATTAGAATAGTTGGAAAACGCTCCATCTGCCAGTTGAACTGTTTTCGGCACGTCCAGCTACAAGCCCAGCCTGAGCACATTCTGAGGACGCTGATTAACATTAATTGAAGGTTTTCTTTGCAAATGAGAGATGAAGCTTTATTAAGTATTATTATTAATTTGAAGAATAGCTTGAATTGTATGGAGTGTGGGAAGACTGCTGTTATCGACGCTGCCTGTTGGAGTGCTTGCTGGCAGCGAGGCTCTTCAACCGACGTAAAAATACCGATCCACGTGCACAGGGAACAGCTGGGATTAAGGGAAACAGCACGCACAAGCATAACGTTTTTTCACTTGCACATCAATAATACAAAAAGTTTGACAGGTGTGTTATCTTTGTTTTCCTTCTTTCCTAATTGTTAGGCCTCTATTTATCCACGTTATTGGCAACCAGAAGGAAGACTCATCAGGCTTCACCAGAGAAAATTCCCATATGTGCAAGACCTCAGCCAGAGCCTTATTCTATAAGGTTTATAATGCAAGAGGATTTAATTGCCCTTCTCTCCACATGGATATCTGCCCGGCACACTGAAGCCCAAATGTTTTACATTCAGTATGATTTATATTCCAGCTCTATTAATGGATCTGGCAACCAAACCACAGATCTCAAAGAAAGCAAACCAAACATCTCAGTGCCTGAAGTTCTGTTATCTTTGGAAGGACAGACTCAGATGTGCACCCGCTCGACCAAGGGCAGACTATATCTGCCTTGAACCCGACTGACCCTGCGCCAGAGTGTACACATGCTGTCTGCCACTCACCGACTGCTACATCAGTCAGCTTTATGGGAGAAAGAGCGACGGCCGCGGCCGCTCCGGGTGGAAGTGGCTGATCTATGAGGATAAGTTGGTTAGGAGAAGGACAGGTCTGCTGTCAGACCAGCAGCGCAGCCTTCCACTTTGGGCCTTGATGCTGAAACCCTAACAAACCCGCAGGATGAGGCAATCGAGGAGCCCAGCGAGAAACACGTGGTGCAACTCCAGAGCTGGCACTCCCAAATTTCCAGCGTTTTCTCCCAGGTGGAATTTGTAACACAGGACCAAGGAGTTGCAGCTGAGCATAAAGGCCCTGGAGACCTGACGTTACCAATGGCTTGTCAAGAGCTAGCTGCCTACCGTCATTATTCCTGTACAGCGCATGAGACACTGCACGGAATATTGCGTGCTTTACCCACTGGGGAAGCTTTGCTCGCTGGAAGAGCCAGGGTGGGTGGACAAGGAGCCAGCCTTCTTCCTCTTCCAGAATGACATCAGTACTGGTGTATGAGATTTAAGCCAAAGGAGTCAAAACATGTCATATGGTCTCCTTTGTATTTCACTCTCCTTTGCCTCTCCTTATATACTTTAGTTCTGCCACCGCTTCCCACTTGCGTACTTGCAGGTGAAATGTATGCACATCAGTTACACTTAGTAGCAAAATACTTTAAATGCCACTATAACTGAATTCATTTTGCTTTCAACGTGCTTAATGCACTGAGCCTTTTTTATTCCCTCACCATGTTTTAGGCAGGCAGGCAGCCACTTGAAAGGAGAGCTGCTAAAAGCTGCTTGTCCAGTACAACGTACAATGCGTTATAAACACCTAGCTTTCCCTGGATTTAGAATATCCTAGAATACTAAATTTAAAATGATGTATTAGGAAAGCTGTGTGAAAACAACAGCATCTGTAAGACATACTAGATGAAAATGTATCTGGAGAAGTTATGAAAGTACAGTTGATTTTTAGTTTCATCAGAGCTGTGATTTTTATACCAATTAACTCAATTTCCAGAGAATAACTCAAACAAGAGAAAACACAGAAGATCAAAAAAATAATGGTTATCTCCCTCATTTATCAAGTAGTCATATGGAATAAATTAGTCAAAATAATGATATTGTTTCCTAATCTAACTTGTATTTCTTGAGGAGGGATGACATGCTTCCTCAGCATCTCTAACTAGAGGTAGCATAACCTCAGAGTGTGTTTCTGGTGATGTAGAAAATGAGGACAATGTCCAATGTCTTCCCTTACATTCTTAGTCTCTGAATCTTGCCACTTTTAAAATGTAACTGTACTCCTTAATACAAGGGAAAGGCAAGCCTGTAGCATAAAACAAAGAAGTAAGAAAAGGAATTGTAACTTAAATTGCTTTCTAGTTCTGACACGCTAATGGTGTGTGGGGGGAAGCAGTCAGGCCAAATAAAACAGGAATGCGAGATGGCTGGGAGGACTTCCCTCTCCTCAGGACTCAAAAAGAAATGGAAAGATTCTTCTGGACTGGGTAAGTTTAAATTAATTTTTATCCTCATCCTTTGGCAAAATAAAGCAGGATGAACTTTGTCCATTAACTCATTTTCCATGTCATTGTTTATGGCAATTTGTTCTTATTGCTGCATTATTTAATCTGAATTGCCTTAGCACAGAAGCATTCATCATAACTGGGGTTCCCCCACCCTAGGTGCAGTCCATGGAGGATGCAGACCCTCTCAACTGCAGACCCTCTCAACTATCTCCAGTAACATATTACAGCAGGAAAAAGAGGGATACACTCAAGCCTCTTCCTCTTTCCTTTCCTTTTATTACATGGATCCTTGACTTTACTATTTAAGAGATTTCCCTCTGAGGAGAGAAGCTCACCACAGAATTACCTCCATTTATAAGACATACAACACAGTTTCTCGCAATCCTGTTTCTCACACATCTAAGAGTTATGCCGGAGCAGATCCAGCCTCTAGCTGCCCTCCCTGAGTACTTCTGGGAAGCCACTTGCCCAGGGGGCAAAGTGGATACCAATGTATTGAAAGATTAGCAAAATAATTTAAAAGTCTAGCTGGTGAGGGAAGGGGATGGATGGGACAAAACAGGCTGCAGATTCAGCTTTCAGTGAGATAAGTCTATTGAGAAGCTCAGACGAAGCCTCATTAAAAGAAACCCAGGACATATCCCTGCTCTCTGTTTTGAACACGGTGCCAATACTGAAACTGGACCTCAGCGACAGGGTTGCTTTGGTCTGTTTTACAGCTCGGGGCTGTCCTCGTCCTTGGGAACAGCCACGAGACCAGCAGTTGGGCTGTGCAGGCAAAGCGGTTGCTGGATAATCTCAGTCTGGGAAGAAATAAACCAGCGGGAGCTATGCTGATGCTAACGTCACCCGGTGACTCAGACCCACCTGCGCACCCAGCCCAGCCCTTTTTAACAAAACGCAAAAATAGTGCCATTGAGAAACGTTGGCCTCACAGCACCCTGAGCTACCGCTCTGTGCCTTCGGCTTTGGAATGGATGCAGACAGTGCCAGCAGCACCAGCTATCTGTTGAATTTCTTCTGCTCTTCTCCCAGTTCTCTCTCCTCTCCATTCTGGAAGCCCACTTGATCCTCCACCTCTGGATCCTTCACCCTTTCTCTTCCCTTGTTACTGACAATTCTTCTTCGTATAACCTGTATTTTCTATTTTCTGCTTGAAGTTGTTGTCTCTCCCACCCCTTCCTCTGTCTGGTGATAATTCATTGCTCCTTCATCATGGTGGATCCTTCCTCCCTTCAGGTACAAGCAAATCCCCCTCCCCTTAAAGTCCCCTTTCTTTTTCTCTCATCAACAACCATCAACACATCCTGCTATTTTTCGTCATTCTCCAGAAAGGAGGAGGGGTTGGAAAATGACGCAGGGGGATTTTATTACAGGGCAGCAGTTACTCATTTGGTTTCTTCCCTTCCCCGTTGCCCTTCCTCTGAGACGTAGAAAATGAAGAGCAAGCAGAGCGGGTGCTGCAGCAACAGTGGCGTAGGGAAGGGAGTCACAGCTGCCTACCCAGATGCTACAGTGATATCACTAGGTGCTTTTATAAATGTATGTAATAAACAGTTGCCACAGCAGCCAAAGGAATACATTTCCACAAAACAAAAACAGAGAGACAGCAGTGAACACTGAGACTGCCTGTGGCAATGGGCACAGTTGTATAGTTAATAACACCTCTGCTATGAATAAAATTAGCAGGCTAGTCTCCAAGCAGTAAAATCAAAGAGCAATTAAAGAAATAAACCCCTTCAGAATTAGAGATAAGTGCTTAGTTCGGCTATAATATTAATGACTCAAAGTCTCATCAAGAAATAAACCCTCCCCAAATTTGTACCTTTGGAATGCATAACCTTTTCTTAATTTCTTTGTTGCTGAAAATCTGCTGAAAAATTCTAAAATCGTCTTTCCTTTGTGTTTGTTTGTTTGTTTGGGTTTTTTTGTTGTTTTTAAATTTATCTCTGTCTCAATTCCTTCATCTAGATGGTGCAAAAAGTCCCATTATCAAAACACTGGAAGATGCTCATGGTTCTTACAGGTAGTTATTAGCTAGACCTAAGCTAGAAATTTTTCAACATTAAAGTTGAGGCCCAAGAGATCTGAATTACTCTAAGAAAATTAACAATACATAAGCATTTTTAAAAAGTTGTTCATTTTACTTTAACTAGACACTGTATGTAGTGGAAAAGCTTGGCTTTCCATGATCTAACACTCAAGTTTGGGTCTAAGCTAGATTCAGTATCTTTGCTCACCCTGCAATATTACTGGGAATTTATGTCTTACGTATGTTGGAATGTGAACATAATTAGATGAGGTAAGCATGACTTTTGGGTAGGTATCTTTCATTAGACTTAATTATTCATAATGGAAACCAAGAGTGAAGTGACTCGGCTACCTGTCACTCAGAAAGGCTTTGGCAGAAAGGGAAACTTCAGACAAATCCCTTACACCACTTAGTTTCCATTACAGCGAGAGAATTCAGATGAAAAATTTGGATCAGACTTTCTTCCAGTTCTTCCAGTTTTCTGATTGAGACCATCTTTCCACAAGAAACTTAAAAAAAAAAAAAAGGTACTTTTAGGCAAGCAGTAAGAGAAGGATGATATTAAGACGTTTTCCTAACCCATACTACAATTCCTTCAAAGTGGTTATATTCTGCTTTTATCAGGTGCTTTTTATTGAAGCCAGTTACCATTTTCATCTACACTTTGGAACCAATATGTTTGTGGTAAACGCGATTGGAAGAATATCTAGGAAAACTGATCCCAATGAGCTGTCAAAGGAGCAGCAACGTATTACAGGGCAACACAAGATACTGCTTCTTATGTTATTGAGAACGACGGAATTCAGTATGATACGGCATTTTTTCACTGTGAATCTTCTCTAGTTTTAGCAAGGTGTTTCTAGAGGTCCATTTATCACCCAAAGTGATACACAGCTTAACTCTGGGGCTTCTTCCACTTTCTTGCAGCCAACCTGCAGCAACCAGGTCAGTGTGCCAAAAGCCTGTATGAGCCAAATCGCTTTTTTACTTGTGATTAACTTTCTCTGCTCTCCTGTCACTGGAGCCATTAAAAATTATTGGCTGAGGCTGCTAAAACTCTGTTGTATTTAAAATAAGTAAGTTATGGGCACAGCAAAAATAACAAATAGATTAAGACCAAAGCGTATATCACTTAGTTGATTTTATTATTCACTTCTAAATAATACCACTAAGAATTAAAAGTATTCTAGCACTTTAGCAGGCTGGTATTGTTCAAAGAGTACTTTGATGCTTTTATTCTCTAAAGTCATATCTTCAGAATGTTCCTGAGAGAGACAGAAACCATCATGAAGAGAACTGCTTCTTAATGCACAAAACAGTTATTTATATTATAGTATCTACAGCAATTTATTCATTGCAAACACCATTACACAGTGTATGATCACAGCATGCTGAGTATTCACAATGAGATTTTAAAAATGGCAATTTTGTTAAGTATTCTCCACTTTGTTCAGCCGAACAAAATTACATAAAATCCTTCACAGAAGGCTTTCCTTGTTCAGGGCCGGAAACAATCATTTGTCTCCTATTGCACATCAATGGACTCGACTCCCTTTTGCTACTTCTTTCCTTTCTTTTTCTTTTAAAGTAATACCACTAATTGTAGTTCTGGCTCTTTTATACCACCAGAAATGGACAACATGGTTTAAATAAGATAAAATATTTATCATCAGCCTGATTTGCCTCTATGGTAAATTATATCAAGCATGATCTGTAGCTGTATTTTAGTCAAAGAGGAAAACACAAGTAACTAGGAATGGAAAACAGTACAAAAATATTAATAAACCGTCCTCGGACCTTCTAATATGACCTCCAACCTTGCAACTTGCCAAGTGATATTATTTCCATGTTACTCCCAATTTGCTTTTCCTTGAGGTTTTTTTTTCTTACCCACGATTGCCATTTATTTTTCAAAACATAAATATATTCTAATTTCAGTACATTACCCCTTACACACAATGGCTGTAATTTACTGATGTATCTTTCTAAACAGAAAACATGATATACACATCAGTGGGGTGGCACCACCAGGCACTATATTTTTAAATTCTAAATCTAATTTCAAAGGGTGAGGTGACTGAGTGCAGACAGATAACAGAGAAACCCCATAGCAGCTGGAAGATTTAAGAGGTGTAGTAGGGAAGAAAGCATTCTTTAAAACAGCATTGACTGTTTAGTTTCTGTGGAAACCTTAGAGGCAGCGCAGGACAGGGAGGTAGAGAGGGCTAAGGCAGACCAGCTCAAAGAGAGTAGAAAGACTTGTCATGAATGGGTGCAATATACTGAAAGCTTTGGATTTGACATCCATTTGATATGCTGATTTGATCACTTATAAAAAAAATTATTCCAAACTCCTGCTCTTCATCAGAAATTATGAAAAAAGAAAAAAACCAACATGCACAACGTATTCGCGATGAATGGATCAGCTGAACTTCAGCTAATGTTTTGTTCACTTTCTGATAATAGACTGATGACTTCATGATTTTTTATCTTATCCATAAAAGGTGTCTACAGTGTCTAACTTCAAGAAATATTAAAGATATTCTGCAGTAGTCAGCCATTTCAGTAATTGAGAATGATTTATACAGGACTATTTCTAATATATGTACACAGAGATTTTCTGATTATTATGAATGCTATAAGCAAGGCGCTAATATTTTTCAATGACTGTATATTCTCTGTTCCTCAGAAAGCTGGTTCTGTAAAACCACTAGTCATTGTGGCTTTCCCCTACTTGGAAATGATTTATCCAACTGCCTATAAAGAGGTTTGATTTGCTCAAGACTGTCATCTTTAATAATCTCATCTCCAAGCAGTTGTCTAAATAGGAACCTGGAAATGTTGAAACCTCATGCAGCAAGAATAATTTTTGTGGCTTTTTTTTCTGAAGTGGCCTGATTCTGAGATTTCCTTTTGTGATGTTTTAGAGACTCTCATTTCTTTATAAAAAGCGGCTCAAAACCCCCTCCCAAAATATTAATGAGGGAAAGCAAGGAGAAGAAGAAGTAAAGAAATTAGTATTTACAGAGATAGAAAGATAGATATCTCAAAAATACAGTACAGCTGCATAACCAACAAGTCTGCTCCTCTGTCCATGCTGTAAACAGAGCAACAGGCTTGAATACAGACTCTCCTCATTCCAGTGAGAAATTCACACATGCTTACACGTGAAATGCTTGCTTACACAGGGAAACAACTCTATATTATGGCATAGATTAACTAACATGATGTTAAACACATTATAAACCAAGTCATTTCCTCCTGAGTAAACAAGCCTATAAAGCCAACAGGCACAGAAAAAGGAAATTTGATTCTGAAATCCATATACTTCAAAAGCAGATTCCTTTTATTTAGTCAATTTAGTTAAGAGGCTGTCTTATTTCTCCAGATCCCTGGTAAACAGAAGAAAACACACTTGGAAATTGCTGGCAAACAGACGCCTTTTCACAACATTTGTTCTTCATTTGAAATTATTCTCTTACTTCAAATATGAAGACCAGCCATAGCTCCAAGGTGAAAGAAACCTTAAAATGACTCAACTTGAGGCTGATCTCCCCCATAGCAGGCCACATTCTGACTTACCAGAAGAAAACACCATTTATATGCAATTTTGTTAGCACTGTCTGTGAGGACTGAGCAATTCTCACCACTTGAATGACTAGTTAAAATAAATGGGGATCTGGGAGATTCTTGGGGAGTGTTTACTTGAGACTCTGGAGCCATACTGTGGCTTCTTCTACTTCAGTAGAATACTGTTAAGACTTTTTCACCTACTCCTTCTCTGGAGTCAGGGACTTATCTGCATCCATGACAGCGTAAACAGAAAACAAAATATACAGAAATCTCTCATTTTTCTATCAGGGTAATTTTCTCCTGAGATCTTTTGGGAGAGTCTCTGGGTTTGAGGTTAGGAAGGGGCTTATGTGGGACCGAGCTTTCTGGAAATTCTCTCAAAGTCAGATGTACAGTTACAAAGTGAACTTGCTAAAACAGTCCCAGAAACTCCGGTTATGCCACAGACTTCACTATAGGAACGGGGTTGTTTCAAGGTGTTTTTCAGTAAAGTTGAGCTCATTTTGGACATCTGAGGCTACATTCTTCTCAGTACAAAGACCTCCACTGTTCTCCCAGGATCAGGACTTCTGATTAGAATATCCTTCCCTATAAATGGCTTAGTTTCATGTCTTGCTTTATTCCAAAGCATTAGGATGGAAAGATGGAAAGTCGTCCTGGGAAGGATACTGGCCAAATTGATTCAAGAAAAGAAGGACGCTTGCCTGTTATTTGAAAGCCATAATAAAAGCGTACGGCTGGAAGGAGAAGTCCTCAGCCTCTGTTCTCAGGATGGGAAGGCAAGGAGGGGGTGTGCAGGTACGTGCTTGTGAAAGCAGTCTTCACCTTGGAGCTGGAGCTGAGGAGCTTGGAGCTCTGTAAAATCCCTCTCAAGGTTTCAAGTGATGCTTCCAGTGCTGTAGGCCTTGCACATGATCTACTCTAGAAAGCATGCCTTGTCTAATGAAGAATCAACATTTCTAATTAGTAAGGGAGAACCAGCATTCTAATCTGCAAGTCGTAATCAATGACTGTCATGGAAGAATTAAACTTCACATATATAGGGCCTGTTTTTTTTTTATAACCACAGCGTATGTTCCCTACATCAAGATGTAATACCAACAACAGTTGAAATTGCCATTATAATTTCCTTGGCAAACAACAACTTGGAACCCTTACTCACACAGATGTTTTTTGCGTGATAAAAATTACATTTGTGTTATTTTCTTTCCCATTTTCAGTTCCAGCTCATCTCCCTGGTTCGGCTGCCAGTGATACCTTCTATCATCATTGTTTATTCACTCGTAATATGACTGGTTGTGTGCATTAAGTGACAAACGACCAGTCTTTGAGTCAGAGCTACCACCACAAGGAGAACCACAGAACACTACACTAGTCATGCTGAAATTCACAATGCAGAAGTAACATGTAGCTTAACCTATGAACATTAAGAGTTATATTACTTATCTTCATCATGGGTTACTGCTTATCTTTATCATCCTAATCACACTTATTTAAGTCTTGTGTATTCAAAGCAAACAGCTGGAGCAAACGGCAATGAGCTACACAAATGTTCATCTTGGGGTCTGTGGTTCAGCACTAGCCTAGATGGCTTTTGTCCAAATTATTTGTACTTGGAGGCTCTTTGGTGGTCTGCATCTAACGAATGGATTTTTTAAAAATCCATTTCTTAGCGGACAAATGTCCCAAGTCATAAGAATATCATTGCTGATTGCAGCCTTGCTGGCAACGCTGAATGGATGGAGGAGGAAATACCCTTTGGCTGCATGTGCTAGCTCTTGGTTGAGGCACTGAGAATACTGTGGGAACACATGCCAGACAGCTGCTGGTCTTCACCGGTTATTCACAGGTTAATTAGGAATGTATCTGTACTAATCACTGTAATGTTCAGTTGGGTAATTTTCACAAACACCATATTTAGTGTAATAGTTTTAACAGAAAAACGTCCTGCTTTTTTCCCAACGCAGAGGGAAGGCACAGTGGAGATATTTCAAGCCATATTACTGCTTAAATAACTGGGATATGATCAAAATCAGCAATGGTTCACCTGTACTGCTTGTGATAATTTAGCAGAAATCTAGCTGCTTGAGAAAGATTTAAATATACCACTTTATGTATTAAGAGGAAAAAATGTTTCTCTGTCAGATCATATGGAATCACAACAGTGTGCATATGTATTCTTGTCACAGTTTCTGCACTTTTTCTGGTTTTGATGCCTTCAAAATAATCTTTTTTAAAATTAATGTACTTGCCAATTCTATATTCTGGAAAGGAGAGCAGCTGTTTCCTCACAACTGTATGCATAGCCTTTTGAAGAAAATTTTGTTTATTAATAGTAATCTGTTTTTCATAGCTTTGCAATTTCTTAGATAATAGGATAAAACACAATTTTCCTTTCATGTTCTCTGCATACTGAAGAGACAGATGCAATTGCAAGAGACTACTTATGCTGAGGGCAAAACTTAGTACTGCTTAATGTGACTTAATGACTAAAAAATGTGTATCATTTTTAGATGACATCTAGTACTCAGCTAAGATATTATTATGGTCAATGAGTACTCTTCCCTGCCGGTTAGTAAAAGGATTTGGAATTAAATCTGTTTTTATTTTACTTGTTCAAGTAGACACACTGAAAGCAACCGAACTAACCACATGAGAAACACAAATGGGATTTAGTCCTTGCTCTTAATCTTTTTCTAGACAGAAGCTCACATATAACAATATATATTTTAAATTGAAACACAGAACTGAGAGAAAGGCGGAAAAAAACGGGACTGAAGAAAGGCTATTTTACAGTTACATAGACATGTAAACACCTCCAGGAACTTTGCTTAATAAGGCCAGCTACTTCCAGCTATCACTTCATGGCCCATGACAATCTTTCCATGAAAGCATTTCTTTCTCCCCCAGGCAACACTATCAAGTTAGTGCAGTTCCCTTGAAATACATAAATGCTGTATTTAAAGCTAAATGTATAGCATATGGAGGACTGGAGCTGCGCTCTGGAGAGCACCCCCCACCCACCCACCTGAAGGCACGCCGGCACGCCAGCACGCCAACAGACGTCCCTACCAAATGTGGCAAATATGACAGGGAAAATGTCAGATCACAGAAATTTCCTGCAGGTTTTAACTTGTATCAAGAGACACTGTTGTGTAATAGAGATACCACAGGGGCCACATCTGATCTTGAACCACCTCATGACACAATGTACACAATGAAGTAGTCAACTCAGCAGTGTTTAATACATGAACACCATTTACCTTATCAGATACATTATTTAGCTTTTCCTTAAGATACTAAAGTGATTTACATGTTTCTTTACCAAACTAGGTGTATTCAACCCCAACTCAGAGAAGCTGGAAGTGACAGTCAACTTTCCTGGGAAGCGAAGGCTCAATCCAGTGCACTCAAGAGTTGATCCAGTGTTCAGTGATGCCGATGATAAAACTCCCACTGACTTCAATACATTGAGATTCACAAAAAAAGAGCACTTATGAGCTACTTGTAGCACATAAAATGTGCATGTAGTTGTGCTTGAAATTTTGAAATCTACTATTTTTAGTGAGTCTTGTTAAAAAAAAAAAGGTCTTGCGTGTGCAATTGTACATTCAAATTTAGGTTGACCTACTTTAAATTGTTTTCAGTTTATCACGTTAGGAAACATATTCTAAAACTGTATCCTCAGATGATCAAAAAAACACCACCCCAAACCTTCAAAATCAAAAAGCAGTGGATGGTGGTCTGGTCCCTGTAACCACTAAGCTTTGATCAAGATTTTTCCATTACAGCAATATTTCTGAATCATGCTAAAATACGAACCAAACTTGTCAGTTGACTTCCATTCCTATCATTTCTGCAGGGGTCTGAGATTGTGCAGAACAATTTAAATACAATTCTCTGACATTCAGAACTGAAATGTCAGTTCCTGTGTGAAATAAGAGAACGCAGTAATTTGGGAAGTCTATTAACTTGTTTGACAAAGCTAGATTTATTATATTTTGGCATATGTTCCTTCATAAGCCAATATTCTCTATTTAAAGAGTATTTCTATTTTCATTTGCATTTTTACACTTATTTTCAAGTAATTTTTTCACTAATAGGGATTATTGTTGGATTCAGAACTCAAATCTTGCTACAATTTAAAAAAATTGGAACACTTTTACATTAATATTTTCTCTGCAGAGATAAAAAGTTAAACTGAGCACTAGACATAAGAAAATGAATTAGTAAACTGAAACAAAGATAATCCATCTGGCTTCAAGGTTAACTTTCTGTTATTTATTGTAGTATATATATATTTTTTAACTTCTAACAGTATGCCAATCCAGTGCTCTAAGTTGCTGCACTACCACAGTAGAAACTACGCAAATAGAAACAATGGCTAAACATCATACCGCCTGTCAAGAACCCATCCCTGCTCCACAGCCACTCCCTCCTAAAAAATCCAGCACAAAGAAATACCCTTTTTGTTGAAAATCAGGAAGCTGAGGCCCTGGCAGGCTGACAGGTGAGGTAAATTTATCTTCCTCAGACACACGATGGGGTGAATGAGAGGTGTTCACAAAGCTGAGCAGCCAGCTGCCTCCTCGGATGTGACTGTAAATACTATGTTTAAATACAGTATCATAATATTTACAAACAGAAATTACACACAGGGTGTCTCTCAAATTCCCTCTGCCATTGTCCAGAGGTTTTTGTGGTAAACAAACCAGAATAAACAGTGGGAAGTAAAAGTGGTTTAAAAATAATTTTATTTTTTGCAAGTGAAGCAGTAATAGCAACATCAACAGCTACTACTCTTATATTGACACCACTGTCTTATTTTATTCCTCTTGTTTTAACTTTATAAAACTGATTATATTTTAGCTCACAAATTGAGGAAAGCCTGCAAACCCAACTTTGGAGAATTTATCTAAAAAATTGTAATATTCAGAAGCCCATACTTCTTACTGTATAAATAATGTCACGTCTGAACTTTCATGTATTTTCGAAAAACGATGGGACAGATTTAGTACAAGTTAGATGGCATTACCACAAATACAGTTTCAGTTTATGGTTATCAATTCAGGCAAATCAGGACTTCCCAACAATATTAATTAAAAGTTGTGTATTGACTTATCTCTTGTCCAAAAAATCGGATACTTTTTTCATCCCTTTTCATCTCTGTTTCACTATAATAGGCACAAGTATTTTTCATTTGTGGACTATAAAACATTACAGTTATTCATGACATATGGCATCGGCATACTTGTTATAGCTACCTAGTGTACATTTCAATACCAAAATACATTTCTCAGTTTAATATGCTACTAATGAATCAAATAAAAATCAAGTGGTTTGGGGCTTCAACTGACACTTTAACTTATTACCCCCATAATCACATCATGAGCAGAAGTGGCCTTGTAACTCTTACTCCGTGTTCAGGCAGCTGAAGTGAAACTCACCATAATATTCTTGCTCTGCGGTCTATAATTACTTCCAAATTTCAGAAAAATGTATTTACATGCCCATCGACATTACTTTTCTAGGGGTTTTTCTGTTAAGCTACCCACCACAGATGCCCAAAAATAAACACCAAAAAAATGCATATCCAAATATACGTCCAAAATGGGGTTTTTTTTAGCATTTCAAACAAAAGACTTTGCTTTGTTAAAATACTTCACGCCAGACCTCCTCAGGAGAGACTGACCCACAACCAGAAACTCCTGACTGGGGTGTGGGGGCGGGCAGCCCTTCCCTTGCTGGATAGATTTTCAAACCCTTTGACAACCCACACTTAAGATGCTCTTTATTCATTCAGTAACATTACTTTTACAGGCACACGGAAGAAAAAGGAGTACGGCTAGGAGCAATACCCAGTCCTTGGCTGCGGGCTTCCCACCACCGCCGAGGAGAAGACCTGTTCTCCAGGTGTTAGGGAATCATTTTATAAAGTTACTTCTCCGCAGTCACATGGAGCACAGCTTGCAGCCATTGCTCTACAATATTTAAAACTTAATAACATGTTGCTGCAAATACTTTCTACCGGCTGACGCCAATGAAAATATTCACAGTACTATAAAGAGGAGTCATTAATTATCTTCAGGTCTTACAAAATGTTAGGACCTAGTACCAAAAATACATATGGATGTGAACAACAATGTTTTGTGCACATGAAGCTATTTAAGGACACGAGCTCTTGAGGACCCACGCTTCCAAGCTGCAGCTTGCTGGTTTTGACAGCAAAGTGAAAAGTTGCATTTCAGGAATTGAAATACATTTCTTTTATAGCATTATTTTTCAGGCAGTGCACTACCAGGAGGCACTAATAAGCAAGGCCTATTTAGTTCTGTTGGGCAATGAATAAACTCAATTACCCAAGGATGGAATATTTCAGAACAAGTCCTAAGAGTTTCATGTTGGATTTTCAGGAGGTGCTGTTGCTTTTTGTGGGCATGGAACACGAGATCAGTACCCACAGCAGGCACCGAATACAGGGCTTGTTATCAGCTGAAGGGAACTTTACAACCAGTTTTTCATCTCTTGAGCAGAAGGTCAAAGCCGGGATGTCCTGTGTCAAACATCTGCATCTGCCGCACCACGCGACAGTAGGAAACAGGTTTTAGAGCTTGAGGTGAAGGGACCCAGCCTCCTCACCGTAACACCTTAGCGTTCTAGTGGCTGGCTGTTGTAATTGACTCTTTTAACTATAGAAATAGGTTCAGCCTCATTGCAATATATCCTGCAGGGAATGGAAAATGAGAAAACAGACTGTGGTACCTCTAATGAGTAGAATACTTCAGCCTATATCCAGTCAGATTCACTGATTATAAGGAATCAATTTACTCTAAGCTGGCCGAGTAAAATCTCTGTCGATGGGTAGAATAAACACCATTTGGAGTGGAACCATTTGTAATATGCTTTAATTGGCAATTTTCCCTTAATGAATAATATAACATCTTTCATATGAGGATTCTGCAGTTCTGTGATTTTTTGTCCCTGTATTGAGATATGGAAAATGATGCAGAGAATAAATTCTCCTAATAACAGAGCTTAGAATAATACATCCATTATCACAGGGATCACACGTGTCTTCTATAACCACATGAATGCCACCAGAGCAGGAAAGTAATGTAAAACACCCACATTTAAAATCAACATCTTTTCTTCAGAACAGATGGCAATATAAAATATGAATTAACACTAACTTCACATAGATTAATGAAAAAACTTCTTTCAATTGTAGAAGATACCTGACTGTTTAGGAACTGAGTTTACACTTGTAATATTTCTGCTGCATAAAGGTATGGCGAGGAGGTTCAGTTGACAGAGAAGGAATTGTGTATATTTTTGGTAGGCTACACAGAGGCTTGCAGACTAGACAGATTGACAACGCCAAAATGTCACCAAGGCTGTCTTTCAAAGGGTTGGCTGAAGGAGTTCTGCACAAATTTAATCTACTCCAGAGAAAAGGTAACTGAAATAATGAAGTCCAGTTGACTGGGTGCATCCAGAAGCTGGAACATAGTCTCAAGGAAAACCACTGTGTGTCGATAAGGTGAGTTTTGTTCATAGCTGTACTATACAGTTCAAAGTAACAGGAAAGTCTCAACTGAAGTAAGTTTTATTTCTTTATCTCTTAAAAATGCTTTCATGTGCTCTGTTCTTCCCACTTAAGTTGGGCAGTACCTACGCCTCAACTGTCTGTACTGGGACCGATACTATTCAATAGCTTCATCAATGACATGGATAGTCAGATAGAGTACACCCTCAGCAAGTTTGCAGATGACATCAAGCTGAGTGGTGCAGTTGACATGCCTGAGGGACAGGATGCCATCCAAAAGGACCTGGACAAGCTTGATAACCTCATGAGGTTCAAGAAGGCCAAGTGCAAGGTCCTGCACCTGGGTTGGGGCAACCTCCGTTACCAATACAGGCTGGGGGATAGAGGGATTGAGGACAGCCCTGCTGAAAAGGACTGAGGTACTGGTGGATAAAAAGCTGGACGTGAGCCGGCAATGTGTGCTTACAGCCCAGAAGACCAACTATATCATGGTCTGTATCAAAAGAGGCATGGCTAGCAGATCGAGGGGGGTGATTCTGCCCCTCTACTCCACGCTGGTGAGACTCAACTTGGAATACTGTGTCCAGCTCTGGAGCCCTCAGCACAGGAAAGACATGGACCTGTTGGAGCGAGTCCAGAGAAAAGCCATGAAGATGATCCGAGGGCTGGAGCACCTCTCCCATGAAGACAGGCTGAGAGAGTTGGGGTTGTTCAGCCTGGAGAAGAGAAGGCTCCGGGGAGATCCTATAATGGCTGTCCAGTATCTGAAGGGGGCCTACAAGAAAGTTGGAGAGGGACTTTTTATCAGGGAGTGTAGTGATAGGATGAAGGATAACGATTTTAAAGTGAAAGAGGGGAGATGTATATTGGATACAAGGAAGAATTTTTTTTTTTTTATGAGGGTGGTGAGACACTGGAACAGGTTGCCCAGAGAAGCTGTGGATGCCCCTTCCCTGGAAGTGTTAAGGCCAGGTTGGACAGAGCTTTAAGCAACCTGGTCTGCTGAAAGATGTCCCTGCCCATGTCCCCTAGTCCAAGGGCTGGACGATCTTTAAAGGTCCCTTCCAACCCAATCCATTCTGTGATTCTATGATTCTATCATGCTGCTTTATATAAAAAAATAAACGTGACAATCCTAATATATCATAATCTATGAGGATATACACATTTCCAAAATTTCCTTTTCAGTAGAATAAACACCCAATTTTCTTTATATGTCTTTATCAGAATATATACTGTTTCAAGAGCTTACCAGTACCAGAGTTGCTCGTAGCAGAATGAAAAAACCCTGCTTCTAATATATGCATATTTAAAAAACCTCTCATAAATTAAAGTAATGGGCCAAATATTGTCATGATACAATTCACTGACTTCAGTGGAGTTCTACTAGCATACTTAAGGATTAAACTTGGCTCAGTAAGATCATTAGGAAAATAAAAGACTACAGAAATAATTTTTTTAAATCATGGAAGTCGATTGTGTAAGATCACAATGCAGTAAAAATGTAAATAGCAGGATAAAGATAATTACACAAAATTCTGTATGGGTACCAAGACCAATATTGTCAGAATGTGATCTGATGTAAAGAAACACACATACACTACCCAAAAAACAAGAAGAAAGTAATTTCTCACAGGTTCAATGCAAAAGACATTTTCCCCTTAGAGAAAACATTATAAAAGGCTTCCTCTCTTCACAGAAGGCAACCGAATGGATGAGAATGAAAAGTGGCAGGTGAAACCTCTGCACTCTCAAACATTATTCAAGGTTAGAAAATGAAAATGTTTCATTACAAGATGAGGAAAAAGACATAGCTGATCAAAGTCAGTCAACTCGCTTATTTATATCTCAGCAAACACCTTGGGTCTGCACTTGGTCAATCTGCAGAAAGCAGAAGATTTTCCTGACCTCATAAATTGGCAAGAAATGGCTTATGTACTGATCTATTCAGCTCAGCAAATACTTGGCATCATTTATCGTCTCTCACATAACTAAGTACACCTACCATGAGGGTGATTGCTATGGAGTTTCTCAAAGTCAAGAGGAAAAAGCCTCATTTAAGCAACTGGTATGTCACAGTGGTGTCACTTTGACTCTGGACTAATTGCCTGCTATAGCTGAAGATGGTGACTACTGAACGCTACTATTGTCGCTATTCTGCAGCTCCAGAAAGAACAGAGCTAAAATATAGCAGGTCAAGATTTCTAAAAAATTGTTGGCAATGTCATATTACTAAAAAGTTTTGAGGAGATGACACCTTGCTTATGGCCTGGAGGTTTTGTGCAGCTTCCCAAAACATTTGCTATCCAGATATTACCACTGAAATGCTGCAATATAGCGCTGTATTGGCACAGAAACATCTAAAGAGAATGACATGTCTAAACATACAGGAGCAGCTGAATCTGTCCTGGTAGTATATTTTCACATTCACATTCATCAAGAATAACTTCTGACAGAAGGTATGTGGATAGGAAACAAGGTGCTTTTTCACTAGGCTAAATGAGATTTTGCATTTACTCCTTCTTGGCTAAGCATGCGTGCTGGCAAGATCCATAGACGGATTATATGATGGGACTAAGCAGAATTTACTCATTTTTAAATTATGTTTAACTTTCTCAAAAATATGTATCTCAAAGAAAAACCTTTTAGATTTTTCATTCTAAAGTTTAAAACTCTAGAGCCTCTCTCCCATTTGAACCGGGCATTTGAGAAATACAACCGTACTGTCTCCTGTTCTACATCGGACCATCATTGGAGCATTGGACCATCACTCACATCCACTGACGGTGAAGCAAACATGGCAGACCTGTGGCTATGGAGGGAGAACTCCAATGTTTATAAGATCAGCACAGCTGTAACCTCAGACTCTTCTTCAGATAAGTTGGTTTTCTTTACCCTGATGGTTTTCTTTTAATAAATATCAGCGTGGCCAATTGGCTCCACTACATAAATGCAACCTCTGGAGTGGGCAGGACTGGCCACCGAGTGGATGCTGTGACAGCTACCCTTTTCTGCAAAAATAAAAGGCTGTAAAAGAAGATGCACCTGTTTTTATTTAAGATTTCACATGACCTCTTCAATGGTTTCGGCTTGCTGACAAGCAAACACATCACCCAGGCATCAGCAGCTAGAATTACCTATTTGCTGAAAGTGTGTATTTGCTGACTTAATGTGTTTAGCATTTGTCACATACAAAGAGGAGTTGACAAATACAATCTCCTTGTCCTTACTTAATAATTTTGTGGAGCAAGAAATGACTCAGTTCATTCTTCTCCCTTACTTTACTGTTCCGAACTATGGTAGTGTGCCAAAACCCAGCTCACACCCATTTCCCTTCTCTAACATTCCAAGTCAAAGTAAATTTCCAGCTGGCAAACGAAATGCAATGGTGATTAGGAATGCAATATATTTGAAACATTTGACCTTTAAAGCACAAAAAACTTGCATCTGAAATTTAGTAAGTTTGTCACATATCCACAAAGCCATATCAAATCAGGAAATGCAGTTGTTAGAGACGATTAATGCTGACTTTGCAGTTTCATGATTTTTGTATGTATGTGTCATAGTCCTAACTCTGTGAAAGGAACGCTGCCAAGTACTTGACTTCCCAAGTATGTTCTACTTTTAAACCACTATCCTCTTGTGGAATTATGTTATATATATATTCCAATTATATTATGTTTAACTAAGATCTCTGATTTTACCTTCAAACTGACAAAATGTATCAAAGAAAACATCTCAGAGCTTGACGCTGAAATACACTCTACATGTTACCAGTTTCATTGGTATTGGTAATTGCTGTGTCAAAAGTCATCAAACTATGAATTCCCTTCATCCTATTTGAAACTCATCCCCTGAAAAACCAGTTCTGGAAAGAGCTTGACATTTTTTCCCGTGCTGATACAAGCCAATTTGTGTGCTCAGACATTGTCTATCACGTATCTAACAACAGAAGCACACGCCAAAAAAAGAAGCATCTAATATGAGAAAACTTTCATTATGTACCATTTGATAACTTAAATTCAGATCATTTCCTCGTTCCATGTAAGTGTGGACTCAAATTCTCTCCGTATGGAGGAAGGCTTATTCAGACCTTATGCTTCAGAGATTACTGCACCAGTTAGCTCTTCCCAGGAATTTCTGTCTGGATTTGAGGGAAGAATAAAGGCAAAAGAAAGTGAAAAGAGTTCTGGTATGCAGAAGTTCTCCAGCTCTTCCTTT
Source organism: Rhinoptilus africanus (assembly GCA_013400135.1). NCBI lineage: Eukaryota > Metazoa > Chordata > Aves > Charadriiformes > Glareolidae > Rhinoptilus > Rhinoptilus africanus. The sequence continues at coordinate 229,046 of VXBO01014184.1, forward strand.
TGAGCTACAGGCTGCAATATGAAACACAGGGCTATGCTGATCAAAAAATAGTGGCAAAATTTCTCATACAAGGCCCATTATGCCAGCAATAGGTTGAATATTATTCCAGTTGAATAACGGCAAGTTGGCAGCACAGCTTCCTGGTAAACTGTATAATGCTTGCAACATCTTCTGGAAATGAGATTTTCCTCTCAGAGATTAAAAACATCCATCATTTGTCCCAATCCTGCTTTCAACAAGACCGGAAAGAACTTTGTACTGATTTTGATAAAAATTAAGCTGTTCGCAAATACGGTTTTGTATTTTGTTTAGTTGAATGCACATACATGCTTGCCAGTAGAGGGGCTATCGCTCAACCCTTTCTCTTCCCAGAAGGGACTGTCACAACTGAGGACAATATGAAGAAGAAGAGGTAAACAGGAAAGCTGTGCAAATTTACATGCCTTTAGAAAGAGAAGCTGCAAGGACAGAAGGGCTTCTGGAATGCAAAAGAAAAAAGCAGAAGGAAAATAAATGTTAATTTCAAGCTTCTAGCGCTTTAATATACGCCAAGCAAAAGACAGACAAAATCACAAGTACCTTCAATTGATTTCAGACTGAAACCTCTTCTGTTAAGTATTTTATCTCATATCCTACTTATTTAGAATACAGAAATTTTGCATGTTAAAAATGCCAGGAATAAACCCAAGCATCATGTAATTCAATGAATTTCTGCATTAAAGCAAAATAAGATGTTGATGTACTCTCCTTGAGAAATGATGGGTAAAAAACTTAATACCGTTATGTGAGACCAATCTAGTTGAACTGGAACAGTTGTACGACACTTTGCTATGTCCCCATGGGTAACAGCAAATTCTGGTGAAGAAAACTCCCTCCCAGAAAATGGAGCACACCTCAAAGACAGACAGAAGATGCATTTTTCTATCACAGAATTCCTGACTGCCATCAAACCAATAGCAACTAGCAAAAGGCAATTTTTCAGATTTCCAAAAAAACGCTTCAAGAATGTTGACAAATATATGAGCTATCTTTAACAAGCAAGTTCAGGCTCAAACTACCAAACCGACTTCTCACTTTAGAGGCCTGGGGTTTTGAGTAACTATATTAGACATTTTTACATGAAGACCTCACAAATACCTTCGAGGCCAAGGTGTGGTTGCCCAGCACTTCCAAAATTAGACTATTAGGTCATGATTCAAGAAAGTGCTTTAATAGCTGCTTAATTACTAACCCAAATGCATACGTGTTATTCTGACCTTCAAAGTCAGACTCCGGAAACGGCGGCACCCAACGCAGGAAACCTTTTTTCAGTTTGCTCCAGCCCAGTAAGTGAAGTAAAGCCTTGCAGAGCGTGTCCCGAAGGATGCCTGGTCAGCTCTGAGTTCTGCAGAAGCTTTGTAATACTTCAGACAAATACCCATACATTCTCAGACTCCAACTGCGGTGTAGTTTAAGATAAAAAACCACTGCTACAATGTCTTAGAAAGTTAAAATACTTTGTTATAGACCAGAGCAATTCATGTTTAAAAGGCATAATACCCTGATGCTGTATGTCAAGCTATCCCTATACTGTAAAAGTGAAATAAATTCTAGTATTGAGTCTTACAGGCCATGGCTTCAAATGAAGTTAAGCGGGTGTAACTCAGGACAGCACTAGTTCAATTGTGGCCACTCAATTTGTACAACTAAACCCAGTATTAGATGGGCAACCATGCACATCTCTTCTATTCACATAAATGGGGGGGGTGTGTGTGTGTGTTACATACATCAATTTAGTCCATGTAATATAGCCATCTATCAGTTCAAGTGTGCCTGTGCTACCTAGTTTGCTCTATCTCCATTAATGATGTTCAAGGTAATCCCAAGAGGTGGTTCTTCCTACAGGCCACACATACATGGGACAATTGTCATTCAACATACTTGGAAATAATTTTGCCCAAAGGATGGAGTCTTTCCCCAGTTGTACACTGCACACCCATTACCCAGCTAAAGGCTTATAAAACTCAAGTTTACTTTATCCTCAGAGAAAGCAGAGGAAGAAAGAAAGAGAGAAACAAGAGACAACACTGCAGTAAAGAATTATTTATTTTCTCACACTATGCCGAAAAGACACAAGTCCTGCCTGAGTGACTCTCTTAATCTCCCCAGTTGCTCCTTTTTCTCTTTAATCTCTCGCAATTGCAATACTCTCAGACAGACCTTCTAGCCTCTAGTAAACTGCACCTTGTGGCTTACATGCTACCCAGAAGGAGAGGTCGAAAAACAAAGGCAGAAGGCCCCACTTCGCCCAGCAAAAGGTCACACAATTTTCTGGTCCTAAAACGTATATCCATATTAAATTCTTTTCAAGTGCCAGGAGGCTAATTATATAATTAATGGAAGGCCTGACATTAAATGAGTTAATTTTGTTCTCCTCACTGTGGGTAACATCTAAATTTGAAATTTCCTCTCAAATCGTTAATTAATTTTTCTAATACAGACTGTAATTCTCCCAAGTGAGGGAAACTACAGAGAAGCATGTTTGGAGCCCAGGAGAGCTGCTGCCTAACAAACTCCCAGGGTCAACGCTGAATGGAGTAACTTCTATCTCTGGTGTAGCTGAAGCAATGGGGAGAACCAAAGCCAGTTCGCTGAAAAAAGTTTACACGATAGTTTCTGGAGAAAGGTGGGGGCAATCTTTTTGAAGGATATGTTCTGGCTTTGGGGTCTCCAACTGTATTCACACCAGACTGGATTGAAAGTTGAGAGATGTGGGTTCAGTTCCAGGCTGTCAAGGCTCCACACCAAACAGGACAGAAGAGTCAATTAATTTCGCTGTGTCTCATTTCCAGTTGTAAAATGAAGATATAAAGCTCCTTAATGAGGGGGAGAGGAGAGAGGGAACAATCAGCTATGAAAATATTTGAGAATAAGTAACTGAAATGCTTCCCTAACACTGAGCTAATGCACTTTCAGGAAAAAAAAAAAAAAAAGCTCTTAATTCAGTAAACAAAATAAAGCAATATATATTTTATTTTCCCCAGAAAAAACTATATGGTTTATTGAAAAAAATATTTTGAGTTAAAAAAAAAAGAAAAAAAAAAGAATGAATGGCAAATTTCACCCAGTTCTGCTCACGAAGGATTACCTACAAGTTCAAGGTGTTGAAAAAATAGATGTGTAATCTTGACTAAGACTTTGTCTCACACACAGGCGGCAGTTTCACGAGTAACTTCACTGCATTCACTGCTACTGAGAGCGGCAGCCCTGCCCTCCCCGTCGTCCGTGATTGTGTGCTCCAGCTCCCTTGTTTGTGCTGGCATCAGTGCTTGGGCAGCTGTGCAGCTGGACTCAAAATTAATCTGACCACAGTAAAAAAAAGGTTTGTTTTTGTTTTTTTCAGCTGAAGCAGCTCCCTGAACTGACAAGCCCTGTGCTGACACAGAGAGGGGCAGCAATGAATGGCTGAAGGATAAAGCAGAGGGAGGGACAACCTCTTTCAGTGACCCCCAGGGATTTAAATAGGCTTAAATCCATCATGAAACCACTTCCTCAGCCTTATCCCCACTGGCCAGAGGATCCTTTTATATCTTTGGTGGGGGAGAGCACCTTCGCACAGACAGAAGGCTAACAGGTTACTTCCCACATACTATCTGGGCATATATAGGAAATGCAAAGCTCTTCAAGACAATTTGGCTTGGAATAAAACAGAAGTAAGTGACATTGCACTCACCATGGGACAGATTCTGGCCATGGCCAGTTACCACAAAAGCATCGCATGTGCTAGCCTTATGTCCCTTTTGGTAATACGCATTTTTACTTAGCAGAAAATATATGACAACCCAGTATTTGAAGTCTCCACATAATGTAAGGAAAAGATTTATTTGACTCAAATTAATGGAGTAAAAATGACCATAAAACTGATTTCATTAGAAAAAATAAATGTTTTCAGTCCACAGAAAATATTTTTTTTCCCCTGGGAAATAAGGAAACATTCTAAAAGTAACAATCCAAATATTCCTGCAAGGGATCTCCAGCATTACAATTACAGCACTCCCAACGTTTTTGCCTTCTACGCGTCTTTGACAGAGTATTGATTTTAACACAAATACTAACATCATTAGGATAATCTCATTATCCTAAATTCCAGAAATTGAATTCCTAAAATCCAATTTTGGTAATGAATGTTTGGTCCTGGATAAAACTTTTATGTCTCAGACTCTGGTGAGAACTTTAAAAAAGGGTCTTGAGTGACATTAGCTGCATATTCTTTGCAGATATATAAAATATTTTGCAACAGAACTGTTGTAGAAAGTAGAGTATCATTTCATTGAAAGTCAAAACATAATTCAGTAATATCCTCAACTTTAATTTTTAATGATGTCAATACCACATTGATACTTCAGTCTTGTGTTGATTACATTTCTAGTACTCCTTTATGAACAGCTTAAAAATACCACAGTAAGAACAATGCCCTCATGTGATTTAAAAACACCAACAAGTGAAATGAATCTTCTGTGTAGTCATGCTTAAATCAATTAAATAGATCCAGATCTTAGGAAAGTTCTCTAATTATACTTCAATTATTACCCAAGCTTTGAAAAAATAGAGAAAGTGAAAGAAAAAAGCTTAAAGTTATCAGGTGCCTCATCTTCCTTGTTATTACTTTGAATATGCAATATTAAAAGACACTGTATGTTAAAAGGCACCAATAATGAGTTCTTCATTTATGCCAAGTGAGCCGATCATTTTCTTACGATGAAAGTATTTCTCTAAGCAGTAACACTTACTTAAATAGAAATATTCACAATCTTCTTCTCCAGCTAATTAAAAGCTCTCAGTCTGATTAAACATGAATCTGAACAATGTTTTCCATCTCTATCCCTCCCTATTCCATTACAAATCAGTGCTCTTGAGTGAGCTGATGCTCTTGTTTTAAGTACTGTCCCTACACTGACTTTATGTTTTATTAGAGTTCTTAAAAAATATTATCTGCAGTGAAACATGAAGGCATGAAGTCTTTGCACGAGGACCTAATAGATGTTTGCCAGCTTATTGTTTCTAACACTTTAATGAATGCCCGCTTCCACAAAATGAAACAGATAATAGATTTTGTGCTGTTGCAGAATGGTCGCATGGGTCGGGCAGTAATTGGAAGGAAATTAGACGAATCCCTCCACAGCATGTGCGCTCTTCTTAGACCTCATGCAGCAACTCGTCCTACGGCTCAGGGACTCGGGGCAAGTTACAGAAGCTGGTATGGACAGGCAGCAAACCCTCCATACATCACACTTCCCCCGTAGCTCCCTTGACCCCTAAATCGATGGTCTTCCAGTGGCGATAGCTCTGTGACAGCCATCTTGGCTGCCTGGCAATTTAAGGATGGATGTTAAGTTTTCATATGGTGCTTTTGACTTTCTCCCTGACACAACCCAGGGTCAGACGATGCCGGCGGTGGGGAAGCTGTCCTCCTCACCCCAGTAGCCCTGGGGCTGGTGGCCATTGACCGGGCAGCCAGCTCAGCTTCGCCTCCTCCGCTCTCTGCATCTCTAGCGGCTGTGCTCGGCAGCAGCCAGAAGGTTTTGGGAGCCTTTGTATGGCTCTTGTCAGGCAGTCATTTCTATAAATCAGGCTGGTAACGTGGCAGACCACAAGCAATTTTCCTGGAATTAAGGGTAACTGGGAGACCAGACTATGCTCTAAAACATAGAAAACTAAAGGATATTAAAAAAAAGACACCCCTGCAACCTCTCTGCATCACAAGTATCGGAGTAGGGCTGAAGTGAACACAGTTGAATTAACATACTACCTACGTTTTTCCCATTTTTAGTATACTAATTCACCTGGTTAAATTCATTAACTGAAAAAAAGCCCACAAACAAACCCTGCCACAAAGCCCAGTGTTGATATTTAAACTATCAACAAACGGAGATTTTAAAACAGTTTTGCTCCTGCTACTAGTGTTTGTAAACATCTCTGAGAGTCGTAATTCATTCTCCTAATGTAAAAATAAATATTTTTAAACATATATATATATATTTTTAATGTTACTACTGTAAATACTGAATGGGTTACTAAAAAAAGCCAGAATAAGACTTAGGTGCACCTTTTATTACTTACTATACCATTTCTATTATTTACTATACTATTATACCATAAATTTATAGTACAATGAAAAACCTTTTTGTTAAAAACTAAAGAATTAGGCATGCAGTATATTTTCAAAGGCAGTCCTACTCCATGTGAACAGAACACCACACTGCCAATTTAGCTCTGCAAAAAAAGATGTCTAAAGATCTTGGCCTGCTAATAAAATCTTTTTTTAAATTTTGCCTGTGGAGCTCCCATTCACGTTATGCAGCCTGAGAGATGATTGAGACACACATCCAAGAAATATGATAATTATTAATTTTCATAAAAGACAGAAAGCATAGCTGTAAGATTACCTTCTGCAATGCCTCCATCTATCTGAATTGGGAGGAACACCTTTACAAGGGTAGAAGGTAACATCTCACAATACCACAGGCCAGGAGGAATTTCAAGGAAAATAATAGCAGCTCCTCTTTTTCTGAATTTGGAGCCTAAAAAGTTTGAGGTGATTGTACAACTAACAGACCACGTTTAATCTTTGAAAGAACATTTGACAGATCAAACGCAGAAGCTGTAAATTACCACTAATGACAGTAATCTTTTCATTTAACTATCAGTATATCAAACCACAAACTCACTGAACACAATAATAACTTAAAGATAGGAATCTAAGGAGGCTCAGCTTGTATATTTATTTGGTTCTCAGATACACTGTTAAGCTGGAAGAGACAAATATGTTTGGTTTTCCCAGCAATAATAGAAATATTAAAAAAAGGTTCATGCAAGAGCTAAAACCCTGAGTGCCAAAAAATTTACATTTCCCAAACAGTGCAGGTACAGGGCCAAGTGCATTCTGAGCTGCAAAGGGCATTCTGAGCTGCAACACCCACGTGAAGAGAACGGCTGAAGATTATTTCAGTGCAGCTACCGAAGCAAGGGGGAGCAGCGCTGATGGCAAGCCCGAGGGAAGAGGGGGACCACAGGAAACACTGAGACGAGTAGGTCTGGGACACCTGGCTATGTCTTCTGCACCACCAGGAGCACCCCTTGGTCTGTTTCTGGTACTCAGAACGTGGGATGTGAGCTCGGTATTTTTGAGAAAAGTCTGCTGGCATCATTTGTAAGCCTGGCAGTCTGTCCTGGTTCATACCTGAGAATTCTTCCCGCACAATGAGTTTACTCAGGTGCACATTATTTTGGTACCAAAACATTTCTACTTGGCTTAGTGAGTGTATAACTACAGGGCTTTATTGATACCTGTAGCAGTGTAGTTATTTCCTTTGCTAAAGCAAAACAATACACACGTATAAGGAACCTGTGTACCAGTATAAGTGAACTCCATGATGGCAACTCTATTTAAATACATGTATGGATTTAATTAAAGTGCTAACATTTTATAATGTAAATAATGCAAAAACAATCAGTGATAACCAGACATAATTTACGTTGTAACAAAAATAGTAAAAACAGGCAGTAAACCCATGTGCTATTTCAATGACAACTGCTTCTGTTTTTCCTGACAGTGAAGCACTTCATACAAATATTGCACTTTCAGTATTCAGTGTTAAAGTCTACAACGGAGAATCAAGATGAGAGAGCAATCTGAGTTTATTCTTCCCTCTTTTTACTCTNTGCCTGTGGAGCTCCCATTCACGTTATGCAGCCTGAGAGATGATTGAGACACACATCCAAGAAATATGATAATTATTAATTTTCATAAAAGACAGAAAGCATAGCTGTAAGATTACCTTCTGCAATGCCTCCATCTATCTGAATTGGGAGGAACACCTTTACAAGGGTAGAAGGTAACATCTCACAATACCACAGGCCAGGAGGAATTTCAAGGAAAATAATAGCAGCTCCTCTTTTTCTGAATTTGGAGCCTAAAAAGTTTGAGGTGATTGTACAACTAACAGACCACGTTTAATCTTTGAAAGAACATTTGACAGATCAAACGCAGAAGCTGTAAATTACCACTAATGACAGTAATCTTTTCATTTAACTATCAGTATATCAAACCACAAACTCACTGAACACAATAATAACTTAAAGATAGGAATCTAAGGAGGCTCAGCTTGTATATTTATTTGGTTCTCAGATACACTGTTAAGCTGGAAGAGACAAATATGTTTGGTTTTCCCAGCAATAATAGAAATATTAAAAAAAGGTTCATGCAAGAGCTAAAACCCTGAGTGCCAAAAAATTTACATTTCCCAAACAGTGCAGGTACAGGGCCAAGTGCATTCTGAGCTGCAAAGGGCATTCTGAGCTGCAACACCCACGTGAAGAGAACGGCTGAAGATTATTTCAGTGCAGCTACCGAAGCAAGGGGGAGCAGCGCTGATGGCAAGCCCGAGGGAAGAGGGGGACCACAGGAAACACTGAGACGAGTAGGTCTGGGACACCTGGCTATGTCTTCTGCACCACCAGGAGCACCCCTTGGTCTGTTTCTGGTACTCAGAACGTGGGATGTGAGCTCGGTATTTTTGAGAAAAGTCTGCTGGCATCATTTGTAAGCCTGGCAGTCTGTCCTGGTTCATACCTGAGAATTCTTCCCGCACAATGAGTTTACTCAGGTGCACATTATTTTGGTACCAAAACATTTCTACTTGGCTTAGTGAGTGTATAACTACAGGGCTTTATTGATACCTGTAGCAGTGTAGTTATTTCCTTTGCTAAAGCAAAACAATACACACGTATAAGGAACCTGTGTACCAGTATAAGTGAACTCCATGATGGCAACTCTATTTAAATACATGTATGGATTTAATTAAAGTGCTAACATTTTATAATGTAAATAATGCAAAAACAATCAGTGATAACCAGACATAATTTACGTTGTAACAAAAATAGTAAAAACAGGCAGTAAACCCATGTGCTATTTCAATGACAACTGCTTCTGTTTTTCCTGACAGTGAAGCACTTCATACAAATATTGCACTTTCAGTATTCAGTGTTAAAGTCTACAACGGAGAATCAAGATGAGAGAGCAATCTGAGTTTATTCTTCCCTCTTTTTACTCTCCCGTGAAGTCTCTTTGTGAAAGCAGTATTCTCTAAAATTGTTTCACATCAATCAGAGCCCACCATTTGCAATCTGTATATCACAGCCTCTTAAAGGCACAACCTTTTAAAGCCTTTTAAAGGCACGACTACTGTAACTTTGTTTACGTCTTTAACACTGCACATCTACAAAGTCTACAAGATTATCAAATGAACACGATACCCACTTCTAATGGATGGGCTAACACCTTTCTTGCCTGTTTTTCTTCTTAATGATATACGTAGTGCCGCATACAGCTTGTGGCCAGTTTATTACTGAGTGACTGGGGGTGTTTTCTGCAGCAGCAAGAGATTAGTGTTTGTCGTTAAATGTGTGAAGGGATCTGGGTCCAGCAATACCAAGGGTCATTAATTCTCATTCTAAACGCCTGCATCCAGACCGATCTGCTTCGGACCAGGTTGGGTGCCTGAGGTCCCTGCCCGTGGGAGAACGGGATGCCTCTGGAAGGAATTTAGCAGAGCAGACAGCAAGGCTGAACTGGGAGCTGTTGAAACTAGCCAAGAGCAACACTAAGGGAAGGGTGTGCCTCAAATTCTTCTCCTTTTGCAGCTTAGGTATCTTTTTTTATGGCCTGCAAGGCAGTGCTTATGTCAGATAGGGTTTCAAAGCCCCAGATCCACCCTAACTTGTTCAGGAGCCTTGCTTCCTCCTTTCACAACCAAAACGCAATAGGTGCCTACTCTTAAAATGCTGTTGCAGGGTCAGGACACAGAGGACGTGGGGAGCCCTGGTTTAATTTCTTCCTCAGCCTGACAAAGAATCATAGAATGGTGAGATTTGGAAGGGACCTTAAAGACCATCTAGTTCTGACCCCCCTGCCACAGGTAGGGACACCTCCCACTAGACCAGGCTGCTCAAAGCCCCATCCAGCCTGGCCTTGAACACTTCCAGGGATGGGGCATCCACAGCTTCTCTGGGCAACCTGTTCCAGTGCCTCACTGCCCTCACAGTAAAGAATTTCTTCCTAATATCCAATCTAAATCTCCCCTCTTTCAGTTTAAAACCATTACCCCTCGTCCTATCACTCAACTCCCTGATAAAAAAGTCCCTCCCCATGTTTCCTGTAGCCCCCTTTAGGCACTGGAAGGCTGCTGTAAGGTCTCCCCGGAGCCTTCTCTTCTCCAGGCTGAACAACCCCAACTCTCTCAGCCTGTCCTCATAGGAGAGGTGCTCCAGCCCTCGGATCATGGTCCAAACCTACTCTTCTCACTTCCCAGCAGAATGCCTCAGCCACATCACGCTGGGGAAAAAAGAGGAGGGGGAGAGAGGAGGGTCATTGGCCCCTTTCTGCCTAAATTGTGCCAGTACCGCAATGAAGGCAATTTACTTAGTTAGGGCAAAAGGTAGTTTACAGTAGTCTATTGCTTTTTTGGACAAAAGTCAAGTCTATTGCTTTTTACATTATATTACCCATTACTCTCATACTCTTATTCCCTTGGTATGTCACAGTCTCTTGGGATTCTTCACACTTCTATTTAAATTCCAGGGACACGCTGCTTAGCAGTGACATTCAATTAGTTCTCCACTTAATAAATAACTGTATATAATTGAATATCTTTGTAAGTATTAAACACAGAATACATTAATTGTTAAAATTTAAAATCTTTAGTTATATGCTTGGAGCCAGTGAATAGCATTGTTCACATCAAAATAAAACCAAGGGATTATAACGCAGAATGCTTATGTTTAGAAATGGATCATTTGCAATTTCAGAAAATAGATAATTTACAAAGTTTAAAATAAAATGCACAATTGCATTGTTCTAAGCATTGAGAGACTGAACAAAAGGCTTCCGCTTTCTTATCAGCATCAATTATGGCCTGAGTACGAATAATATGAATTGCAATTGAATCATTACTAACCATTTTTGCATAAATTTCCAGTTTCATTTCACCAATATAACATTTTTATAAAAGATAAAATTATAATTCTTCTACAAGCCATAAAGAAAAACCACAGAGCTTCATCTGTGACAATTATGAAGAAGATACAGATGATCTCTCTATCCCTAACAGTTACAGCTAACACCCCTGGATTGTATTTCCCAGCCATCATCTCCCATGCAGAATTGTGACAAAGTTTTTCTTCTGCAGTTGCTTAAGGTGGTCCTTCTTATGCCTTCAATGTGCTCAGAATCTGGGGACCAGGTCTGCCACACAAACTGGGTGCCAGCAGGATTTGTTTGCTCTTTCAAGAAGCCACAGTAGGTGCAGAAAGAGAAGCTGGCTTGCTTTCGCCATGCGTTACAGGGATATACCCAGTTACACCAAAAACTGAATAGGATCTGGTGGGAGGACAGAAATTGGGGTGTTATGTGTGGGTGAGACATAACCAGGCTGGGCTTTGCAGCCTTTTCATGTAGACAACAGGAGAAGAGTGATCAATCCTGTGTTAATTATGGAGCCAGCAGATCATTCAGCAGCTAATACTTCTTTTGTCTGGAAGGTAACTTGAAACAGTGACAGCAGAAGATCATTACCATATAAACACTATAAATTTCCATACCTTTCAAATGGAAGCCTTAATTTGGACCAGGAAAAAGATGAGATTAAAAGAAACTTGCACTTACAGCATCTGATAATCAATCATCCAGAAAAAAAAAAAAAAGTTTGATTATATGTATTGTGCTACTTAAGTGCTCTTTGAAGGCAGATGAGATGAAACGTATGTTTAAATATGTCAGATGTGTTCAAGGAATATTTTAAACAGCTATTGTACACCGAGATGTCTTAAGGGATGGGCTCATGGGACTGTAGACTTGGGCCCTCTTTTCATAGTGGGATAGACGGAGAGGCTGAACTCCAGTTTGCATAAATCACCCCACACATGTGCATATGGGGACCAGGGACTGTAGCACAGCCATTTTGCGACCTAAGTATTGTTTTTTCCAAAAGTTATTTAACACACTGAAAGAACCCAGAGAATGCAGCAGGAAGCAATGTAATACTGTGTTTGATAACGATTTCTCTCCATGTTTGTGCAGTTATCCCTCTAAGGATCACCTTTTGTGAGGTTTTCTTTAGGAGCATCTTAATTGGTAAAAAGGCTTTTAGTTTTTCTCTTCTCTGATGTTTATAATTTTTGTCATGTTGTATCAAAGGGACTACTGATGCGTACAAATCATTAGACAAAATCTAATGAAGGACAATGCAGATGTTTAACTGTAAACACCTGCCATAAATCTTTCCAGGAACCCTGGAAAGTAGGGGGTGCAGAGATTTATCAGGGTCTTGCTTGTGGAGGCATTCTCATTTGAATAAAACTAAGTGAAGCATAAAGCAAAGATTTGTGAGACAAAACAAAAATGTGTTATTATTACACTGAAGATTTTTTTCTATCACATAAAAAATGAGTGACAAGTGTAAGCCAGGTTTCCCGCTTTACTTAAATGGAAACAAAAAGTTGCATGGTTACTTAATCGCCTTCCAAAAGAAATTTTATATCAAGGCTCCACATTTCTTTACACCACATGAGAGAATAAAGCAGCCCAGGTGAACATTCAGACTTTTGGCACTCCCTCTAAAATTAACTGTGTGACGATGAAAACAGAGCCCTGACCAGTAACAATGCCGCAAGATGCTGCATAGACAATTCCAACCTACTGAAAAGCAATCACTGTCTAAGAAACTTGCAGAAGACAAGGAAAAAGCTGATTATGGAGAATTGTTTTACAGTCCTGTTTTACAACCCAGCAAGGACAATAGAAGGAATGCTTGATGGCTGGAATAACTGCATAAGCAAATACACTGATAATCAGTCAGGTTTACAGATAAATTAGTATGGCTTTCCTCGGGAATTCAGCTGTTTCTAAAGCTCAAATTAGGGCAGATGGCTGCAGGATGTTCTCCTTTACATACCCGTGCTATCAAATATGCAGTTAAAATCTAACCTACTTATTCTACACTCTTCATTTAGGTGGATCTACCCTAGGAGTTGGATGGAGCCCCTCGAACATGCAGCGGCAGTGACACGGGGTCTTATGCAGAGTGTTGTCCCCAGGTATCTGGGCTCTATGGTGTAATTCAAAATGAAACAAGCTCTTCCTAAGCTTCCTCATGTTCAGCTGTTCTGTATGACATTTGCTTTCTGAGCACTGCTTCCGCCTTGTCTTACCATGCCCGTGTGGTTTTATGCGCTCTTGCCGCTTTGCACTGCCGCCTTCTTGTAGACTGTCTTTTGCAGGCGAGTGTGAATGGCTGCTATGTCAATTGGGAGGATCTTTATGGAGGACACCCCTTTGTGCTACTGCTTCCCACTATTTTCTGTGCACACTTCTGAAATCACAGCCAAGCCGTGTAATTTTGTACTCAGAAGCTACACGCAGAGCTTTTTCCAACTGTAAGGATTCACTCCTTCCTGGAACTTGTAAGGGTATTAGCTTCTTAAACCCACTTTTTTCAAAACAATTCTTTAAGAAGGCCATTTTTGATTTTGCTGTGGCCATTATCACTCTTTTGCATGAAGGCGCTGGCAACCAGCTTCATCCCATAGCGTACCAGGACCAGCCCCACTGGTACGTGTGGGCACAAATACTTAACTACCCGATGACACCTACAATCCAGGAAGATCTCTCCCTCCCTGCGGTGCCAATTACAGCCATCACCCTTACAGGACCTGGGATGGGGTATGTGCCACAACCCTTCATCCTCCATATGGCCAAGCAGGTGGACCCGGTCCATGAGAGCCCGGGGAGACACCGTACCGTGTGAGTGGGTTGGCGTGGACTAACTGTGCGTTAGTGCTTGCTATGGTCACTTCTGCTCTCCTGAGATTTTCTATGGTTTTCTCCATGATGTTCAGCTTGGTACTAACCAGGGATTGCAATGAAACTTTCAGTGTGAATTTGTGGACTTCACTTCTTAGTCAGAGCGTTCTTTTGTAAAGGTAGTGCAAAACCCATACCATATCTATGTAATACTTTTTTGGAATAGCCTTTACTAATCTTAAAAGCAACTGCACCGAACTTCCTCATCACTGTTTCCATTATGGACACCATGCCATACCAAGATGTAATTTGGTGGGGTTTTTTATATCCACTTTTTCCCATAACTTTTTTACTGTAATGCTCAATAAACACTTAAGTGCGAGCATGAAGTGGATTATTGTTAACATGTTGCAGGAAAATTGCACAGTGCTAAAGCTTGCAATAAAAATAAGCAGAACGCCCACTGTTAATACACTGTAGTTAAGTGTATTAGCTGTTTGCAAAAGCATTAACTCCCACACAAATAGCAGTGCTATTTTGTCCAATATATTATTATCAGACAGTGAAAATCAGTCGGGGACTATCTAAAGCCTTTATGCCCATATGTATTAAACCAAAATTGTTTCACAGAATTAGGAAATTGTGTGGGGACAGCACTCGAGATTTTACTAGGTGTAAACAAATAATAATAATAAAAAATTATGAAATTACATACTAGTCATACAAATGACTCTTCCCTGTTCCCCACCCGATATTCAAAATTATTGGGAAAAAAAATCTTTTTTTTTCCACCTCTCACTCTTTATTGTATTTTCTGTCTCATTAGCTGGTGAGACTTCATAAATTTTGAGCTCTTGTACTTTTCCCTTCACCAGAGTGGGAAAACTAATATTGGATAAAAATGATACATAAGAAGAAGCAATTGTTAATGATCCTAATGCAGCAGTGGACGCTCTTCAAGAATTGACTGATTACCCTTTTGTTTCTACTTCCTGTTCATCTGTCTCAGCAGCGACATCATGAAAATAATAATGATTTGCACCCCGATTCTCAAAGTGGTTTGCAAATATTAATTAATTACAAACCTAATTAAGCCTCTGAGACACATTTTATGCTCTTATTGTGCTCTGGAGACCTACGTGTATCTCTCCTTAAAGCTTATTTCTTCTCCTTATGGGGCTATTCAAAACCCTCTGAAGTTAAGGGGAAAAAAAAAAAGAAAGAAAATTAAGGGGCAGGAGAGAGGGAGGGCGGGAAGGGAGGAGAGAACAAACCCCTCTTATTTTAGTAGGTGTTGTACTGGGCTCTACCTGACATGGGAAAAACGCTGTGTTTTCATGCTATTTTCTGTCAGCAGCAGTATTAAAGATGACTATGTTTTGTCCTGAGGTATTGTTATGTGACAGAAAGTAAAAAGGGGTAAATACTGGCAAACTGTGCCTTAATTTTAGGTGTTCCCAGATGACAACTGTCATCTGGCACCCAGCAAGTTCTGCTTCACACGTAGCTGTGGTTTTGGGTTTGGACTGAGCTGCAGGGGTGCGCTGTCACGCAGGCGGACACGCTGTCACATAGCAGGTGTCAGCCCTGCCACATCCCCTTTCTGGTGTCAAACTGCCTCTATGCTCAAATAACTTTTCAACAACAGCAACACAAAAATGCTTTAAAATTCATCTTCTAGGGAAGCTACTGAGGATTTTCATTTCTTTTGGGGAAGCATACTTTGGTGCAAAGCCAGGATGCGTGTCCCTTGGAATAACTATTACCTCCTTTTTGTTACGGTGCTCTTACTTCTTTTTCAGAAAATCCCATATCACCCTGAGAGATCAAAATACAGAAAATACTGCTGGTTACCTTTTTCCTCACTTTAACATCACAGACAGTAAGGTAATTCTGCCCCGTGGGCACTATTCTGCTGACTTCAAAAATCAGTAGGGAAGTATTTCAGTCCTAAAAAAGCTGCTATGTAATTCTCACCCTGTTACAACAAAAGCCACCAGAAGAACAGGCCAATTAGAGCCAGCAAAACAATGAGCTTCAAATCCCTGATCATCACCAAAATAACTGTTTGTCCTAATGGAAATACATATGCTTCCATAACATAGGTGGTTTTCCAAGGGAAAAAAAACTATGCAGTCTCTCAGATGTCTTACCAAAATAAAAAATTCCTCCGGTAAACAGTAGACAGGCTGATAAAGAGCAACACAAGAACTAGAGCTCAAGTGATGTTTAAGACACTGCCAGAGTGCAGAAAATTCAAGTGAAGTTGGGATGACAAGTTTAAGACATTTTCTTTAAAACTGAAATAATTAAAAATGTTTGAAACCAACTCTCATGATTAGCAGAATATGAAAATGTGAGTATTCTTTGAAAACCTCAATCTTATTTTAAAAATTCTTATTTTTTCCCTTTCTTCGCCTAATAGCCTTAAAGTGGACTGCATAGTGGTCAAAAGGATTTACAAATAATCTATTCAATTAATTCTACCAAAAGCACGCTTTATAATGAGTATCTGACTTCTAAAATGAAAGCAACTTCTCTGATAATTTGATAAAAATCATTAATTTGCTTTACTCATTTTGTTTCTGAGAAGTTGAACAGATGACAGTGGTTCTGTTCCTCCTAGTGTTTCCACATTTTGCAATACAAAACTATGGATAATGTTTCAGAGGTGAAATTGATATGAGATGAAATAGCTGAATGCATTGAGGATTTAATAAAATGATGAAAAGATAAAACAAAACAACTTGTAGCTTTTTCACCCAATCATTCCATAAATCTTTAAACACATTTTTTTTATTAAAAAACAACCAACAGGCTTATAAATCAGAACATGATTCTTTAAGAAACTGAAAGCCTGAGATTTGAAGCTGTATGAGAGTCTTGCAGAAAGGGAGTTGTAATACGGTGGCAATGATCTCTGCAGCAGCAGATGGCAGGACTCTGTCTCTTACCTTTATTCACCATATGCCATTTGACTGCTTAAACTGTATTTATGTAGCAAAAACCAATATAAAAACAACACACCTAACTATAGTTCTTCAGTGCACATCATCCCACTAAATTTTTTTTGTGTTCTGGTAACCCATCTGCAAACCTTGAGCATTTTTGTCCAGGTTTTCCATCCCTGTGTGAACTTGCTTTATGTTTCTGCACCCCTGCAAAATAACACGTACTCCAAACTGTTAAAGCTGTGATTTTCCTATCTGGCTGAGTAAACACAGCTGATTCCAGAAGAGGAGGGAAGACCTGTAGAAAGGATGGAGGCACTTCAGAAGGTATTGGCAATTCAACAGGTGGCAACTTTATTTCTCGGCAAGAATACGTAGCGCCATGCAGTGTGGGAAGAATATCACCGCATCTTTCATTTAAGAATGAGTTTCTTCTCTTTTGATTGATTTGATTACCACAGGGACCAGCCAGGTGAGCACCAGATCAGCTATCCATACACCTTACACATCCTTACACAATGGCTTTTCCCTTCTCCTCCAAATACCCAATACCTTAATTTCTCTTCCCCTTCTCCTCTGAATACCAGCCTTCATCCCTCCCATCTCCTCCAGCAGAGCTCACCTCCACAGCAAACGTGGCCCACGGTGAGCTTGGTGTTGCCTGCCCCACTGCAAGGCATGGTGGTGCCCCACACCTCCCGCCCTAGCCACCCACGGTACCATGGGAGTGAAGACAGAAGTGGACGTGTGTCATTGCTTTGGGCTGAAACCATTGATGATGTGCTCTAACTTGTCTTAATCAACGCACAGTCATTTATTTAGCTGAACTCTGCTGAGCCTAGCAGGTAGTCCAGCACATCCACGTGGCTGCTGCTTTCGAGTTTGGTCCTGGCACGTGGGCTAGGCATGCTATTCCCTGAGGAGTTCTCCCCGGGTAGGTCTTTGAATTGCAAGAATGGCAATACTGTATAAGAAAACTGTGAATGACTGTAGATCTAAGGTAAAGTTTAATTTGCTTCACTCTGATATGATTTTCTCATTCTCAGATTAGATATTAGGAAGAAATTCTTTACTGTGAGGGTAGTGAGACACTGAAACAGGTTGTCCAGAGAAGCTGTGGATGCCCCATCCCTGGAGGTGTTCAAGGCCAGGCTGGATGGGGCTTTGAGCAGCCTGGTCTAGTGGGAGGTGTCCCTGCCCATGGCAGGGGGTTGGAACTAGATGATCTTTAAGGTCCCTTCCAACTCTAACCATTCTGTGGTTCTATGATTTCCCTGAGTAAGATGAGGACCTTGATGATGAAGGCTCCACTGATGCGTTATCCAACTGGGCCCAGGCTGAAGTGGCTTGGTAGTTAAGAGTGGATATGGGAAGATTAAGAACAAACACAGAGACCACCAGGACTAATGTGTAGGAAGGCAGTGGGCCAGAAAAAGCGTGGGAGAAAGACATCAGATTATCTACCCAGCCGATTCTATTTAAACCAGGGAAAACCTCACTCTCAAATAAGCGAGCTAAGACCTCTCTGCAAAACTGACAGACTCAGCAAACTGGGAACAACTGGTTCCAGTGATTGCACTGACCGAGAGCTCCTCAGTTTGTCTTCAGCAGGAATTTACTGTCTGCATCAGTTGACAATTGTAGTCCATTGTTAAAAACTGCTTCTAATAGCTTCAGGCCATTATTCTTTGTCTTGATATCTTCCCAGACTGGGAATAATTCCTTCCTTCATCGACACAGTTACTCTGAAAGTATTTATAGATGATAATTGGGTCTCTTCCTTCCATCCTACTGAGTTTTCTCTAAGCTATAGGACTATCTTATGATTTGCTGTATTATCCTATCCTTCAATCACATTGCTATTTTAAAAAAAATGCAGCTTCAGTTATAAAGGCAATCAGAACCACTTAATATTTCTGATCCGATAATGTGAAATGCACATTTATAAACTGTGGAAAATAAAGTCTAAAAAGAGAAAGTGAAATAAAATATCTCTCCACATTCAAAAGCTTCTCTGGATGGGGTCTGTGAATATTCACATTATACAGGTAGAAATTTCTCTTAGTTAAAACCAATAAATACACACAGGAAAACATAACAAAGATTTTAATAACATTCAGCAATCAACTCAGTGAAGCTTCTGCTAGTTATTAAATCAGTGGTGGGCTTTTTATAAAGTATTCCAAATCACTTAAACATACAGTTGAAATGGTGAATCAGAATGTCTTGCCAAAATGTCTTCAAGGATATAGATAATTTGAACTACACACATCTTGTTGTTTTAATTCCAGTATGTTATTAATTTTCCTTCCTCTACAACTATAATTAATAAAACAGATTCTTATTTTATCTACCTCTGGATTAAATTCAGAGTATTGTCATTGAAAGTTACAATTTTAAAAGATGGCCTTAAGTATCTTGACTAAAGAAAAAGAAGTATTACCATTTTGTGGGTTTTTTTTAGGGATTTGGACTCATATAAAACTTTGGCACCATACATAAGGCTAACACAAATTTGGAAGAGGTGTACTAATCTGAAACAGGTATTTGAAGACTGGATTAAAATTCCCCTGTTACACAGAAACTAACACAAACTAGCAAAGCTAATGAAACTGTCTCTATAAAAAGTTCCTCATTTCTATTTAACACTGCCAGCTTTCAGGCTATTCATGAACTATTTTCAACACTCCCAAAGATGGTTTCATCTTGCCAAGGTTTTTTCACTGTCCCCTTTCCAAAAAATGAAATTAGACTCTTTTCCATGCTGACTGTCTACCAGTTTATTTGGTGATACCTTACTATTAACTATCTTCAAAAGAAGAAAACATTTTTTTATTTGCACACATCTGGTAATGATATTCCTGGGTCTAGACAAGTGAACTAGGAGTTAGACAAGATATGTGAGTGAATTTACTTCTGTATTTCCAAAAGAATAATAAGGTAAAACTTGGAAATGTAGTTCAGTACAGTTAAAAAAAAATTTAAAATGCTACTCAAATGTTTTATTCAAGCCTTTGGAAATAGAAATAAAGATTCTTGCCATCTATAATGATTCAGTAAAATAAAGCAATTCATATCAAATTAAGCATTAAACTGAAACAAAAACCCCACTCTAGTTAAGTGAAGGAATAAATAGTGACAAACCTGTTTTGTTATAAAAACATATGGAGAAAAACTCACTATCTTTTATTCATAGATCTAGGAAATAAAACATCCTGCATTCAGATTTGTTTCCCTGTCTCCACATTATGAGGCATGAGATTATCAGTAAGATTTACCACAGACAAATCACAGGCAGATTCCCAATCCACTTAAACTATTAGCTCCATGGATTACGTGTGCTATGTGAAAAAAATTAACAAACAAAACTGAGTCCTCCTGAGCATAAATACAGTATTTTTTAAAAAAGCCCAAATCAGTTCTATCAAGTGGAAGAACAATTTGTCTAAGACTAGATCAGTTTTGGACATAAATGTTTTTATCCCATATAATGACAAAAATACTAGAGCAAGGTGGTATTATTATATATTGTTGTCCTCATTAAAAATTACCAACAGTCTGGTTTTATACTTCTTGCAAAACTGTTAACGATCATACAACTATCTAAGAACTTGCTCTTAGCTATCACAGTTTGGAATCTTTAATTACTTCTTAGTTTTTAATGACCTGTAAAACATTAAATTGATTTGATTATTTTATATACATGTATACCATAGTCTATTTATCTACCATAAGTCTATTTATCTATATGACTTATTTGTGAATTTAAGAATTGCACTAGATCCAATGCAATTATAACACAAACTGCTAGTTTGACAACAATAAAATTTATATAACATCCCAACTGCACTGATAGGTAAATACAACTTTTTTTCTCCCAAATTCTCTCAAATTTATTTTTCTCCCACCTGAGCCATGGCTCCACTAACAGCTCACTAACTGTGCAGAGACCCATCAGATGTAAGTCTATTTCCACCAGCTCCAAGTAGGTCATCTGCATAAAGCCCATTTCTTAGAATTTGCGAAGGCGACAAGGATTTTATCATAATAATCTTCAGAAATCTCCCCTAATCCTTCCAGCTAGTTACATGAGACCATTGTTAGCGTGTCTTTCCTCCATGGAAGACTACAATATCTTGTTTCTGCTTTTTCACAGTTTAGAAAAACCTACAGTGCTTTAGTTCATTTACTTTGCTCCTGTAGTTTTAAATGAAACACTGCCTTGGGCTAAGAAACTTCTGGTAATGATAACACAAGGTTACAAAAATTAGTCCAGATAGTAGAAACCATATTAAGACTGTTTTAATCTAAATACCAGACCCCAGATTTCCACTATCACCCATTTTTATATGTATTTATCTCAATGAAAACAAATTACTATCCTTTTTTATCACCTCCATTTTTCCTGGAGAACAGATGATACTCAGTGTAATCAACCCAAACTTCCTATTTATACAAATCCTCTGAGAACAATGAAAACCATGGGATTTAAAGTATAACAGAAATGGTATTATTTGCATGTCCCAGACCGTGTTATAACCATGAGGCAAGTACTGAGAATATTCCTGAGAAGTCTGTATCACACCGGAGACGGGCTGTGAAGGCAGAAGCCTGTGGAGCTCTAGCTCGTGTGAGGTTACTGAGTAGGTGTCTGCAGTCACCGAATGGGACCAGAACACAGGTATGGGAAAGGAAAGGTAAACCCAATGAGGACAGCTATTACTCTGAAACAATCTTGTTAGGAACTTCTCAAACTCATCTGTAAAATGGACTTTCTCTAGCCAAACACACCACAGTGAGGAAAGCGTGCATCTTGCATCAGTGGGGACCAGCCTGTGTCCTCACCTACTGAGCTGCGTAACACCCACACCTGCAGCTTTTGGAAAATACACAATGCCTTCGGGAAGCATATATGTATTTTTAATCATCTTTCAATGCATGTCAGTAGGGATCAAAGCCAGCTGCTCATGAGTGGTGATGTCCATTTGGAACACTGCAAGCATTTCATCATTAGCAGTCTGGGGTCCTGTTTTCAATTTGGTTAAATTTTCTGGAGTCGTTCAGCATGACGATATTTTTTAAGAGAGTCCTGTAACATCACATCTATGAGTGAACACAATGGGAAATAAGAAGATCTCAAAGTGAGCCCCTGAAAGTGATGTACCCTGAGAGCATTGGGAGAGTGGGGCAGAATTAGTTGCTTACTATTTTCTAATGATGGGGCATTACACTCATGAATATGAACGTATTCTATTTGGATCATATGAGCTTCAAACATATGTGGATTCAGCAATCAGCAAACAAAAACTGCTGAGCTAAAAGACAAAGATAGCAGTTTGTTTGTCTGTGAAACATAAACTTCAACGGTAAGGCTCTAGACTCTTGCAATTGAAAAACATGTAAAATTAAATTAACATTCCTGAGCCCAAACCACTGATCTATAACAAACTGTATATGCTTTCTATAATTTTTATTTAAGATTTTATGTCTTTATCTACTGTTTCTCCTGATTATATTAATATAGAATGATAATTCATTGGAGTAAACCAAGTAATTAAAAACTGTACCCAGAAAGTGTCTTATGTACATCTCATTTTGTTTTTTTCTCTCTGCCTCCTTCAGTCAATTTGTTAAGCTTTTTTTTCTAGCTTATATCCTTCCTTTCTCCCTAAAATATTTTAAAACAGTCCAGGAATAAACAAACAAACAAAAGAAAACTACATGGCCAAAAAGAAACACATTTTTTAAATTTTTCACTCATCTTCAGCTCAGTTCTGGGGAATTCCAAGCACGCAACAAACAGTATGCAGCAAGAGGCCCATTGCTCAAGTTTGGCTGAAGACTGCTCTTTGCCATCAGCCACTTGATCTATCTCTCTTCCTTTTAGCATTTCTTGTCTGAATACACAAGCTTTTCAGTAATTAAATTATTTTTGCACAAACCAAAATTGTACTCAAGATTTAAGTTATACACTGGCACTTTCTGGAATGCATCAGCTTTAGCTTCTTTCTACAATTAGTTTACCATAACCCCCCCGGCCCCCCACTTCTTGTTGCATGAAGATGTATTTCATGTAGTACCATGGATACCAGACTAAATGAAATATCCTGCTGCCTGGTATCATCTATCCTTAACGATTAAATTATTTATTTGTACTTTCTATGATATCCTGCACTTTTTCTCCTAAATACTTTAAGGTCACTTTAAAAAAGCAATAATTTAAAATCCTTGTGCTCCTTTTCATTTGTGGCATAAGTTTACAACTCTTTTAAAGGTAGCTATTTAAATTTCCTTCGTGGTTATTTCAGTGGTATTATAAAAATGAAAAGCAGACGACTTCTACGTTATTGTAACAGTGCTTTTCTTCATTTCTTGTAATGCCAAGTTACCAAATCCGTTGTGGTTAGTCTTGAACTATTGACACTACTTACTTTTGATGACTCTGTACGACTTGTTATGAAATGTTTGCATTTTTCACTTTTTCTTCTTCTGAATGTATATAATTGAAATGGTAACAATCATAACTAAATTGACCATGTTATTTTCAGTATGTATGTATAGAACTGGATTTTCAAGTAAACTGATATTATATATTTTTGTTTGCCTATTTTTCCCAAGGCATCAAGAAATAGTGATGCTGATATTAAAGTACAGTGTCTGTATCAACTGGAGGATCTCAACATTATTTCCTAAAAGATTGTAATTCTCATTAATGAAAGGTAGCTCTTTATTAGGTACGCTAATTTTACATCCAGTCATAAAGTAGGCATGAAGAGTAGTACCTTAATTTCCTTAATGATCATAAATCGTCAAAATGTTTTGTAATCTGAAAAATGAAACGTGCCACTGAAGGTAAATTTTCTTAACGGAACATTAGGTTACATGAACCCCTGTTTTTGCACGCATACGTTTTATTAATTGATGGTATCAAGGCCTGAACAATACAGGTATTATAAAGTGAAGATCTACGTTTAGACAGGTGTTAACTCTTTAATTCCGATTATATATTGCTAAATGTATTTTAACAATTAAAGTATCATTTGTAAAGTAATGCCAAGTATTGATTTGAATATGGCCAAAGTTGGCACTTGGAGACATTACCACAGTCATTATAATATTGTACAACCTCTTGTTTGCTTTAAAAATTCATAGAAGCCCTACATTAGCAGAAGCTTGATTTTCACTATAGCGGGAACTAAATGATCCAGCGCTCAAAAAGCCTTTCTTAGTGCATCACTTAGTACCTAAGTGTGCATCATCCTTGACTACATCTCTATCAGACATGGTCAAAGAACTCAAAATATAAATAACAAAGCTGAATATTCAACCAACGCAATGTTACGATAAAGATATTCAGTGTGTTTCCCCAAATGGCAGTTACGCTCTTGAAAATATTGAATCAACATAAAGATCAAAATATGTCAAAATTATTGACAGCTAAAGTCGAAGCCATATTAACTTTTATTTTGTTTGCACTTAATTGGGCAGTAATTTTGAAGATTGGATTTTATTGAATATCTTGGGAAATGGTCTTTATGTTTCTCTGTAATGATGAGAAACATCAAACATGGTCAATAAGTACATTTAAGAAATTTACATTTTTTTCTGTAATATCTGACTGCGACAACTGAAATACTTCTGGAGTCAGAAACCAAAGGAGTAACTGTCCAAAAAACAAAATACAGAGTTCTAGGTATATGTTTCTTATTGCATTAAACAGATCAGAAGTGCAGAGCTCCATATCAATTTATTCTCTCATAAAATTATTTATTTCAGACATTTCTACATATTTCCTGCTTGCTCCTGTAAACACATTGTCTTTACTCTCCTGATATTCAGAAACTTCTTCACATAGCGATTCTCATGGGTAAGCGTAAACAGTTATACTAAAGATTTTCCTGCGAAAAGGAGCTTTATTAAATGAAATTGCTTCAAAGTACCATTTTGCCAGAAAATTAAACTCTGTTTTGTGAGATTGAGATAGTTCACATTCTACTGATGAAGCCAATAGTTTCCTAAAGCTTTTAATAGTAGTTGCAATTGAGGCAGAGCCTGCAGAGCTCAGTTTTCAGGCTACGAAAGCAATGGGGCTCTTCGGTCTGGATTTTTAAAGATATTCAGGCATTGATGGCCAAGATAATTTCAGTAACAAAGTTCTGTTTTCAAAAATGACACATGCAGAAATGATAAAGATTTAAAAAATGACACAAGCCTAACCTCACTGACGGTTACAAACCTTCGCTGCTAAAATTCTGTATAAAAAGTTAGCAAGGCTCCAAAAAAGCAGGACTAAATACTTTTAAAACATGACAGCTTACTTCAGAGAAGGGATTACAATATCTGAACAAAACAGTTCAGATGATATTGTTAAGAAATTGTCTATCCACAACAAACCACAACAGAGGAAAACTCCTGCATGCACATTGGAGAAAATAATTGTATTTAAGATGCCTTGCTTTAATGCCTATGCTTCCCTGCCCCCTTGATAATTTTTTCCTTTTTTTTTTAATACTTCTTAATAAATGCAGATATTATGGAACAGTAATTGCTATTTGGTTATGTATTTTGCCTGCGTACTGTAGGCAAGCACATAAGGCTACAGAGATAGGTGATGTCTTTATAGTTATTAGGTATCCAGAAGCTTAGTTCCCTTCAGTTTCCAAAATCTGTGCTACTGAGAATTTTTTTTTTCTCAAGCATCCTACTAAGTAGACTTGACTGACATCTTCGCAATTCTAACTCTAAATATTTAGACGACATATATCCTTTTGCTAACACTGACTTATCACAGAGTAGTCAAATAGGTTTAGTACTTCATCTGTCCAGTAACTAGGGCTAAACACACTGATCTCACCCAGTCCACGAGAGCTGCTTATTATTTTTCATATAGCAATGACAAGAGGTCCAATCAAAGGTCAAAGTCCCTTTAGGTAATACAGTGATTGCATTTAATGAAATCACGGTCCCAGTCCAAAAACATAATACAGTATTTTTCTAAACAAAGGAGTACTGAATCACAGTAATCTGAATAAATCTTAATGTAAAGTAATCCAAAGAAGCCAGTGTACACATAGGCAAACACAATTTCAAGGAAGAAAGAATTTCTTTCATTAGATCAACTGATGCAGGTGGAGAAAAAAGGTGTGCTCTTCTTCCATCTACATGCTCTTCTTTCATCTACACACAGACACACACACACACTTACCACAGGGCAAGGCAATTGTAATTTATCAGGGATCTGCTCTACAGACACCGGACAGATGGAGCAGGGCAGCGTAGGAAGTCAGCCGGTGAGAAAAGTGGGTGACGATGAGAGCTCAGAGCTCTCCTTCTGGACAGGGTTGCCATTCCTTTGCTCAGGGCAGAGCGCGTTTCAGGCAAATGAAGTTGGTTTTTGATTACAGAAACTATATCAAATGCATTTCAAGCACTGTCTGACACATGCCCATTAAAACGAAAGGGGTGACACATTAAGAGGTTACAGGTCTGCTCTGATGATCTTAAACAAGGTTGTATCCACTACACACAACATCCGAAGAGGAAACGCAATGATACACATATCAAAGGGATTAGTTTATTCTGACCATATTGTATTCCTCATGAACAATAGCTACTCCAGTGCCTCGAAGGCTCTCATTATGATAATTCTTTCCTTGGGTAAAGAGGCGACAGATCTTGGCAAACAGATGAAACATCAGACTGTTCATTTCCTACTTTAATTGAAACTATCACATCTGATATAATTATGATTTCCTTTTCCTAATATATAACTGAAATTCAGGATCATAGGCATTGGCCTTTTTCTTTCCCAAATTTTAAAGAAACTGAACTTTTGGAGGTTTCCCATGACCATGTTGGTGGCATTTGATTAGACACAAACATTTATCCTAAGTCATATTTTTATGAGACTATGAAGCTATGAAGGTATTCCTCAACCTGCTTAATGAAGCAACTGTTAACTAGGAGAAAGAAGATAGTTGTCGAGATACAGTTGTAGTCGGAAAAATGACTAAGTAAAAAGAGCAATATTTTTTCTCAGCAGATTTACTCTCTGAGCGAGTTCACAATCTGTTGAGTTTTGCAGCAAAACTACAATCTTTTTACGGCACTTTATTCATTGGTACTGCAGCATCATCACAGGCGCGAGAGACAGGGAGCAGTAACTACTATCACCTCACATTTTAACAAGTAGGTGGCAACCATCCCCCAATATGTCTTTGAACTAGGAAACATGAAGGTGAGGAGAGTGCTTTTAAGTGTTATTATCTTCTCTGCTACATCCCACAGAAACACTTAAGACGAAATGAGGATCTCCACAGAAAGAGTGTAGTAAAATATAAGAATAGCTTTTTTGTTTATCAACTGACTATGCTATTTGCTAAGTAAATAAAAGTTGGTCATTCTGAATTTTTAGAAGAGTGGTTTTTTTACATTTACAACCACCACTGCAAAACTGACATACTCGCAGAATGTCACAGGTTTTTTTGGTGTTTTTTTTCACGCTATTAATAAATGTTTTGTGGAAAGAGATTATTCAGCTTTTTTGGTAGTACTTTTCAAAATATGCCACTTCTACAAAATTGACCATGAGTAGTCCAGAGCAGACTAAACAATACTAAACTACTTCCATTTGTGTTCACTCATTTTTTAAAGGGATCTTAAATTTCATTTGCAGTATTTTTCATCAGTTTTTCTCCTCCTTGGACCCCCAATCTAATTTGCTGACAGGTCAGTGATCTGCTTTTAAATGCTAACTAGAATGACAACACACATCCACTCCCGCTCTCCTGCCTTTTCAAACTTTATTTTATTAGGCTATCTTCCGATGTCTTTCTCTCTCTTTTGGCTGTCACGGAGACAGACTGGTAGCATAAATCTGGCAAATGTTCAGGCTGCACGTTAAGCTTTTAAAACTGAAGTTCTATAAATAACATAGGAACACTCAGTTTAATGAGAAATGGCAACATAAAAAATGGTAGATAAATGACACATTTATTTTTTACACAAGAATTAACTTACAGGGCTCGGTTTTTCAGAGAACAAGGAAGTCTAACGCTTCACTAGCTTAAAAAAGTAGATGCATAGAGATGAAGGGAAATCTTACTTATGTGTTGTTAGTCTTCTTGTGCCTTTTTTCAAGCATCTTTCAATGCAAAGCACTGGCCTCCCAGTATGGCTGCTTATACGCGTTCTAAATATGCAGCAGGATTAGATAGCCAGAATAAGTGCCCTTTTTTACTGTGTGATAATATCTGCAGATTGACTTGGAAATGCACTGTGGCAGATGCCATGCACACAGACAGGATGAATTGCTTCCTCTTCCAAGGAGTTTATGGTTGCAGTCTGACATTAATGGACGGTCTTTCTGGTCCTGATGAAAAAAGTAGCAGCTCAAATAAAATAGGCATTAAAATTTCAACAGCTATGAAAATGAAAATATTCCTCCATAATATTTACTGTCATTGCTGTATTATTTAAACATTTTGTTTATTACTTGATTGGACTTCTAAGGCTTTAACTTTTCTCCTCAGGGTTAAGAACTACATACATTTTCTCCCAACAGTTTGGGCACAAAGCGTTATGTTCCGCTAGTTCTTATGAATATTACATATCTACATGTGATTTTCTTTCCTTCGCTTATATTTCCCTCTGTCCCTTGCGGCAGATGATCTTAAATAAATTTGGACAGAAAGCTGGGAATGAATAATACCACTTTTGTTGAGTAGAGTAAGACTTTGTCAAAAAAAAAGCAAAACAAACCTCCCCTGCAACTGTTCCTGTTGCTGTACACTACAATTCAGACAAGGTCACCCTGGGATTTCTCCCTCTGCAAAGTGACAGCAATAAGGAAATGAGAGGAATAAGGAAAATGTCAGTAAAGCAGCCATCCAGCTTTTTGGTTTTGAGATGACCTGCCTACCCTGGCAGCATGGATCTTTCTCTTTGCTTTCCTGCAGCAGCACCAATCAAAAACACATCTATGAGCCATATGCCTGTAATTGAAAAGGGTAATTTATGTATATAGTTGTAAAAAAAAAGTTAGCCAAACACCCGTGAAAGCATCAGCTGAACTCAACGTACCTAAAGGTGCTGTAATATCTGCCATCTACAGCATCCTGTAGTCCACTTCCTAATCTATGAAATATTTAGTCTACTAATAAGATCTCAAGGCCATAGTTACCCACTAATTAATCTCTTTTAATATGTTGATTTGTGAGATAAGGAAAAAACCCTCATTGCTTGCTTGTGTCATGTGATATCAGAAACTTAATTAAAGCTCTTTAAATATAAAATCCATCGCATGCCATAAAAGTGCCAGGTGTACAAGTCATTATCTCAGGAGAGAAAAAGACACATTTTACTGGCCATAAAAGCTAAATTTGTACAATACCAGCACCAATAAACTTTTCAGTTAATCTGAAAATGCACAGTGCTTGTTAAAGGTAAGCACAACGAAAGTATTATCTAGGACAATTTTTCTTTTAATAAACAAAAATGTAAAATTAACTGCAAGAGAGCTCATAGTATTGACTGAACATAAACAACTGGAGACCGCAGCTACTGCATGTGTACATACATACATTGTGGAACAGTCGGTTTAAAGAACCCACTAGTTTATCAGTTTTTTCTGGAGCCATCTTACATACTTAACAAGTATTATGGAAAAAAAAAAAAATCCTGGGTGGTATCCCAGGCCTTTTAGTAAAAGGCAACTTGGGATGCCCAGTGAAGAATGATGGTGAGAACTCAAAGTCTGTTAGTACAGGTAATAAGTCTAAAGCAATTACTACCTGCTACGGAAACACTCTATTGATTTGGCCACTTAAGTTTGATAAATGGGTATCATATAGCAGAAACCATAAGAAGGAAGAAGCTCATAATCCTGGCACTGAATCTTAATTTATTGCAAGAATGTCAAAGTCAATATTTTTTTAAAATACTGGTGTTTGTGTTAATGCAGGCTGCTTTCAAATGACACCCTCCTCCCCGCAGCACGCCAAAATGTCACAAGCATTAATATTTCATTATAAACTGCTTCTTCCATCAGAGAAATTGCAATATACACCACAGAACTGTCTGCAATCCAGAACACAGGAATAATACTTGTTCTATTTATCAATAAAGATTATTTTAGAATTTTTTGTATCATCTGCTGGCAACACCATCCTCCTGCCATTAGTATTTTCACATTTTCAGTTTACTTCTCCTTCTGTGATTTACTACATACAATTTACATGCCCAAAGCACTGCCCCACAGAACTGATAATGAAAATGGTGTGCATGTAGTAGAAACTTGTTTCAAACTTTAACAGTCTAATGAAATAGTATGCCTTAGTTTTGGTTTAAGTAGTTAATACCTGTAAGAACCATTGAAAAATGTATAAATTCAAACCGCTATTGGATACAGTTGCATGCTTTACGAATTGTTACAGAACATCAGGGACAGCGGTTTGCAAAACTGGAATAAATAATACATTCATAAACCTTTATGAGAAAAAGAGATTTACTCCCCCAAAAGGCAAGAGACAGTTTCTCGATCATCAGTAGTCAAGGCTTGGGGTGGAACTGATGGGAAAGTGCACTCAAACACAACCCTTGAGTAAATTAACTAGAGTCTTACATCTGTGTAAACTTCTGGTTCAGTTGTTAATTTGACTTCATCCCAAAACATCCACTAAAGGTTTTGTGTTCACATAATGGCCACGAGTGAGGAATAGCTCATGGTGTTTCTCGTACCCTTTTCCAGGAATCAGTACTAGAATCAAGACCATTCAATCATTTTCATCAGTGATCTGAATGATCTTTTCTTATAAAACCAGAGAATCCCACAAAGATTGGTGAAAAGTGAAACAGTAAGAGGGCATTGCAGTCACGCAGGGCTTGTCCACAAGGTGCAGCGCCAGTGAGAGAGGAACCCAAAGCTCATGAAAACTGAAGGGCAATTGGTAAGTATTCCTAGCACATTGAGCAGCCTGGTCTAGTGGGAGGTGTCCCTGCCCAGGGCAGGGGGATTGGAACCAGATGATCTTTAAGGTCCCTTCCAACCCAAACCATTCTATGTTTCTATGATTCTGTGATTGCAGTGGGGTGAAGACTAAACAGCTCAGATCTTGGGGTGGCACGATACGCTGATGCTGACTCAGCAATGCGGCTTTTAGATTGAGGTGGCTCATTGAACTCCAGCTTGGCGTTGTCTAACGCAGACACAGCTGAAGAGTATCTGGATCTCGGGTGGAGAAATGATGGTGGGGCAATCTGGTTTGTACCATAAACCGATCCCTATCAGACAAAGTGTGCTTTAAAACATTTTAGGGATGCATTGTGTAGACCAGGTCTTCAAAACAGGGGACTGTAAAGTTGTGGTTCTAAAAAATAACACTGGCTAAGCAATGTTGCACCAATACTCAGTGTTGTGCAGTGGCAAAAAGGGCATATAGAGAATATAGAAATAATAGAGAAATAACTTTATATAGACAGTGTTGGAATACCACAGAGCATTCATATTTTCAAGAGATACTGGAAAATCTGGCAAGCATAAGGAAAAGAAACATAGACAAGGTCTGAAAAAAAATGCCTTATTGTGAAAGATATAAACTGCTGAATACTAGACTCTAAAGAAAGCTTGTTTAGCAAAACAAAGTGCAAGACTTATGTGAAAGCTGAAGCCAGATTAATGTCAATTGGAAATAAAACATGAATTTTTAGTAGTGAAAGTGATGATTCACTGGAATAAACTGCCAAGGGAAATGGCAGATTGTTTTGATGTCTTCCAACCACGAGAAGATCTCTTATTGAAGGATCAAGTGTGAGATCAATCCTTTGATAAAGGTAAATGGTTTTTTACCATTTTTTTTAATATAATCCATCTTCATTGTGATAAACAGGAGGTTAACTTGGCTCTTAGTCTCCTCTGTTCTAAACCCTGTGAATCTAAAACAGTGAAAAGCAGGTAATAGCATAAAATTCTCCTGTATCCCTTAATTTAAAAGTTATAGTTTAAGGTATCAATCTCATTTTTCCTCTGGAGAGAAATGGATCAATAGAACAGGCTCATAAAAAGAAAATGAAGTTTGGCTCTAAAATTGGTAACTACAGCTTCTAAAAGTAACAATCTGGCTTCTGTGTTTTCACTGAGAATACATTCTACAAACAATTGTAAAGTCTGATAAAATGGGAAGAGATATGAAACTTAGGGCTGATATTTTTAGGTAACTGGAGGCAGATTCAGAGTATTTTGAGACCTACCATTGATGCAGTAAAACTACCGTATACAGAATTTACTTCCTAGATCAGGAAAAAGAACATGACTTCAAACTTGCCACTGAGCCAGGGAATTACTTCAGAGTGGTGTACAACATTGTGAAGGTTGCCTAAGAACTGGTAAACAAGTACTCAAAATGAGAGAAAGGAAGAATGGGCAGATACAGCAGTGAGATATTTTTTCCACTGATAGCCAGAGGTCAGTAATTACACGGAAAATCTGTAAGCAATGTCACACGGGAGGTGAGAGAGGAAACAAAATATGATTAAGAGTGCTATTTAGGCACACTGTGTGAAAGGCCTGTCTGTTTGCCACCTCAGATAAAGTTGTTGTGGATATCACGTTATAGAAAGGTCTTTTTAGAAAAATAGTCTTCTGATTCATATCTAAAGACTAGTGTTCCATATGCCTGTACTGAGTAAATGATCATTAGAAATTTGGTCACGTTAACGAGTCTTGTAAAGTCATCGTCTCAGGCATGTCTTTTTTGACCATCAATTTTACTACTGTTCTTCCATACCGATTAGCAGGAGAGACATCACTGCACAGCGGTCTTCAGATGCAGGATACCATTTTGACCAAGCCACTGGAGGGTACTGGGGCTGCCACCACTCCATGACATCAGCGGTCAGCCAAAGCAGTAGGTGGAACTCAAAGCTGTGCTGAAACAACGGTTTCATTTTGTCCCACAAGGACATTAAGCTCTGTACTGAGCTGCTGGAACAGTGATTATAATTATATTTATATTCACAGTGAGATGATTGGTGCATGTGCGTTACCCTAAAGTATGCACTCTGATTTGCGTATCAGAAATGTTGATGTTCTCCTAAAAGCACTTTATCTGTAACTGAAGGCAGCAGATTAACATGACAAAAATTTAGATGTTACTTTTTCATTGGAAAAGGGATGGATTTCCATGCTCACTTCATTTTAAAAAGAAAAAACCCCACGTTTATGAAATTCATGCAATTATTTTCTGTAGCATAACACTGAGTAACTTCTTCAATTAAAGCATTTTAATAAAGGAAAAAAATGGACTGATGTCAACAGATTTGGGGCCAAGTTTTTTGCCTAGTTAGTACATCCATATTTTCAAGTGACTTTCCTAACGCTGATCTAAAGCTCACTGAAGTTCATCAGATTCTTTCCAGTTGAGTACAATGAACTTTGAACCCAGCCTATGGAGTAATCACTCCATAGGCTCAGATTCATGTCTGAGAAGAAAGACAGAAGGAGTCAACTTCCGTCCCTAGAATGCTTAGAAAGAGAAGCAGAACCATTAGAGTACGAAGAGTGGTTGAACCCCCAAAAGCCTGGCACTCCTCACTGCCCAAAAAAACTCCGACAAAGTTACTGAAAAACCATGCAGAAAGAATACTGGCATTGCTGATTCTTTGTTTCATTGGGAGTCCAGCATTCACCAGTGATGGCCAAAACACAGCACATATCTGACAGTGTTGGGTACAGTCTGTCATGCACTTTCAACCACAACAATTTTCTGAGTGACAAAGGAAGAGCAGGAACTTGCATTATTTTTAGGTAAAGTAGCCTTAAACTGGACTTTCAGACCCTCATCTGGGCGAAACATGTCCATAGAGGAACTGAGAAGGAATTTCTGTAAGTAGTCATCAACACCAGGACCCCATTGGGCTAACCAGGTTTAAGAATATACAACCTTGCCACAGGCACCACCATCACTCTCGTGTAAAGTATGTGAAATTAACATTTATGAGTTGATTCATGAGATTATTCTAAATTGTTTTCTTTTTCAGCCATGCAAAATGGAAGGTCAATGAAGACAGATACCAACTTTTATTAGATCAACTGATGTATCTGGAGAAAAAAGACAAGCTTCCAGTCACTTAGCCCCTTTTTCAGTTCTGAATTAGAAGCAGCCATCTTCAAAATGAAATACACATTAAGGACATCTGTTCTAACTAGATATATTGGTGGTGAAACACTGGAACAGGCTGTCCAGAGAGGTGGGGGACACACTACCCCTGGAAACTTTCAAGGTCAGGTTCGACGGGGCTCTGAGCAACCTGATCTAGTGGGAGGTGTCCCTGTTCATTGCAGGGGGTTGGACTAGATGACCTTTAAAAGTCCATTCCAACCCAAACTATTCTATTGATCAGTCAGGCACCCAAATGAAAGGGATACAGTATTTGGGGAGTAGATGCCTCATTAGCAGGAAGAGGGCTGATAATGAAACAGACAGGTGTATTATCAGGCACATGTTTCATTCTTCACTGTTTGAAGCTTCTCTATTTGGATGAAAGGGCGAGACCTTGAGTAAGAGATATTAAGACTGCTTTTTAGTAACATATGCCTTCTTGATGTCTATACATTCACAAAGAATGACTTCAAGGATTATTAGTTTGTAACAGCTTGGAGATCTACACAACCTAATGAACACAAGCAACAAATCTGAACTTGAATCTGCTACTGCTGCAGTGCTCTATGGATTGCTAAGCAATATATTGTTAATTTCATTTTAGTTTGGGTTTTTTTCTTTTTCAGTCTTAGAAAAGGAATGTAGTGAGAATCTCTGTTCATTTGAGAAACTGCCTCACTTTCCTGGATAACTTCTCTGGGGCACAATGTTACTGGAGAAGGAACCCTCTGTGCCTCAGGCTGAGAAGTCAATATTTGTACCTTAAAGGACGCTCACCATTTAGCTCCTGCACCCAGGCATTAAAAGAACACTCATTTCATCAACATATGTATCATTGCAATACAGAGGTATAGGAAAACTGTGCCTTTTTTATTAAAAATCAATTATTAGGACAAGATAGACCCCTCTTCAATGTTCTTACTCCCAGCAGGAACAACTACTTAAATCCTGAAATTTATGGACCTAAATCCTAAATTATCCTAATCCTAATCTTAAATTATCCTCAACAGTTTAGGATTTGGTTATTTCTTTTTATTATCTTTCTGAATTTTGTTGGGTATTTTTGTCCTAAAATACTCTTAATCAGAACAGAATGCATTGTTAAATTGTCATTTAGATGATTTTGATGATAACACTCTCCCTGTGCTATTGAATTTACTCTGGTACTTGGTGTAACTGATGCACTCCATGATATTCAAGGGATAGGTTTTAAAAGTTTATTGGATGATTTCCTAATTGAGATGTTTTGCCTAGTATTTTTCTCTTTCTGCAGTACAAAGTAGATCATATCCTCACAGGAATTCCTTTACTTCCATTCCATAATACGTCAGAAGTAGCTTTTAAAAATTATTTTTACATTGCTGCAGCTTCTCTTTTTTTAAACATATGATTTTCACTGTCAAATGGGAAAAGTGACTGAAATAGTGCAGGCTTACTCTCATAGCTGTTATGCCATTTCTTCATGCTTGGAAGTATTGTAATATTCAAGGGAGCAATTAAAATTGTTCCGCTGTGTAGTAGTAAAGAATGTGATTCTGAAGTCAAGTGCCACCTACGAAGGTTTCATAAACTAAGAGAACACTGAATTTCTGGATATTATAATATGCTATGTAGATATTTACTCTGAAATAACTTCATTATCATTTCAAATTTTTAATAAAAAAGTGAGAAAAGAATTTAAACAGTGTCCATAGTATTATGACAATGCAATGGACCACTTAGAAGGCAAAACATTTGACCGGTAAGATCAAACACCTCTAAATATAAACAATGTTTTATAATTTACAAGCATTTTATTTCAGGAATGTTTTAATTTTATATCACATACTGTAAAATATATTTGGTTTCAATGACTTTACCAACATCTTCAACATTGCATTTTTCTACTTAGACAAATTTAATCCTATTTCTCCTTCTATTAGATATTAATGTTTACGAAAATATTGCACCCCTGAGAGTTATATTTCTAGGATTCAATTTGAGTACTTGAAACAGCGCCGATTCAGAGGCTTTTATAGAAATAATATGTGAAAGCATTTCAATGAAACATAACTGCTTTAGGATTTCCCTTCAGTCCCTTCATAACTGTATTTCTCACACTTTCAAAGAGTTCTGGTCTCTTAAGGAAAATGCAGACAAAAACTGTAAAAATAAGGAATTTTGACAGGTATCAAAGCAAAGTGCAGCAACGTTAACACATGGCAAATCATACCTCTTTGCTATGCACAAATCATTTTGCAAGAAAAACAGCAAGAGATTAATATCACTTGTAACACCATCCCTTCCTCCCTGCCTTTTAATTGTTCCCAAGATCTCAACTTTATACAACTCCTGAGCCACACGCTCTCCAGCTTGGCATTACACGCACACATGAGACCAGGCATTCCAGATAATGCTCCGGGCAGAGCAGGCAGAGCTGCGGAAGACTTTTATTCCAAACCATACAACCTGCGCAGGTTAAAGCCAGAAGTTTTTCTAACTGTGCCATTTCAATGGGATGAAAGATGTCACTGGACACAGATAACAGGGGAGCTAAGGATACATCAACAGCTCCAGTGCCATTAACTGGTGCAGTGTGTCTCATGGTGGTGGTGGTGTGGTCTAGTTGCATCTTATTTCTTCAGCAAGGTTCTTTCTGTCTCATATTTTACGTATATGCTGCAACCATCTGCAAGTTACAGTTTCTTACCCATAAAACTAGGAATTGCTTTTTCTACGTGGGTTCTTTTGGTTGTAATTTTATATATATATTTATTATGGAGATGCTAAGTACATTGCTAGTTTAAGTCAGACTCGACATAAGATCTAGGCAGGCTACCCTGGAACCACAGAGCCAGGTAACCCACATGTACATTTTGCAGTGAAGAGATGAAGCAGCACTGTTCAGAGTTATCTCACTGAACTACATGCTCCACCATTCTAGTTTTGTAGATTTTATAAAAGTAATTCTGTTCTTACATGTAATTGTGCTACAGAACAAACAAGCAGACTGGTCACAGAGCACATTCACACTGGGATTGTGGATCATTTTACTTAGCGTAGGTACCCCTTCAGCAAGGTACTCAGAACATATGCTTGCAGATAAACAAGTCCTCAACCATATGTTGAACAACTATAGACTTAATTTATGCATCAGGCTCAAGACTCCCCCTGCCTGGGGGTGGCAGAGAGATCCAAATTTCAGGCACCTCCACAGAACTGGATCTATTTGTACTGCTCTCTCCCACTTTGGCAATGGAAGGAAAAGGGGACTGGCCTGAGGAACACAACCAGCTGTTCTGCTCTGTCATCTTTAAATTTGTGGAGCAAGAGCCCCTTGCAGTGAGCGTGAGGATGGGCACTGATCCCTGTGCGCAGGGATGGAGAAGTATTACACAGTGAAGAAAAAGATTGAGGACATTTTCTTTCTAGTATTTTAGTACTATTATGTTTTGAAATAATGGTATACATAAATTTGAGTTTTGGAGAGTTATCTTTCCATATAAATAAAAGGTAATAACCTGAAGAGATTAATTTCTATTTAAAAATTTAAAATGTAAAGATGAGGGTATCAACAGAAGGGTCTAAAGGCAGCTACAGTATAGCCCTACTAAGAGTACATAGAAATTACTCCTACCGAGTCAGCACACTGCACTGCAGTTTGGCAGAGAGCTCACGATTCCTGAACCCTTGCCCAGGGGATCAAAAGGTGAAGATCTGAACATCTGGCTGATGGTGGGAGAGAAGATAGTTTTAAGTTTCCATTCTCTTTAAGCTGGCTAACATGTCAAGCTGCATTTTCAGCACAGTAATTGATCTCTTGATTAAAACAAAGTGTTCCAGATTTCAAGGGGGAAAAAAATCAAACCCCCATATATAAAAAAGAGAGCGTTTTTTTAAAGTTTGGATGTCTCAAAGCATACAAATCTTTTGTGTCTAACCAAGTTCAACTTGAAGACTAAAATGTACCTTCCTATGAAGTTGACTTTGTAATTTTTTTATTTAAACATTTGAGGTAAATTTAATAGGTATCGTTTGCTTCAAAAACATTCAGTAATAGCAATTAGTATTTTTGCATACTAAAGTAGCTTTGTTTATTTTTTGCAAATGGCATAGAGAAAACTCAAACTGAATGTACATGAGGGCAATTTCACACCATATTTATATCAATTTTACAGTGGCTCAATTTAAACAGTAGGCGAGCAAGTAACATCTACAGTGAAAAAACCCAATGATAATGAAATAACCAGTCTTTTATCTTTTCCTTTGTAATATGCCTGTGTGTGTACAGAGAAAGTGCTACTCTGTGATTTGAGGAATGACTGCAAGACAGAGGTGTCAAAACAGTCACTACCTAAACCAAAATAATATCTAATTCTCCTTCAAACAAAACAAACAAGAGCTGCATGAAATAAGGTATCCTATGCTGTGGATGATGGATAAAATGGGATGGGAAAACCCTAAGCATTTAAAAATCTTTAAAGATGTCTTGAGAATTAAAAATAGAATCCAGTTGGCATACAAATAAAATTCGAGTGCTAGCCTAATCAGTAAGAGCACAGCTGGAACAGCAAGGACAACAAAGATCTGGGTCTCTGCCATTCTTCATCAAGTAATGTTTTCCATATTTTTTTTAACCAAGGATCTCATGCTTTTTGAGAGGTGCCTTACTGTTACGCAGAGGGCAACCAAAGCAGTACAAGGTGCTCTGCCTTCTCTAGGGTCACATAAACAACCGGTTTAAGAAAAGAAAAACCCATCCCATCTCTCTTTTTGCCTTCTCCCGTGCTCTCAGGTTGTGTGCTACCCCAGCCCACCTTTCAACACACACTTCAGATTGCTTCAACTCATCTGCAGCTACAATGAAGCCTTTTGTCTATGCCACTGTGGAAAGTGAGCTTCATAGCCATGAACACATTTGAGCAATTAAAGTCGGTGTAAGCAACGCTGAAAACCGAGAGAAACAAAATAAATCCTAAACAATGGTCTAGATTAGGTTCTGCTGCTGGAACTTTTGAACCTTGTTGGACTCTTTCCTCACTGTTTCAGAGTAGACAGAGCTCTACCAAAGTCTGCATTAATTTACTACACCTACTAAAGTCAGGGAAACAGTGTTGAAGATAAAATTATATCCTTTTTAAGACTGCAGTACTCAAATGGCATAGCACAGGCACAGGGACCAGCTCTGCGCTTCTCAGGCTTCCTCAGGCTTGCAGAAAGGAGAAGTTCAAACTGGGGATCAAAGGGACGACTTCATCTGAGATCTGACAAAATGCAGACAAGGGTGCACCTGCTGAAAGGAATTGTTTTGCTTTGTGTGTGCTGTTTTGTTTTTGTTTTCTAAGCAAGTGAAGGTCTCATTCAAAGAGAAGTTTTCTTAATAAAAATATTTTTTATTAGGGATAACGGTGATAAGAGGGCTTTCCACTTTCTAGGTGTAACTAAGATCTCTGAGTTTGATTTATTCGGCTCCTTTATTCTAACCTTCAAATGACTCCTGCAGTCTTTTTGCACAGTCTGAATACAAGAAATGGAAAGCTTCACAAATAAGAGTAAACCATCGTGAGATGAAATTGGAAATTTGGAACTGAAATTTCTCAGACTGTAAATGGCACAAAACCTCAGCCTCCTTTATCCCTGGAGACTCATTTGTGTAGCTACAAATCATAGGAAAAATCTTTCAAGATGAAATATGAGAAATGATAACAGAAAATAATTGCTTAACACATGCATAAAAGTATGACCTGAGCAGTAATGCTGTGATTACATTTACTGCATGAAGAAACGCCTGGCTTTGAGGAAAAGAGATTCTCTCAAAAGACACATCTGTAATTACAACTCTTTTGAAATGAATGTTGTACAAGTCCTTAGAAAACATTACAAACAACTAAACAATTTCTGCAGCTAATATACAGCAGAGCTTGAGAGCCCTCTGGTACATGCTGCATCAGAACACCAAGTCTGTCTCTTCATGAATTCCTGTAAAAATTCTGTACCTTTCTGGGAATGATCCTCTCTTTGTTCTTTTTATGTGCATAAATACTGTGAGAGAGGAAAATGTGGGGGGATACCTTTGGAGTATGTGAACACTAACTATCCATAACTTTGGTAAAACTGCTATAATAAACAACTGTAGCTATGTGAAAAAAATGGCATCACTTTATGCTGCCTGTGCAAATACATCCTGGTAACTGATCTTTTACTATAAGCTGTTTTGCTTTCATTATTTTTAGTTAACTCTGAGCAGGATGCCCTCGGGAGCCACAAACTCCACTTATAATTGCGCTACGGTTTTGAATCTGTTTCCTCACGTGTACAGTGCCTTACACAGACCATCAAACAGAAGTTATATACAGAGATGTCTCATATGCTTCAAGGGAGCAGGGTGACCTCAGCATAGTAATTAACATAATTCCATCTTTATTGTAGGCTCTGCTCGGTTGTTTCTTTGTTTAGTACTGTCCAGCTGACTGGAAGATGCACACCTTCACGTAATCCTTGTCCCGCTTTGGGCAGCCCACCACCTCCTCTGATCTTCCCCACTGAGTACCCCCCTACTCTTGCAACAGACAGCTGCACAGTCGTTGATTCTTGGCAAACGTGGCAAGAATTTGTTTCTAAGTTATATAACGATCTAAAAATGTATCTTCCTGGTTGCTTCAAGTCACCCGGTATTTCACAAAATAAATTGCGTGGGATATGCTCTGGGGAGTCTGGAAGAAAAAGAGCAGTAACGCCTGAGAAATGCAGAGAAAAACTGCAATACTTAAATTTTTTAAATACTTTTGGGGATTTTCAGTGTCGTCTTCCATTATGCAACTTCATGAAGTTTTTTCTCAGTTCTTAAAAACTGACCACATTAAGTATATGCATCAAAGCACATACTTCTATTTTACACATATGTAAAAATCTCTTGATATATCGAGCTCTTTTTATTTTTAATAGTGTGATTCTTAACAAGATCAGAATCATGAGACTATCCACTCCCAGAGCTGTCTTCCTGAAGTACAAAAAATGGAAATGTGAGTAGAAACTATTACTTTAGTGGGATTTGGGAAAATAAAATTGAAGAAAAAAATCATCAAAGATCAGCTATTCAAAAATAAATTTGAATCACGAGTGAATATATACAAGTAGATGAGTCAAAAAAATATTCCAGAAGTTAAGATCTTTTTAGGTGATGTATTTTTATCCTTCAAAGAGAAGTTGACTTAACAGCATAGAAAGTAGCTGTTACTTAAAGTAGCTGTTACTTAAAGTAATAACACTAATACTGACACTCTTAAGAATTATAAGTATATTTTTAAATGTATTGCATTCATGCCCACTATCTCTGTATGGAGAAGTAACTGGTCACCAACAGTAAAAGTTTACAAATGACAAATTAGTTGAAAAGATTATTAAAAAAAAAAAAGAATTGTGTTTCTTATCTTTGGACTTTCCTGGAAGTTTTTTCAAAATGTATCTGTTTGATGATCTCTGGAGGTCCCTTCCGACTCTGAAATTCCATGATTCCATGATACAGGGTTTCAACTACACCCAGACAAGATGACAAACCCATTGAATTAGACACTATAAACATAATTAAAGTGATTGTGTTTTCCAGGAATAATACACGTTAGGAGCGGGTTTTGTGAAGTCAGAAATAAACAGGGATTAGGTTCACCTTGCACACAGGCTGTGAAAGGCTGGTTTGGGCAAGAGTCAGACTGATGCTTCAGACTGAAGCTCAGAGGATGCGTAGGCCATTATCAGTGTTTTAGGGTACCCAGCCTATTGCAAACGCTACCTAAGAGGGGAGCTGGGTCTTTCTGAAAAGAAACCAGCGTCTAATGTGGCCTAACTCTTCTGACACTTGGACAGGATCTGCAGCTTGACCTGCACTTGGACACAGTCTCCCGCCTGCTTCTTTCAACCCGGTGTGTACTTGTAAAGAAACCGCTCCCACTAACCAAATGCGGATAAAATGTAGAAGTAGAGCATATACCAATATTAAATACAAAGCCCTTTCAAGTAAAATATTCCCAAATCTAAACTCAGTCATTGCTCCAAGCTCCTTACAGCAACTCCACGTGTTCTGCACTCTCTTTTCCACCCTTCATGTGGACCACCCAGAGTATTTCAGTCAGAAAGTTCCTATCTGAATCACATACCTCCTCCTTCTCTACAGATTTGCGAAAAATCAAGCCTTGGTTATACCTTCAGAGGCAGCATTCCTCACCCTCTACAGCCCCTGGTTTGGTAGTCTCCTTATCTATGCTGGTATAACTGCCTGATACAGCTATACAATGAGTTGATACAGATACAAAACAGTAAGGAATAATAATGGCAATGACAACATTAAAGGTGAACTTAGTAGATAGAGGCTGGAGCCGCTGTTGAAGAAAGACCTGGGGAAGCACGGTCATAGCAGGAGAACATCTGCAGCAGTGACTTGTGCACCAGGAAAGGCAGATAAATCACAGGCTCCAGGTGTACTCAAGTATTTGCAAAACAGCAGCAAACAAAGGCACCTTATGTATTGGCTTGTAAACTTGAGTGTTCTGAGTATAATCCCATTACTGGCTCCTACTACATTAAAGTCAAAATCAAAAGGACCTCTGACCTCTGAAATGTTACATGGGCAATTTTTTCTGAATTAGGACTCAGATCTGTGTGAGTTGGATACATGTAAGTCATGCGACAGACTTGTTTTACAACTGATAAATTACTTCAAACACATGCAGTATAAATATATGGTTAATTATGTCAGTAAAATTTAAATAACAACCACAAAGCACCAGAAAAATGCTGTAAAATACCCATAAGGGCTTGGTTCAAATAACAGAAAACAAGAAATTAGGGGGTTGAGGCTTGGAACTATCATAAGATCCCTTAAAACCACATGAATTTCAGGGAATTAAAAGATGGTTCCAGGCTATACTTTGAATTTGGGGGCATCTATCACTATGAAGCAGGTCATTAACGATACTTAAAATTAATCTCCATGGGAACGCACTGATGTTTTTGGTCGCACAACATTATATAAACAAAAACAACCAAGGGCGAATTTGATGTTTTAATTTACAAAGTGGGAACTGGAAATCCTGCTTTGCTTATGCACCTGACCTTGCTATGCTCACGGTGCCTCTCTGCAAAACTGCTGAATACTAATTTTTAAGCACGTCGTCCTTCAAGCGCCGCTTTAAGCACCCCCTACCACACGAACAGATGAAGCAAACTGCCGACAAGCTGCAGTGCATGTACTACACACAGTGTGGTTAACAAACAGCGTTCTGTAAAACCACAAAGGCCAACTAAGTCTCTGATTAAGTCAAGTGAAATCAGTATTGTTACGCCAGGATTACATTTATATCGAACTTCTCGAGTTTTAGGCTTCTCTATCGATTTAAACACAGATGTCTCAAAAAATTTCTTATCCCCATGAAAACATCAGACAAAACAAAGCTTGACCTTGGAAAAAATTTGTAGAAAGGGAACAAAGTGGCAATTAAGCCCTAAGAAGTGCACGTCCATTTTCTACCCTCCCACTGCTGACTCTGTCATTCCTTTAATAACAGAAAGATTTTCAAAATTTCTAGTCCATTAACCAACAGCTTGTGGATACCAAGAAGCAGACGGAAGAAGGAACATTAAAATTAGGTTTTGTTCAGGAGGGAAAAAATAGAAAATGCCGTACAGAACCGTACAGAAAGGAACTTTATAACAGACCAGCTCATAACCTGAAGCTTTTAAAAGTATTTAAGGATGTTCCTATAGCTCTACAGGATTCAGGTTTTGGAGTCCTGTAGTTAACCAGGACTACTTCCTGCAGGATTTCTACCCTTTTTTACCATAAGGAGATAAAACATACTATTTAAAATATTTGAAAAATAATATAGAATCATTCTTAATATCTGATACCTTACACCTAATAAATACAGATGTACTGAATTTTACAATTTAAATGCTACTTTAATACTTCACTAATTCAGCGTATAATGTGATGTATTTATAGATACTAAATTTTACTAGCAAATGCATTAGAATAATTAATTTGTAAAAATGCTGTCCATTTTCATGGCTTTATTTTATATATTTAATTGATGTTTCTACACTGTAAATTACATTCTTAAGGGACAATGCCTTACATCTCATCAGATTAATACTCTGCCAATTTAATATGCTCACTAAGAGTAGTAGTTTTCATAACAATCAACTAGCTCTCTGAATCCTCTTTCGGATGTTAAAAAGACATTATTTCTGTTTGTAAGATCCTCGCTATTGCTCTCTGCAGACATAGCCTTGCTCATAATATTAGCTATCAGGAGATTAACATAATGTGCTAAACGGCTAATAAAATCTTTCATATGCTTTGTATTTATTATTTGAGAATTTCTTCTTTCTCTCTTTATCAACATGGTGCTGTGACAAAGATTTGGAGAGTGATTCTACAAATTGGCATAAGTTTGTGATGAAACATTAACTGAGACCTGTATTCAGGTTATAATCGGACTTCTTGAATCTTCTTCTTGAGCTCCCTGTATGGAAATGAGAACGAAGAAACAGAAATTCCTCTGAGGTTATAAAGTTTCTGGTGTCTGATAGAGGAAAGAG
This sequence comes from Rhinoptilus africanus, assembly GCA_013400135.1. Lineage (NCBI taxonomy): Eukaryota > Metazoa > Chordata > Aves > Charadriiformes > Glareolidae > Rhinoptilus > Rhinoptilus africanus. The sequence goes on from VXBO01014184.1 coordinate 273,565, forward strand.
GGAGAGAACAACTGTTCTTCCCCCTGCCCCCAAGTCAATTCACACACACGCAAAATCAAAGAAATGCCCAAGCTCCATTTCCTGCTCCAGTCAAGGTGTGATGATTTATACAAATCCAAGCAGCACCCTGGGGATACAGCAAGAGTGCACCTCCCTGGAATATGCCACAGCACAGGATTTCCCCAGACATCTTCACAGGAAAAGGAAAGTGCAGATTCAAGTCTACTCAGGCCATAAATGAAACTGTGCGAGGCTTTCCTGCATTTGGATGCATTTCTCCCTCTTAAGGGATGGAGATAACATCAGTTCTCTTCCTTCTACTTTTATACATATAATCCTTCATTTTTTGTTTTTCTTTCAATTTCATAAGGGCAATTTCAAAAATATTTGCATTTCATTTTAAATTAAAAATGAAAGGAAATCAAGACAATCTAAAGAATCCGAAAACCTTAATTTCAAGCTTCTCCCTCTCTGCCTTCCCAAACTGTCGCTCATGCTCATATTTTGGTTCATGTGTGAAATTACAGAATCCCAATGAGATTTACCACTGTATTATAAACTTTTGTATCAAACATTTTTGAGTAGTTGCATTCCCTGCACGTTAGAGCAGACCACAAACACTATAAGCCTCATCCAAAGGCTCATGGCTTGAGAGTTGAATATTAGAACTTTATTTTTCATTTAAATAACTGTTTTTGACCCTCATTTCCAAGGAAGCTGCATTTCATGCATTTACATTCACACAAATCTACAAAAAGTCCAAGACGACAGCTTTCTGGGTGTTAATTCCAAAGCCCAGTGCTCTAGGGAATCCCACTGGAGCTCAAGCGGGGGGCCGTACACGTGCCAGGAGATTAAGTACAAAAAAAATCTACTACCTGTCACTGAAGATACATTTCAACTGCTAAGTCAGCATTCAGAGGGTTTCCTTTGCAGATGTACCCGCTTAAGGAAATGTGCTTTTTCGAAGGCGAGCAGACTACTGCTCTATCAGATGCAAAGACATCCCTCGCCACTGCCTCTGCCTTCGACATCGAGTCTCACAGCAGCTCTTGCACAATTAACAGAGCTATGAAGCAACGGCTGGTCTTAAGGCTGCCTTAATTAACCCTGATTCCCCTCACCGCTTCTTTTACCTTTGTCATCCAAAAGATCTGAGAAAGCTCTTCCAATCCCCTTCCACACCTTCAGAAGTCTCTTTAAAGAGGTGGCAGCTGGTAGTGTCACTCTCCTCAAATTAATTAAGCTTCACGGGGATATCCGTTGCTCGGTCTTGCGATGCCAATGGTCTCAGTATTGCCAGACTGAAACTCCCACAGCAAAGTGCAATTTTAGGAGGACCCACTCTCGCCTCTGAAGCATTGCTCTCTTTGTATTGCAAGGACACAAAGCATGGAGAGAATCGCCTTCCCCTCCCCAGTCTCTTCAATAGATGCTCGAATAAGAAAGAGCTCACAGACCTCTTCCTCCTCTCCTTATCAAAGCAGAAGAGAACAAGATACATCTTTTGCTCCTTGCACAGAGCTGAATGGAGAAAAATCATCAGCTGGATCCACACAGCTCTAACCCACTGCTGACAGCAAGAACATAGCTGTTTTTCTCAACAAGAAACAACCACAACCTGGCAGATTAATATTGAGACAATACTTAACCAGTGAAGCTACAGACCAAGGGACACTTACCTAACTTCTTATCCTCTGCATCAATAAATACCAGAGGTTACACATCCCCACAACAGACAGATCTTTTCTGTGCAAAGATTCATGTTGCTCGTTTAGTCATGCATTTCTTCAACTTGCTAAATTCTATGAGGAACTTAAACGGATGCATACAAATATGACATTTATATATTAAAAAAGGACTAAAGCAATTACAGAATGTTTTTAAATATTATAGCACATATTGTATTATGCAAGTGAGGAACAATATATCAATCTCACTCTTCTCCTGGTTGAATATAGATGTAGCATCTGTATAATCCAGCCATTCATATCTCAGACAAATATCGTAATTACTTTGTCAATTTTGCTCTGCAATATCTTATAGCAGAATGGTATCACGTACAACGAATGGTATTGTACAGGCATTTATAAACACCAGCCTTGGAACAGGTACATATAGCGTGGTTTGGGGAACCATTCTTAACATAAGCTGCAGGACACGTATGGGAAGATCACCTGCCAGATTATCCCAGGGGAAAGGTGCTGGAGTACTGCAGATCATTAGATACGACATACTCATCACCATAATGGCTGAGAAGAAAATGAGGGAAGAGGAACGGTCACAGGAGATGGTACAGAAAGAACTCAGTAATGCAGTATCATATGTAGGCAAAAGTAAACAAAAAAGAACCACCCAGTCTTCAAAGAATCCTAATTAAGTTAAAAAATCAAGTGCTTGAAAGTTTGAGAATGTCAGATTTATGGCTGTCTGTGTGCTTGCTTTTTCTACCCATTGTGCAGTCATCTTCTGCACTATATAAAGATAACCCACCCGTCTTGCCACTTTGTTTACACAAACACACAGAAGAATTATCTCAAGTACTTCTTTGTTCACATTTTCAGCGTATGGTTATCAGTTCCACTGAATTTATTCTGCATTTACTACTAATTGACATGACTGTCTCATATTCACCAATTTAATGATAATCTAAGGACTTTTAGAGATAAGGAGAGGAAAGAAACAAATGTAAAAAATACATGCACAATCTCAGAACCATTTCTCTCACTTTCTATTTTCTTTTCTCTCTCAAGTGGATTGGAACTGAAGTAGAGTAAGGATTTACTAAAGACACTCGCTGTTCTGCTAAGATGAATCATTTCACCTCACTCTCAAACCTAATTAGCAATATGTTAGCGGGTGGAGAGAACAGATAACAGGCATCTAATCTGCCAAATGCTGCATCCACAGAGGCCCATTTATCTAACCTGCGTGGTGTTTCGTGAAAATCTGGACAGATTGCTACGCCTTTAGAGAAGACCGCCTTTGTATTCAGATGTGACCTTGCAATTTCTGCAACACTGGTCTTAAGTTTCAAGTAATGAATAGTTGGGTATAAAATACTGAACTCTGAGGTAACATGTAAAATCTATTCACAGTGATGCATATTATATTAAAAAAATAATCTCATTGGTCATTTAGGAGCCATTATTATCATTACCTCATGAAGGTGATTCATCTCTTCCAAAAATACTGGGTTTGTAGCTTTGGACCCATTTTATGGTGTATTTTAGTTAATGACCTTGGGATGAAAATAAAGATTCACTAATGTAGTTTGTTGAGGAAACAGAGTCAGGAGGTAGAGTCTTCCTAGAGGAGGAGGACTTGAATGTCCTGTGGGGGGAAATGCGTGATCTTGAAGACCCCAGAAACAGAACTGGGTTGAATGTAATAGTCCAAAGGGCACATGGGACTAATAACAAGAATTCCCAATATATACTGGGAGCTGATTAGATGGAAATAACAGCCTATTTTAGTCAGTCACAGGATGACTATGAGCCACTTAATTGAATCTGACCATGAGAAGGGCAAGGCAAGGTATTTTCATAAAGAAGAGGGAGTATTCATACCATTGTATAGCCCCTACTGAGACCTCATCTGAAGTATTTTGTACAATTCCAGTTATTCATGTTCAAAAAAAAAAGATTAATTCCATTTTGAACAGGTGCTGAACAGGACTATTACAGAGATCGAACATAAACCTATCTTATGGGAGGAGGCTGAAGGGACTTGGGTTTTTTATGCTGAAAAATTAAGTCCAGGAAGAAAGATGATTGCTTGCAGCAAATGCACTGGGGGCAAAAGATTTGTTAAATCAATGAGAGAATGCTGGCTTTAGAACAAATGGGTAGTTTCTGGCAAGGAATAAATTAAGGATGGAAACTGGAAGAAGGTCTGCAATCATCATTACAGGAGTGTGATCCTACAACAACCTTCCAAAAGGAGAGATTGGGGAAGGAAAATCTAATAGGTGGAACCTCACCAGTCTGTGAAGAAGACTGTACAATGTTGCATGTCATGGCAGAGGACTAGATTTGGTGACGTCTGAAGTCCCTTAAAATCCAAGGTTTCTATCGGCTTAGCTGAAAGCCCTCATGTCTCTAAAGAGCTGTTTGCAGATACAAGCACCACAGCCACCACAGACCAAACAGTGATTAAATATATTTTAAATAGCCTTTTTCATTCTGAACTATATTTATACTTCAAAATAGCCATTTGTAAAACCTTAATGAGGCACAATTGCTCACTCATTCTTTCAGTACCCACCGCAGCATTATGGTCATGCAGTTCAAGATGAGACTCAGCGTCACAAGCTGTCTACATCTAAAGCATACAAGTTGGAAGCGCTCTGCATCTAGGCAGCATGTTTGGCTTTTAAATCTGATATTTTGTTAGAAGCAGCCAGCCCATTTCAGGAAAAATTAAGACCATAAATGAGAATTCATCTTAACCTGTAAAAGGGAGGATGCTAATAGCTAGGAAAATCACCTCTGGGTATTTATTTAATAAATTGTTTACTAAATAAAGCTTCTAAATCAACTGAAAGTGAGAGAAAAAAGAAACTCTCCCAAGCACGATATATGATTAACAAGAATTCCATAGTAAATCATTACCATCAATCTCCTCTTGCTTAACCAATTACAGCAGGTGCGCTTACAGGCTCTCATAATCCAAACTAAGCAATCTATATATAACTAAAATTTGATGAATGCCGATTTCCAGAACTATTCCTTCTTTGTCTCACCAACATGTGATTTCCTGTTTTTCTGCTATATAAAAGTTCTTCCAGTTAAAATACATCTCAAGATAGAAATAGTCTCACACAATGATTAAATGGAGTCATTTGCTCAGTTATGAGTTATAATATAGGAAAAAGAAACTCCACCACCTCCTGCAATATTAAGATTTCTAAATGAGCATTTCCATAATGTTGACTGAGCCTTCTAAGTATTTAAAAGTGTGATCAGTTGATATCACAATGTTTAAAAGGCATCAGCTAGTCAATGTTCCAATCCAGAGGCTGTTAGAGAACTGCCTCCTCATGTAGAAGACAACTCATGGCAGCCTAAGTAATTTCTCGAGACACATGGCTCTGCTAAAGAGTTGTTTGAACTGTTGTGCTGTCTGTACAACACTTATATAAACACGACGGGAGAAGATAAGCACTCAATAATTTAGTTCAACAACAATATAATTCCTTCTAAAATAGCTTGTTGCAAACACTCTGATTTTAACTCATGGAAAGAGCTTGTCATCCCATTATTAAGGCCTGCCAGAATAAATTGAATAACGACACAAAAGCTAGAGTAGTTAATATTAATCCAAATGTAAATTTTCAGCAAAGTTATTTTCTACTCAAAGAGTAATTCCTCTTTGTTAGAAGAAGATACAGCATTTTTCATACAGCACAAACCACTGATTCTGTTCTAAGTGTAAAGTAAATCTATTCAGTCAAAGCCAGTCGGTACGTCCAGAATGCAAAGTCACGTCCCACAGCTTCATAATATGCTTTGAAGGCACATTTGGAGCTCTACCTAAACCAGAACCGTGTATACACAGTCTGTGAGTCTCTTATTGGGAAGGCTAATGTTTCCATTCATCAGAACACAGTAAACCATTCAAAAATATTATATTACTAAACAAATATTAAAAATAACATATAATAACATATAATTTATTGATAGACTAAGCCTTCAGAGACTATCTGAACTAAGGGCATGTGTCTCTTAAAAAAGGAGACAAATCATAAAAACTAATTTTTGTATACAATCCAGAGCCCAAGACAAACATTTCTATATATTAAAAATCACTGTATATATGGTGAAACTTCACAATACACACAGGGATGTGTAGATAGCTGTGATTCTGAAGAACTGTGTTTACTTTTAAATAATGAGATCAAATTGTTACATTGGAAAAAATACAACTAACTTCACTAGATTTGAAGTTACGGATCACATCAAATACACGCCTGTCTATATAGAATTAATCTGCGATCTGACAGTAGCAAAGGTTCACCCTAAACTCCAAATTACTTTGCAATTGCAAGGGTTGAGTGCTACCCCTATAATCATTACAGTTTTGCCAAGCTGTCTTGGCAACTCAGTAATAAAGACATAAAATACATTCACTTGTCAATGACTGATGAAAATGCTAATGGCATTCTGCTTATTTATAAAAAAAATAATTACTCTGGCACTTCAGGCAAGTTGAATTTTATGAAACTGAGTTATCACAATGTTATTTTACAGTTGACCATTTGCATTAAGGGATCCCTTTAAAGACTACCAAACCCCCAAGTTATTATGTGAACAGAAGATATAAAGAAAACTTGCCCCTTCCTGATATCTCTTACATCCTCCAAAATTTTTGCCAAAATAATCTAATGTCCTGCCAGATGTCCTTCACAACTGCTCTCTGCTTCGATGCAATACTGTCAGCATCTCCCCACTCCTCAACCCACCTAGCTTACGCTTGTCAGCTTTTTTCCATTTTCTTCCAAATAATTTTGGGCTGAAGTATCTGAGTGTGCACAGATTGGCTCGGTATTGCATGTGGGCCAAATTAACTTGAATTTCTCAAGTTTATGCTGCGGACCTTCCCCAAGCAGAAGAGTGGGGGGAGAAGTGGTGAGAAAAGCTCCTCTGCAGCTCTGCTGAACTGTTGCTTTTGATTAAACTTGTAAAACAGACAAATGATAGTACGGAGAGCCAGGAAAATGGTGTACATTTCATTTAATGAGAAAAATAAACTATACAATTTTAAATTGTCCATACCAACTCAAAGAAGCAGAGAATTACTAAGAATGGTATGCAGTATTTATATTGCCGTTTGTGGTCAAAATTACTTAACCCCGATAACTTAATTTACATTTATTTCTTATCTATGCTCATTTTTCCCTTCTCATGCTTGAGCTTTTTTTCCCTGTTTTAATTTTAAGGCACAGCAGGGTTCCTGCTCTGTTTCTAATAGCTTTCACTGACAAAAGAACACATGCCCATAATACAATAGTGAAAAAATTATAAGCAGAAAGCAACCAAACCAAAGCAAACCAGCACCCAAACATGCACACGTATCAGCTGGGGAATTCTCATTGACTTCAGCTGCTGCTAGCTTTTTCCTTGGCAGCTTTCTCTTCCCCCGAAAAGCTCCAACCTCATTTAAATCCTGGCTGCGTACGTTCAGCAGTAATTCTACTTTCTGTTAGTTTTAAGTGGCTAATAACAGGATGTTTCCGCACAGATGCCTGGCATCTCTGCAGAGGCCTGAGGCACGTCTTCTGATTCACTTGAGGAATTGGTCCCAGAAGAGTGAAGTTCAAGTCCCCGAGGTTGTGGTGCCCCAAAGAAATGAACAGAGGCAAAGGGATACTCCCCCGTTATACCACAGCCAAACAGGCCCCTAAAAGAGCTTCTAGGTCAGCTGCACTCTAAAAGGGAGGATTTTTCTATATTCTCCACTGACTCCTCTAGAAACTTTAAGTGCTGCTGTTTTTAGGCAGTATAATATGGCTACAGCAGATCAAATAGTCTAGTTCCCATATTCTGCCACTCGATTACTACACATCTACAGGACACAAAGAGCCGGGCAGTTTACATTGCAGTATTACACACTGAAAAACAAAACGCAAATCCATGTTTCCATGTGAAATGCATCTATTCTGGTAACAAATTTTATGGTGCATCGTCTACGTCAGCCATTTCTCAGTCAGCCATTATAAAAGCACAAATTTAGATCAACTTGAAACACCTGCACTTGAAATTCCCTGTCAGCAGCAAGCTGATAACGTAAGAGGAAAGGAGTCTTTCGTGCTAATAAACAATGTAATGGAACTGATACAATGTGTGGCTATTGTCCTTTCAAGTTGCTTTGAGAGCATCTACATAAATTAAATGCTCCTTTTTTCATTATCAAATCTCTGAGGTTATGATATGCTGTATTTTATTAGTTCAGCAGGCTCATTCAAACAGTGGCTATCTAACACGATCCTTGCAATTAGTACCTTATGTACATTCTTGAACCAAATTCCTCCTCTGGGATTTAAAGAAAACCCAGGGTCTCATTTGAGCCTCTCTTGTAATTCAGCTACACGCTACACTTTTACAGCTATGCAAATTAGCTTCAAGGAAAACTGTGATGTACAGCAAAGGAAGAGATCTGAAAATTAAAATCCTGCAGGAGAGAAAATATTTAAAATTTCCTTTACATTTTTTCTTTTGTTTAGCTAATCCCTAAAGGCATTAGGGCAGCATGTTCCATCTTGAAAGTCCCTGTAGAATCATGTACTATTGAGCATAACTACAAATGCGATGCTTTGAGCAGTCAGATAATGGTTTTTAATTGGCTCATCATTGCAGCTTCAGCCCAAAAGCACAAAAATGAATTTAGAACCAATATTAACAGGTGATAATTAAATTATGGGGTCTGCATGCTTAATATATTGGAATAAGGCAGATGAGGCAACTAAGACCATTAACTTTAATAATGGAAATTAGTATCTACCTTAAGTAGTATTTTATAGCACATTAGCAATGGTTGATTAGTGTTAAATCATAAAGTAAATTTTGTTTTCTTACTGAAGCTTTCTTTCATGTATTCTACTCTGCATCTATGTATTGAGTGTGCTCACTAAACTAAGGATGCCCATTCAAACTATTGGGCAAACGGACAAAACCCACAAACAAACCAGCTAACTAATTAACTGTGGTGACTTGAGTATTTTATTTGTTACTTGAGTAAGTTACTTACTGCTTGTTAATATTAAAGCATATGTAGACTGAACAATGAATACAGTGGGAAACCATTTTGAATCAAATAGTTTTAGTAAAAGTATTCATCATTAAGTCAGCAAGGTCCATAACTCAGATCTCCCATTCTCCGCTGGTGAAGCAGAACTGCCTGGATGTCCTGTTCTTACCGCTGTAAGAAATGGTCTCACGTACAGATTAATGCTGCACTTCCTTAGAGCAACAAACCCAAACTTTGATGATGTCTCAGCATCCCCTGAACCCAACAAAAGAATGTGCTGGTTTATCTTTTTTTCATGTTTTCTTTTCCATGCCTTTACACCTGAGGAAAGAGGCAGGCTTTGAATTTTCCCATCTTCTTTAGATGGGCACTCCACTATATGTCTTTTTCTCCACCTCCATCCCCTTCTCTATTCAATTTACCTTATCTGATGCAGCACTATCGCTTCAATCTTGCAAAACTCTGTATCATCGCCTATTTTGAGTCTCTCATGACTGCTGTCTCTAAATTAAAGCTTTAATTCTGCTTGCCTTTTTGCTCTATCTACACTCCTTTGTCTTTTCTGCAGTCTATCCTGTCAACTTGTTCTCTCCCTTTACCCCAGGGTGCTGGGGTTTGTTTTTCTACTTCTACTTCGAGCCCCTTCAGCTTGAGCTCAGGCATGAGGTTTCTCTATTTCCACTCCTACTTACAGAGGGTGAGATATGAAGTGCTTTAGGAAACTTAGCTCTTCTGTGAGACTTCTCTCCATTTGTGAAGTCTTTCATTTCTGCTTCTCTCTTCCTCCTCAAGCTTAGTTTTGATCAGCACTTGTACCTTCCGTGCTATTGAGGATTTTCCACATTCAGCCTCCATCTGAAACAGCCTTCTTCAAAACCTAGCCATTCATTCTCTGTTGCTTTCTTTTCTTGCCTTTTAACTTTTTCTAACATCTTTCATCTGAATTCATACACGAATTCCCTTCCTCCCTATAAAAAACAACATAAAAATGGTCCATGAATCTCTAGAGTGAAGCAGCCATAAAGTTTCTACAAAGCTACCCATTCTCACTAGTGGATCCGGGAACATACATAAATTAGGCCAGGGAGGGGAAAAATGGAGGTGTAACCACTTGTTTGGGCAGCTATGTATGAATTCAGAAGCCTGGGTACCTAACTCTTTGAATGAAAGCACCTATTAAGCTTGAGGGATTTAAATAATCTGCGGCCCATGAACCACAAGGTTATCACTGGCCCTCAGGGAATATATTCCATAACTCTTTTCAAAGGTGCATGGTTTATTAATACATACTCTTAATATTCTAAGGACTGAAGTCAGACTTTATGTGAAATGCACAAGCCGGAGGTAAGGAGGTGGAAATGGCACTTCAGAATACGAAAATCAAAATCTTCAAGCAATTACCTAGAAGTCAAATGTGATCCACATGAATTTCTTAGGACATCACTACCACCTTACTGTTGTTAATGTCAAATTCCAATGGAGTGCCTTTAAGCAACCGAACAAAGCCTGAGCAAAGATTAAACAACTGAACTAAAGACACGATTCTTCAAAACCCAGTAACTCAATTCAAACCGGACGTCAAATTTTATATCCAAACAACACGAAATTGTTGCAACACCTGTGATTTTCCCCGGAAACAAAGTAAAACAAATGCTTAATATGCTTGATGCAGCTGTGGTGAACGCTGAAGACAGAACAGATCTTGAATGAAAATGAAGTTTGTCAGTTACACAACAAAATTCAGATACACATACGTGACTGTAACACACCCTCGTGGCTATAAATTGTTACACTCCCCCCAATGAATTGTACAGCTAAGATTTTACCATCTGTGAGCCCAGAGATACTGCCTTATTTTAATGGGGATCATCCTGAGAGAGTGCTCATAATACTTCTGTTTTGCACCACCATTTATCATATTTATAACACATATTTTGCAGACAATCTATTTTAGATCTGGGTTACAGAGATTTACTTTTTTATTGATAATAATTCTTATATATCTACATGTGAAGCCACTTGATTTTATTATCATGAGTTCAACTTTATAGGCCTTAAAGGAAGAATAAAATGATAATGAATATATTTCAATAACCTATGAAAATTATTAAAATATATTCCCTGTAAGTCATGGTACAACAGTTTTAACATCCAATAACTCAGAACCTACCATGAATTGAAAAGAATATCTTGAAAACAGAATTTTCAGATCTATTGATTCAGCTTTTAATGGCTCACAAAATACTGGCTCTCAGATCACTGAGTAAGGCAAAATAACACAAAAGCATTTTAGATTTTTTTCCAAAGTGCATATGGTACAGGGGAAAACAAATGTTTCTATTTTACAGGGTGATATTTTCACGTAACACTGAGTCCAGATCAAAATGAATAGTGACGAGAATGAAGGTGAGGCAGTCAAACACGCATTGTAAATGAAATTCGTCTCATGGTTCCACAGCCTGTCACAAAAATCCCACTGTCAAACATACAATGTATGCACAAAGCACATCCCATGTGCTGAGTATCCTTCAGAAACATCGCAATCCTCAACACTGAGCTGGCATTTGCAACCAACACGCAGAGAAACACAGCAGACAACATTAATTCTAAAAAAGTATTTCTGCATCTTTCGAAATGAGCCAGTGAAAGCTTGAAAACAAGGTTCATTGAAGAACCTCCAGCTACTGCTAAAGAAATTCCTTTGAACTTCCAGCAGCAGGATTGAGAGGTCTTTCAATGAAACTACTCTGTAGTCATTCATACACAGAGTATCTTACATGCTACCATTGTCTTTTGTGACCTGGTAAGAAATAACAGCATTATGGAGCTAGTAATACTTATGTGAAGTGACAGCAACGCAGACTCACTGAATTCTTCTGCAGTTTTCATTGATTTTGACAGCAGTGTCATCTATGCTACTGTGAGAAAGACATAGCTAGTTGTTCCACGGTTTTTAAAATACACATTTATTCTCACTTTGTAGAAGTCTTAAACACACAAACAATGTTCAGCCCAGCACTGCCAACTCCAAGCTGGCAAAAATGATAAAATAATAACCATTATTCAAAATTCCGCTTACTTAACTTCATTACTCCGCTTTAAGCCAGACATTCTTTTGGTTTTCTCCACAACCATAAGAACTAGACATCTTATGCTTCGTAAACAAAGGTTGAGTTTTTAACATGCCTACAGATCTCCTAAAGCACCGCACACGCGCGCGCGCACACAAGAAGTCTGAGAGTCCAAATGAAACGGAAAGATTTGTCAACATTCTGTATACATGCATACGTCCCCTCCAAAGGCAAAATATATAATGCAGTGAAATAGTAGCAGAGCTTAACAAGAAAGTTAAAAAAAAAAAAAAGAAAAGGTGAGGAGTTGTAGCAAATAACATCAAATCAATAACAATATATGTGTCAAATAATGTGGAGTGAAATGTTATCACTTCTGAAGTCTAGCAAACTGTGCTTCCTCTCAAACGCTGTGGCAACAGAGTCTCAGGTTGTTCACAAATTCATCTAATTGAATACATTCTTTGGACTTGCTGTTCAGAAAATATGTTTTTAATTGAGTCAGCTCTGGTGAAATATCCCATTCAGAATTCCTGTTTCAGCTGTGCACGGAGCTCACAAAAACGGAAGGAGCCCAGGAAAAGCCCTGTTTGCATGGAAGTATCTGTGAATCGGGGCAAGATTTGGCCACTAATAAATACACAATATGGGATACTCCATTTGCCTTTTCAGAGGAACAAGGAGTGCTACTCATCAGCTCCAAAAGCCTTTTATTTCTGACCTCTTTATTGCAGATTCCTTTCCATGGGATCTTCCATGCAAGACTGCAAGGAATGCAGAGGGATCCCAAACGTCCTGCGCAGCCCCATTTGGGACAGCAAATGCTGGAGCAAACAAAAGCGAGCAGGGAAGAGCGAGCAGCTACAAGGAGATCAGAGTAGTAAAGAGAAGAAGAGCTAAAGGATATATTTAGATAAATGGTTCACAGATACAGTATCACAGAAGGAATTCAAGGCTACGCGTTTCACTGGCTTTGGTTGAATCAATGGATCTTGCTGTACACAGCAAGTGATTTCCTCTGTGCAGCTTTTAACTTCAGCTCTTAATAATCTGAGACTCATATTCCTCTTCTATTATTACCTAATATTACCATTATTGATTTATATATGCACTGCCAGACAGAGAATTCAACAGACGGAGCTGATTTCAATAAAAGCTTTTATTAAAATGACAGTATATAATTATAAAATAAAATTGAAGTTTTAATTTTAAAACATTAAACAAATGGAAAATGAAGAATTTGTATTTATGAAAAAAAAGGAGACTGCAGTTGATATGCAAAACCTTTACAAATCATTACACTCAGAAGTTTAGAAATGGAGAATCCCTGGCAGCAAAATGTGTGAAGACAGAATGTTTATTTATTAGTGTTATTTTTAAAAGGATGTTCCAAGTCAAACGCGACAGCTTGTTTACAGTGGGGTCCTGCCCAAGGGTGGCTTAAAAGATATTAAACAGGCATACAACCAGAATATCATGTTACTGTACAAGATACAAGTTTGCCTGTGGCTTGCTTTTACCGTGACTGCTTTAGCAATTTCTTATTTATTTTATTTTTCAGGAAGCACTAGTCTGTTCTAGCTTCCCCTACCTCCAAAAAGAAAAAATGCAAGATTTCACAATATACATGTGTGTGTGTTTGTGTATATAAAAATATATAATCCTAGAATCAATAGAATATATACACACTTATATTTCATTATGAATGAACTAAGGTGATGACGCATAGAATTCACGTTGCTACTGTTTCCAGGTGTTGGGTTTGTTCACAGAACATTACCTTTTTCATATCTGTAGTAATTTTAGTGGAAAACAAAACTTTAAACATCTTCCCTGATTTTCAAAACGGGTCTTAAAAGGACGGTAATTTTGTTATAAAATAGTGTTTGGAGGAACATCTTTGAGAAGAGATGGATTTCCATCAGGCATTATTCTTCGTAACATCCATATAGGTGACAGTTATTTTGGAAATAGTGCGGGTCTCTCTGAGGCTAGCGACATCAAGTTGGAAACTTAGAGTGTGCTAATGGGAAACCACCATCCCAAACCTGACAGACTTACTTTTTTTTTAGAAAAGTTTGTCTTTAAGGAATATTTAAGTCATCATAGAACTATTTTCCCTATTTTAACAAAACAGGGTTTTCTTAAGAGCTCTAACACTGTTAAGATTCTCAACTGGAAAAAGAAAATGAATTTGTAGAAGACACCTCCCTGACGCCAGGACCTCGATTCTAAACCATTCTCAACTTTAAATCATTTTAGAGCTGCAGCTTCTGCGCAAGTGTTTCTCTCAGCAGGGCTTACTAGAGGCTGATTATTAGAATCCCACAGTATTTCCCCAGCATTGTGAACGCATCACCCCAACAACATGCCACATGCTGCTTGCTGAACCTTCAGACAAGACCCAGGCAAAATATCATGGCACAGTGGGTAAGTTTAATATTACTGCTTCGTAATTTTTTGAGGCAAAATCAAGTTTCACTTCACATATATGATATTCTATGAGTTGTAACTGGGTAATTTTTGCGTGCAGATATGCTGCACACAAAATTCACAATGACATTCAAAAAGGGCTGGCTTACAGAAGCCCATTCCTCTTCTACGTAAGAGAAAAAGTGGAACGGAAATCATATATCAGAACTTCTAAACTACCACATCAGGATTTCCTCTTTTACTACTGCATATGTTATGGAAATACTGGATGTGATGATGCGGAACACAAATCCCTATAGGGCTTGAAAATAAAGTCCATATAGGAAGCCATAGATGGTGCAGATTATATTAAACGATAGGCAATAATGAATGTTTTTTATGTAAGGACTAAACAAACTTTTTGGACAAAATTTTGCTCTAAATTACTTTTAATCAGCATCACTGAAGTAAATGGGAATATACAGGTATAACTGAGGCATAATCTAGCCCCTTGTAGCTATGTTTAGGTTTTTTCATTTGAAGCAAAATCTATTTTGCAGCATTAAAATAGCATTATCAGTCATTTATGAAACATAACAATAAATTTACCACCCCCTAACCCAAAAATAATGTTTACCAAAGAATTAGACAGTCCAAGTTTAAAAAATGGGTTTTGCATTCTAGATCACTTTGTCAAGATGGCAATTTCTACTTTGACAATAACAAAAAGCTTTCCTGAATTACCATTTAATGTTGATATTTAGATGGTGCAATCTTTTACACTGCACTGGAAGTTTACATTGAAAACATGGCCTGACATGCCTCCATTTCAATGGTATGCTGGCATTCGTTCCCATTTTTTCCCTGCTTTTTGCTGCAGCCTCCAGTTTGACAGTGCAGGGAGCTGATCTAGCTCAAAAATAACCTTTTTTTTGTTTCCTTTTTTTTTTTTTTGTAACTTGGCTCAAGTCCCTGATGTGGTTCATTGCATGGCTGCACAAATACTTCTACCAACACAACCAAGGAGCTACAAGGGCTGTATAAGCCTGAACTGCAGCCAAAAACAATTACATGTCAAACTATCGTCTACGTTCGAGCAGACAATTTTAATGTACTAGATGTAAAGAACATTGAGAAGTCTGTAAATGTTATGATTACATAGCTAGCTGATAATACTGATTTATGTCGTCTGCTGTCACAAGCGTGTAAGGGGTTAATTCAAGTGTATTATTTAAAAGGGGTGGGCACAACAGCTTCATATGGGCCCATTTGAGAAAGCAGATGTCACTGGGTTTTGAAGTTTTACAACTGTAAATGTTTCATATAAATGAACTTTTAAAGTCTGGGCTGAGTTCTAATATATGCCAGAAGAACTCTAGCAGCAAGGACTTGTACAAAGACTTTGAGAATGAATAAAATTACCAGCCTTCGGAGACAATAGTAGGAGGCTGACAGTGAACAGTGTAGCGTTGGAGAAGCGTTAACACCTCTCCCAGTGCTTTTGGCCTTTTTTTCCTGGTCACAGCTCCAAACTGCTCTCCTACATCTTTTGTGGGCAAGAAGCCAGGGTAGAAAAGTGGCCCTTTACTAAACTAAATCAAAAAAAGCATGAAAGCAAGCTCATGCCTTACTGCCAGTTACTAAAGAATCCACACAAAGAAGAGAGTTGGTTAATGTTGCTACCTGATGTCAGTTCTCTGATATCAAATCCTCATCTGGAAATACACAAAGGGAATTACTTGCTCTTCTCCATGCTTGTTCATCACTAATTCTTCTGGTGTGCACCTACTCTTGGGTCTAAATTGCATTACGGAGGAGTATCATATAGGTTAAGTTCAGCATATGGAGACTAGTTTCCATTTTCAATTAGCGGTTCAGGACCTCAAGAGAACAACTAATTTGTGCACTGTCTCTCACAAATTGCCTTTTGGATATATCTCTTTGCTCTCTCTAGAGAAAGACCAAAGGCTAACCTACCCAAGGAAGGCTATCCACTAGTCCTACCCATCACCATGTCACCGTGCACTCCATTATGGAGCAAGAAGTCCCAACAGCTTAGCAGTCACAGCACTTCCATATAATCTTGGGGCCCAAACTAACAGTAAAGGATTCACAGGCTCCTTTCCCTTCAAATAGAGTACCATACGGGTGGTTGTGCAATGAGCTAAAGGTGCGAAATGGCAGCACGGTAGGACGGGAAGGGTCAGGAAATGATGGGAAGTGTCAGGAAATTTGCAAATTGACATCATCAACTGCTGTCCCTGGGCCCCACAGCCCCATGAACCCAATTTGCCACGAAGCTGGGGCAAGGTGCATTGTCTCTCCAATGCTGCCTGCTCCGGCAGCATCCCGCAGCACTTCAGCCCTATCTACTCAGGTCAGAGCTGACAGTTTTAGAGTCTAGATATCGTTAACCGCAATTGCTGAGCATGACAGAAATGGATTGGAACGTAGATTTCTTCCTTTTATAAATTCTAGCTGTAGTGTGCTTTTGAAAGATGGTATTTCCTTAATCTAAAATGATCACAGGTAGTACATCTCTGTTAGTTTCAAATGTGAGAGCCAAGATTCATGACACTATAGTTTAATGCTGCTCTTATCAGAAACCTGCAGAGATTAGAAAGTGTAAGAAAATCATTGATGGACATTTTCAGGCTTTCTGGATTAGTTTGGAATTAACCACCAGTGGCTTGCTTTCTTTGACAACTCTTTTATAATTGGGCACAGATGGATGAAAATACACTACAAACACAGTGAGATTTTCTTTAATCATTAATTTTCACTTAATTTGCCAGATGGCTTTGGTTTCTAGTGTACACTTTATTTGCCGTCGTGTCATTTGCAGGGTAAGTTTTACTTTGTTAGTTAAAGTTTCTTGTCTCCTGAAACTCTTATTTTATTATTGTCTTCTGGTCTCTTTCTAAAACATAAAGGAGATGAATTTGTGTACTATTTTATTTTACTGTTAATTTCTTGTAAGTACTTCGGTTTTTCCTCTGAGGAACAGGAGAATTTTACGCTACCGATAAGGTTTTAATATTGAAAGTTAAAATGTAATATGTTACTTTCCTAAGCTTGTGTCTAAAATGTGACTCTAAAAGTAGCCTGACTTTTAAAGTGTACATACCTTTCCTAATCCTATATGTGTATTTTTCATGAAAATAGGGCATTTTCATTTATACGCTTGCACTGCTTTACCTCAGTACTCTGCCCTGCCCTGCCTCACACTGTAACTGTTGAATTCACACTCCTTTGTGGAAGTATTAGAATGGAAAAATTAAATATTCTCTTCAGAAAAAGGTGTTTCTTAAGCCTGCACTTATTTCACAGTTAGGAATTAGTTCAGAAATCATTTGTGCTTCATGTCAATTAATTTTATGAGGCTTTTCTCATTCTTCATATAAGCCAAGATACTCCTTTATAAGCTTTTCATTAAAAGTTCTTCTCTTTAACCATGATGACAAGATGCTGCTGTTCTTTTGGTCAGAAAGGGAGATGGCTGTTTAAGTAAGTGGAAAACTCTTTCTGATGCTCATCTGTGCATATTAGAGTTTCCAAGGCTTTTTATAGCCCAAGATTGACTGTGAGCTGTATGTTGCCACACTTCCCCACAGGATGGTATCTGGCTCTGAAAGAAATGTGTTGGACACCAGAGAGGGCAGCATGTGGAGTTAAGAGCTTCTCATCATAGGTGAAAGCAGCAGAATCTCTTAAGAAGTGTCACGCCTGTGATAAGCAAAAGGACTAAAGGAAATGCTAAATTTGAACCTGTGCATTTTCCTGTAATGGGCTTCTCTGAGTTTATACAACCTTGGTTTGTTCTTAGCGACTCTTCCTTCAGTGAGGCACTGATGAGATTATGTCTGAAGGTCTTTGTTATGCTTTCTCCTGATACATCGGATGTAACATTATTCTGAATTGATGAATGAAGGCAGAAAGAAGAATGGAGAAAGTGTTAAACGGATATGAAATGGAATATTCAGAAAACAGCCCCAGGCAATCAGAACAGGGCAGGGATGAGTGAACAAAAGAACAAGGTTATCTACTCTCATACGTTAAAAATTCTCAGGGGGCTGTGTGTCAACCTTTAAAAAACCAAATCAGAACAACGCAGCAACAGAAACAAGAAAGGAAGAAAGGAAAAATTCCCCGCTTCTTTCCTGTCTGCAAATGTTACTTTATCTTCCCTTGCAGCAATGGATGCCTTTACAAGAAAAAAAGGAAATGAACAGAAGGTATAATTGGACTTTCCAATACTTAAGCAGTTACAAATATTTTTTTTTCTAAAGAAAGATGATTCAAGTTTCTTAATACATGGCATTTAACTTCAATAATATAGGGAGCAGTGCTGCTACAGCACATGCTGAGAGCCAAGAGCCTTTTCACACAAAACTGGCAGATAAAGTGATTCGGTGGAGCAGTCTGCCTGCTTACGAATATAGGCAGCTCTCAAAGTGAAGATGAAATCTGAACAATATCAAAATAGAGAGTGTGCATTTCCACTGAGATTCTTAATGCTTTTACTGGAAATTCTCCTTTGATATGCACTCACATTTTTAATAAGAAAACAAACTCTCTGCTTTGATAAGTTCGAATTACAACTATGAATGGAAGTTTCTATTGATTTTCACACAATTCCTATTTTTTCCAGTTTCTTTTTGATACAAAATTAAATCTCATCAAGACAACACCTCCCAATATAATGACTAACACTAAAATTCCAATGAAATAATTCAGATTAATGCTTCTGTAAAATTTAAATAATACATTGGGAGTTTCTGAATGCTATGAAGAAAAAAAAGCAAAAAAAACCCAAAGCATTTGTACGCAGAATCCAAATGGTACAGGCAGCTTTATCAGTTGTACTAGTCAAACCATGTCCTGCAGAAAACGTGCTGGATGCTACTGACATCAATGGAAGCTCCAGATGAAGAACTGAGAAGAGGTTTTGGCATCAGACTGCAGCTGATGGCAAATGTTTACATCATTTTAGTCACATCTGATACGTTCATGGCAGATACGGATTTCAAGGTAGGTATAAATCAAGAATAATGAGTGCTGGGTGTGACACTACAAAGCAGGGGATTAATAAGTATAAGAAATGCACAACTGACTTTAGTAGTTTGGCCTTTCCTTTTAATGAAGAGGGAAAAATTAAGGCTCAGCAAACTAACAGAATTTTTATTTGACTAATATTAACTTTAAATAGAATGTGCTGTTAGCAATGGCATTTAAGAAAAGGGAAAAAACCAGAGTTAGTGAGGCTTAAAAACAGCAAGGGAGTAGAATATGTTCCAGTAAGAAAGCATATGAATCACAGAGAACTGCTTTCTGTTATAGCAACAAGATCAATTAGATCTGCAACAGCTGAAAACCATTAACTGCTGTTGGCTGCCGTTAGCGTAATGGGGTTTTTTCTGCTCAGTATTCTGGTGTCAGTTCATCACTTTACTACCCAAACAGTTCTGCCTGAAGCTCTGGTAATCTTAAATATAGAATTGTTAAGAACAAAAGAAAATCTCACAGCATACAAATTGAAGTATTAAATATTACTAACCTGTTTATAGATTAAACACAGCTTCAGCTGCCAAAATTGTTCAGTACATTGTCAGAAATGTCTTTGGTTTATGTTTTCATTTTTTATTTTGTGAGAGGCAGAGACAGTTGCCTAATGTTAATTAATTTCTAGCGAGACATATAAGGGGGGAAAAATTGGGGCAAGAAAAGCTTCCCTAGAGCAGCCAGCAACAACACTTCTTTCTTCAACTGTAAGGAAAAGCATAAAAATTGAGTTTGTGAGACTGCTGTTCTCATTGTCCCGGGGTTCCTGCGCCATCCCCAAAGCTCTGTACCAACTGCGCTTGGTCCTTCTTTCCTTCAAATTAGCAATACATCACCCTCTCTAAAACCATGGCACATTTTTACGTAGTTCCTATACAGCACAATTTATTAGTTTCTGATTTTCAGAAGAGAAAAAAGGTGTGTCTTTTTTTATGTTTTCATTTAAATATTCATAGCATAACATTCAAAGTGTCAGGCGATCTTCTTCTAGATGAGGTTTGTTTTCTTTTGCTCACTAATGACTCAACCTCAGGCAGCATTATTGCTGTAACTTGTCAACTTGGCTTCCTCAGTTCAGTGCTACTCTCTTTCTTCATCGTCCTGGTGGCTGCTTTTACAGGCTTTCAGATTGTTGGGTGGGAAATATCAGGAACACCACTGCTCACCCTGGGCTAAATTAATGCCTCCCATATGAGGAGCCATGTAAGCAAATGTCGTTTGGTGGTGGGGTTTTTTTATAGTAAGGGGTAAGGGAAATGAAATGCCAGCACTGATTTATGCTCACAGAGTTCAATTGAGAGATAAGCCTGTCTGCTTCCAACAATGAGGTGTGGTGAAGAGATCCATAAGATAGTACTAAACCAACGAGAAATGTTCGCACAGGACATTCAGACGCTCCACTGACCGCGCAAGGGTCTGCCAAGTACAACAGACCCCAAGTTGGATCAAGGGGCAGCAAAGGGAACATTAGCTTGGTGCCCCACCGAAGCTAACAGGCTGTGTCTCTTCAGACGCCGCAGTTTAGGTACCTGCAGTGCCAGAAGCTTTGGAGTAAGTCACCAGCAGTTCGTACAGACTTCTGGTGCCCCACATAGGTGGGCTCAGGAGCTCAGAAGGGACACTCTTATCTCTGTCCTGGGCAAAATTACGTTATGGCCCCCTTAGACTAGAGGGGCAATAAAAAAGCTGCTTTCTTTATCATCTTCACCACAATTCTCTTCTCCCTACCCTTGCGCCTCAGACAGAGCTCTCTGTGGTTAGGACAGGACTGACAAATACAAACATCTGAGATCTGCTTGCAAGCCCTTAATACATATGCATTTAAAGGAATATGCCGCAACCTCCCCTTTGCTGCATCATTTGGCTGTTCAGCATCATCAGAATGTCTGAGTACCTGTAACTCAGCAGAAGCTGAATGAAATTATAGGAAATCATGTTTTCAAGAGCCACCTGTAAACACAAAAAGGAAATTGGCAGTGAAAGTCTCCATGCCACCCCTTTGTGCATGAATAATGACAGATGAATAATAAAAACAGAAAAATTGCAGTATTTCATGATAATCTATATAGCAGCTAACCCACATTTCTTTAGTTGTCCTAACTTACATTCAAACTTACAATGCTATAGCTTCACGCTTCAATGACATTTAGTATTTGCCTGTGTTTTTAGAAGGAAAACAACTAGGGAAAGTCCTTGTGCAGCTGAGGCAACAGGTGGAGAAGAGATAAGGTGGGGACGCAGAATAATGCAACTATCTACCTAAGGATCAGTTAAATACTAAACTTTGTTTTCATCTCGCACGTATAGTGCTGCTAATTAGTGAAGTGTGCATTTACAATAGCCAGCCTCGAGCGCGAACAATGCTTCATTTTGGGTTTCTGCAGACATGGATTTTTTTATAAAAAAGGGAGAGTACTTTCAAAGCTTTCAAGATTTCTCTCTCAAAACTTGTCTGTAGTGCACAAGCCAGTCCCGCAAGCAGGGACCTGTGCTTGCTCCAGTACCAGAAGCACCAGGTATGACAACGTGGACTGAGGCTTGAGCTCTCTGGCACGAAACGCAGGAGCATTCCACTACCTACAAGGTCCCCATTATCACAGTCCGCACGCCTGAAACTAGACGACTGAATAAATGTTTAATACCCCTCTGAAATATCCTAACTTCAAAACACAGCTTGGGAGCTTAATAAATGGGTGATTTTCATCTTTTCAGAACAAGAGCTTTTTGTCTCAGAGTTTTAAAATAACAGCATTTGTACCTACAAAAAATCATAGCTAATTTCATAGATTCGTAGGCGTTCCGATGCTATTATTCCAGAGAACTCCTGCCATTGAATTCTGCAAAGAAAAGGGACAATACTAGAGAGACAAAATACTAAGACAGTTTTTTTGTTACTTTTTTTAAAAAAAAAAACCCGCACTATTAATTGTATATATTACATGGAAGATTAGCAAGAGGCTATCTGAGCAGGATTCACAATGGTCTCCCCTCCCACTTTAGGAAAAACTCTTAAATTCATCCGGTGTGCTGTGAACAGGGACTTGAACAACTCTCTAGGACCCTTTTTGAAAAAGGACTCCTGAACTGGGAACAGAAGAAGAGTAAATGCATAAGATCTATTTCCCAACAGTGTTGTAATATAAACCACTGCATTTTTTGCTGTAAAAAAATAAGGTATCTGTCTTGTTTAACACTGAAGGCTAAAAGGAAGAAACAATTTCAAGAAGCAATTACAACTCCTCATGTGCAGGTTTAAATAAACTTCAATCCATGATCAAAAACAAACCCAAAAGACTTCTTAGCGCAGATGTTACACAAATGGTCTAATGCCTTCTTTCTTTAACGTAACTGGATCTACTCTATTCTAAATTAACCTTGCTTTTTTTTAATGTAAATCTGAAATCTAGGAGGCATTCATTAAATTCTGATAGTGGGCAGGCCTTTGAACAACATCAACTACAGTGAAACAACTGACAAATATATGCTTATAAATTACCATGAAACAGCAGAGAAATCACTCTGTTAGCTAATGCATATTGAGATGTTCCTTTATATTGTATCTGTTAATCAGATACTTGAATGGCAAGGCATAAAACCAGAGAAGATACTAACCATATAAATTGTCTCATGATGGCCTGTTTTTAAATCAAAAATTAAATCTGTATTGACAAAACAGTTACTGATAAAAATACAAATCCATGGCATTCTTATACAAAATAGTGCATCTCGGTGAAATAATGGGTTCACTTTTATTCTAATTAGTAAGAAAATGCCAGTTTACTTCAGGAAATTTATGATCATGGTGCAGAAATATCCTGCTCTACATTAAGTAGCAGAAATTCAACTCTGTAGAATAAGAACTAAACAACTATTCAAATACCAATGACTGAAGTTTTAGTGAAGACTAATGTGTTACATCACATTTAACATTTTTAAGTGTTGGCTTATTTTAAACCTAGGCAGAACATTTTAAATGAAAGTGAGATAAAAATGGTTTTTAATTGGACCAACATAATTTTCATGTGCAGAATCCTAGCTAGCTCTCAGTATCTTCTGGTGTAACACTATTAGCCATGCAGTTAAATATTACTGCAGTGCCTGAAAAATTTCAGAAATCCTCACGCTTTCCTGGCATTATTAATAGCTTGAATACTGATTTTTTTTTTTTTTTGCTATAGTAAGACAATTCATCTATTAAACCAAATAAACATCCACTAAAACAAATAATTGACTCTATTAAAACCATCATAAGCAGAGGCTAAGTATATGCCTGTGTTTATTTCTGAAAACACAGTGAACATTGAATACTATTAAGTCTTTGATCTCAGGAAAATTATTAGACTAGATTTTGGCACTGGAAGGTTTCCAACCCTTACGAAATTTAGATACAAGATGAAAAAAGTGGCTCGTTGTTTTAAATCCCATGAAATATACTGCATTTTCCACTTTTCATCTAAAGAATAAATTAGAAATCTAGAGCCAAGCTGGAAAAAGCCAACAAAACTGCCTAGAGATAGAAAGGTGGACAGACATATACATAAATAATTAGTGTTCTGCTAAACAATTAGGCCTGCATTAATTCTGTTTTAATAGACACATGGTAACCGATTTTTTCTTGTAACCTTTCTTTTTCCCAAATACAGAAATACTGTAAATCCTGTCTCATCATAAGTAACTCCAAAGGACAAACACTGTCTCTTTTCCTTCCTTACTGTTATCAGGAACCGAACAAAAGGAAGAGTTTAATTTGGTAAAAGCTATTTTGAAATTTGCACCATTTTTAGCAAAATACATATTAAGTCAAATAAATACTTCTGTTGTGAAAGCATCTTGTTTGTGAAGCGAAGTGCAAGTAAGAATTAAAGTAGGTGCGAACAAGTGCATGTTCTCAGGAGAGAGCGTTCAGACATGAGTCCTGGTTCCCTGTCAGCTCGGGCACTAATGCTGCCCAAGTTCCAGAGTGGTGATGACTCTCCATTGCCCTCAGTACAAAGAAAGAGACATCACAATGCTTCCATGGACTTTTTACCTTCCTTCCTGCCTTGAAAAACATCCAGTGACTGACTAACCTGGTAAACTATACAACTCGATTGGCTATTCTCTATGGTGGCTAGGTTAGATTAAAATGAGAACTGCTTTGGAACTTGCAGAGTTGGCACCCTTCCGTGTATGGCACTTCAAGGGCTGAAATAAATTGTGCTGCCAAGATAACAGCTGAGAAGGCTAAATAACAAGAAAGTATTTCGGACATGAATTTAATTTTCAGCTCATAGTTAAGCTTCAATGAAAGTTACTCTGTTCCAAATCTGTATGTGATGTCACTAAGGGAAATTTATCTTATGTTTGCCACTTTAAAATATCTTCTGTCTACCCCCAAAGCAGACAGTTTTGACTCTGAGTGACACGTCAAATTCTACATTCCCATAGCAAAGAACATAATAAGAGGGCAGTAAAATCAACTGTGATAAACATAAAAATAATTTTTAAAAGGAAGGGACCATTCGTTCATTTGATGAAAGGCAGCACCCAGGCTTAGGGAGATGGTACTCAAATGTACCACTCTCTGGCGATGGTAGTCCTGCCATCCCATCTAGAACAGCAGAGCACAGGATCAACACAACAATTTTAGATCTCTCTCCTTGTACACAGAAGATTATAATACAAAGGGAAAAAGAGACAAGCTTGTTGGAGAAATTATAACTTAACAAAGAGACAGCCTACAACTGTCACTCAGGAACCAGACGAGAAAATGTTCTGGTATATTACCATTTTCTGCAAGGTTTATTTTTGTAAAACTGAGGGTAATCTCAATGTCTGTAACACCAGATACAGATACTAGGAATAAAGCATTAAACAACTGTTAAGATATGGCACCTAAATAAATCCAATTTTCAGAACTACATTCACCGTATTACATTCACCTACTCCTATTTTTGAAATCTATCCTTCAAATTTAAATGTAAATGGATTAAGTACAATGCCAAAGCCCTCCTAAGTACATATAAAAAGAAATACTAATCTTCGTTATCAGTTTGTTTACAGGATCTGAAAAATCACCTGCCATCATAAAAGATTTTCCAAGCCCTATTCTGTGAGAGTTGTATTGAACATCTTCATTTATAATGATGGAATTTTTATTTGAAAACGTGACGGTATTATTTAGTTTTAGTATCTGACTTCATGAAGTACCTCGTGTTAAAAATCCTTAGTGGACTTCACAAAACTTAACCTTGCATTTTTCTCCTTTTTGTAACAGAAATATTACGCCAAGAGTGTTCTTATGAATTCCCACCTTTGCCTGTTAGACAGGCAGGAGGTTTTCTTGTGGATAAGGGTCTGGGGTAGCGGGGGGACCACTGTTAAGAACACTGCCTTTTCTGTGATATGAAGCTTTTTTGAAGAGAAAGTTTTGCAGAAGTTTCCTAAGGCTGTTTAGACTCTGGCTTCATGTAATTACTCAGGCATGTTTATTTCGGATGGAAACTGCATTGGCAGAGGGTCTTCTTGCACACTTTGCCTTCAGTATTGTCCAAGTGAAATCTAATTATTTCACTGTTCATCACTTTATTAAAGCCCCCATCTGAAATAAAGTATATCCATGCTTGAGAGACTACAGCTTTAAGGAGAGAAAGCTGTAAGGAGACAAAGGAAAGTGTTTCCTTGCCCTGGAGCTTACACCAGTGCCTTGGACGGGATACAGCACTTCATCAGAGAGGAAACTGCCTCCACACGGTCTTAACTGCATCTCAACCAAGAGGTTTTGCCATTGGAGCTACGCCTGGTGGTAGCAGAGTATTTTCCACCTTATGACTGAAACGCTCATGATGGCAGAACTTGAAAGCATAAACCAGACTGAGTCCCGTGAATGAGATCAAAGCCATGTCTTTTTTTTCTCTCTCTCTTTTTTTTTTTTTGTTGTTTTTGCTCGAAGGCTTTGTTCTAATAGTAATAGTCAGCAGAAAAGCAGAATTGCCTGATGATTACTCTGTTTTTAACAGATGACTCATCCTTTGATGAATCTTGAGGGAAAAGAGTACTGGGTTTGCTTATGTCTTTCCTGGAGTAGCTTCAGGCCCTGGTGAGTCAAGCCTCATGCGCTCAGAAGCACAAGTCTACAGCGTTTACCACTCTGTTAGTAATGACTATGTTTTGCATCAGCTAGCATACATTCCTTCTTGAGGCATATATTTAAACCATATTACTTCAGCAAACATTAGGTAATTGGCGCTTCTTAATTCTAGTTTCATTTCTTACCTTTTCCTTTAAGTTTTAAAATGCCATTGCAACCGGTTGCCCAGGGAGGCTGTGGATGCCCCATCCCTGGAGGTGTTCAAGGCCAGGCTGGATGGGGCTTTGAGCAGCCTGGTCTAGTGGGAGGTGTCCCTGCCTGTGGCAGGGGGTGGGAACTAGACGATCTTCAAGGTCCCTTACCAATTGGGTTAAACAGAATTTCAGTGCTTCAGAGTTGTTCCATCTTGCATTATTCTACCAAATACATCTGCTAAGAACCCAGTTAAAACGTTTTGCAAGTTCCTCACTGGGCTACCAAAGGCTTAAATAACCAACGACTTCAATTTAGTTTCACAATAAAACAGGGTATCTACAGATTTTCTGGGCACTAAGAACACAAGATAAACTTGGGATAGATAACAAATATGGTTTAACCTTAGAGTTCAGCATGTTTAGCTCTGTCACATATGTGGGCACACAGCATACAGTTATTTTGCTGCTCTCTTGACAAAGTTTACGTCAGCTCAGACATGGTTATTAAGTACATGTGGTTTAAATAGGGAACACAGCTTTCTACAGGGAGGAGTTGCTTGTACTAATTAGGCTCTCGTATGTTCAAGCCACTTTTGTCATTCAGTTACATAATATGAATGTTCCTTTTCAGATGTGTCCTACACACAAGATCACAGCAAAACAGATGCACAAGAAGAAAAGTAAGGAAACAAGGGAGAAAAAAGCTTTCTTGGTCATTTTAAGTTCCTACCATTATGTTTGATTTTTAAGCCCCAGTGCCTTCAAAATTTCAAAATCTGTTTTCTGTATTTTGCATTACAGCAGTCTATTAAATGACTTTAATTGAAATTGAATTATATTGAGTGCATATTTCAGTTGTAGTGGAATCTTTCTGCACATCTGCATGCAGTAGTGACTGCTAAAGTCTGCTGTTAAGTATTCTTATAGAATATTTCAGTTGCTGTTTTGTTTGCTTGCCAACTCTCTTCTTAAAAGCAGCAAACAAAAACCCCCGAATCTGTGAGGGTATAATTGTTATCTAAGCTTTAAAAAGCAGACAGGGGAGTATTTGAAAATGTTTTTTATATGAAATATTATTGGAAGATATTGTATTTATATGGTTTCCACTGTTCTAGCATCACCACATGTGAAAAATTTCAGGAAAATTTATCTTTACAACTACCCTGCAAGACAGGAAAACTCATTATTCCCATTTTACACATAGGCAATTAAAACAAACCAGGACGAAGCAACACGCCATGTTATGAAAGAATGTCAAATTGAACTTTTGTCTTCCAAATCACACACTAGCGCTCACATCATACAAGACTAATTGCTTCTTTTTCTGGAGATAAATAGCAACCAGTCTAACTGGAGAGTATATTAAAAGGTTCAACTGTAGAAATCATCTCTCACACAGAATGTACTCCTGAGGTATTTTTGAGATTTAACCATTCTTCAACTATCTTTCCTCACCAACTTAACCCATCCCCAATAATTACCCCAACCTACAAATAACGCTAACCAAAACTATCTATCTCAAATATGAATCAAACTTACAAACTGACCATATAATAATCAAAATGAGGATGCTAGCCTTTCTAAATGATTGAATTGGGAGTTCAAGTTCAGATGGTGTCCTTTTTTTCCTAAAAAACGATGCACTGTATGTAAATATTTCACTTGCTGGCATCCAGTTTACCAGTTATCTATGTTGTTCTGTAAGAATAACCCAGGTTGTTCATCACCCACTCCCCCAATCACTTGTGTGAATCAAACAGTCCAAGTAGTTTTATTTCTACCAGCCTATTGACTAAAATGTTACACAATACAGAATGAAGAACTGATTCCAACAAGATCCCAACAGAAAATGGTGTATTGACCTCCCTTCATTTGCCAATTTCTAATCCAGTTAGAATGCCAGATTGATCTTGTATCATTATTTTAAATAAAAATGTTAGACAGTACTATGTCAAGCCTTACAGAATTCTGTGTATCTTAGAGTTAACAGTATTAGCTTTCACCAGCCAAAGTTTTAATCTAATAAAGATGGATGTACAGTTAAACAAATATTGATTGGTGTATGTTACACTTCTTTACTTCTGTATCAATGGAAACCTACATCAGCCTTTCCATTACTTCACCTAGGAATGATGTCAAGGACAGGCTATAATCACATCAATAATTTTTGTTAATGTCAAATATTGCTTACAGACAAGAGTAATGTATTGGATTTCAGCTAAATTAAAACAGAGGGGACTTTTTCCTAAATAAGAGCTTGCTGGACTAAAGATTTCTGAATGTTGGCCTTTAATTCTGAACTAGTTCCCCCATTTATTCAGGTGCTTACATCATGCTTCACACAAGGAAGACAGGTAAAGATTTTGGTCGTTGCTATCAAAATAATTTTGGATGCTGCATTTGCCAAAATGGTGCAGGGAATTGTTTGTAGAGGGAGGACAGAAAGAAGATAGAGGAAGAGTAAAGGGGAAAGAGGGAGAACAACAACTTCCCATGGAAGTAGAAACACCTCTAAGGTCAGGCTTTAAGAGTTTCAGTTGTAGGCTGACTGGTCTCCCTGTCCATGAACTTGCAAAACACTCATATGGTGTTAACATTAAGAGTTTGCTAACGTGGAGCAACTTCAACTGACCAAAACTCCTATGCGCACTTACTCATTTTAAGTGAATACAACGCATTTTCTTTGTCAACTTTGTTAATGCTCAGTCATTAATCTTATTTTCCTGCCTTTATGAATATGGTTTCTACATCAAGATTCTAACCCGAGGCAAGTACTGTACCTACATTGTATTTTAATTCTCCACATTCTGACATGTACAATTCCCAGTTATGCCTTGGTTGCACCCAGGACATGGAAGAGAGGACCCAGGTGCAGGTTCCTGAATAACTCTCTGGAATCATCAGGTTAACACCTTGAAGAAACTTAAGACTGCCTTCAAATCAGCCATGTATGCAAAACACCAATTGGGTTAAACAGAAGGTAAAGAAAATACTTACAAGGATATTATTATAATGAATGTGAGCAGATTGTCCTCCTTCATTCAGAGTCTTACCATGGAAAAGAGGATATACTAGATGTAAAGCTATATTTGGCTAGACTTAGACTGGCTGAATGAATCTAAGCCACCATTTCAGTTTATTTAATTTAAAAAGCAGGTCAAAGTGCTGCTTTCAGCTACCTATTAATATTGAAAGGATCTTCTGGTTATTACAGTTATGCTCCAAAATGTCTTCAAAGCAATACAACCTCACTAAATTGTATGTCTTGCTGAACAAAAAGAATGATGACTAAACATTTTTTTTTAAGATTTAAGAGTGCAAAAAGACTGTTAGTAACACTAGACTAAAAAAGAACCAACTTATCACTGCCTGATGTTTTCAATCAAATGTATCTGAAAACTTCACTTCATACTAATGGGAAAGAAATGTTTCTGTTAAAAATAAATTCTCTCAGCCTCTCTCCTCCTTTCCCTTCCCTCCTACCCTGGTTGCCATTTATTTACGTTGTGAGCATCTGTTCCCTCCATACAGGAAGTCCTAATAAAATTATTAACCAAGGAGTAAAAAATTCTGGAAAGACTATTTAAAAATTACATTCTCACAAAAATAATAATACCCCTGTATTTAAGTTTATACAATTAAAAAAGACTGATTCTTTTTTTAATTTGAGGGATCAGAGATCAAAATAGGGAACAACAGCTGAAGTTTAGCAAAATGATGTCTCCCATATTGCACCATCTATCCTCTAATACCTTGAGTTCCTGCTACTCCATTTCACTATGTCCTTCTGCTGTTCCTTCATACTTTATTTACAGCGATGTTAAAATGGGTATAAAAAGCTAGAATAGTTCCATAGCAGAGCTTAGTACTTTGTTGCGAGTGGTGTAGGGAATGAGAGAAGATACTCTTGGCCCTATAAATTGGTATTAGACCCTGGTTTTGAAAACTTGTACACACTGTGAAAAGAGAAGAGGACTAAGCAGAGTTGGTAAAGTCAACCAGGTGCCTAAGTTTTTGCAGGATCACAACCTTATTAATACATTAAGTGTGGTTTGCTTATTTCTAAAGACTAGAGGGTTACCACAAGCTCAGTTTTGGCTTTCTCCAGATCAGCTTCACTTTAATGTGATGTCCGTGATGCTCCTCTTCATCCCACCATAAACATGAGAAATATTTTTCTTAAAGTCGGAGAGTGACAGAGAGACAACTGAGTATTATTTCAGCTAATTATTATTAGCTCATCAAAACGGAAATTCCCAGGCTATTTACCATTAACTGTATAAGCGGATTGCTTTGCGGTAAGAAAAATTGACAATCATTCAATATTTTTGTAATAATACTGTAAGTTCCTGTTTGATAACAGCAATAGTCTCATTTGTTCAATTTATAACTAATCAACAGCAAATCATTTAATATTTTGAAGTAAAGAATTCTATTAAGAAAATGCCGTTGTGTGCAGGATGATAAAGGCTATCTGTTCACAAATTAATGCTTTGCTTCAGAATTAAACATCAAGGGCTGTCCTCCAAACAAGGGCAGATTTGATGAGGAGGCTGAGGGGAGTACAGTACAGCCCGTGTGCTCTAGGCGATTTCCCATCTCTATCGTAGATGCATCCAGCCCTGTCCAACCCCAAACTCTTTAAGTCTGAAAAAAAAATGGAAAGACTCGGCTAAGTGACTTTGAACTTGTTTGCTTCACAGGGTTGCAACAAAACCTCGCCTGTTTCTGCTGTAAAGAAAATGATGCATTTTTGCACAAACTGTTCTAACTCCTAGTAAAAAACCCATGTAATTAAAAATGAGCCATATCAAAGTGAGTACAAATCTGAAATCAGTATTTTACTGGCACATACAGAAACAAAGGCTAATCCAGATGTGTTTTCATGTATCTCTGGTTTGCCTAGGCAGAATCTGAGATGCCCAAGCAGTCCTGGAGTTCCTATATGAAACTCAAGTGTGACTACCCACAATTTAAAGCAAACCATTTTTTTTTTTTTAAAAAAAAAAGTCATTTGGAAGAAAACAAAATGTTACAGCTTTAATTTGATATTGTAAATCTTTCAACCTCATTTTGTACTAAGCAGTCTCTGCTTCCACTACGAAGGACAAACGTAACTATAAACTGGTTACATGAAAAAAAGGTTTGCAGAAGCCATTCCTAAACTATGTAACTAAATTCCTCTCAGACCATGGAATGAGTATCAAGCAGCTTGTTGCACAGCACTGGAGTGAAATTCATCCAATGTAATAACTACAGATTTGTGAAAACTTACAAGGGGCCTCTGAATATACATTCACATTTTCATCAGACTGAAAGGTTTGGCTGTTTATACGTTTATAGTAATAATTTTCAATATATCATCACAGCATCTAACAAACACATAGAAAAATCATTTCCTTCACATATTAGAACAGAAAAAAACACTGAAACATTAAATACATTATCTGAAGCAAGTTATTACTTAAGCACTAAGCTAATGAGACAGTCAAAATACTGGAAAATTATAATCTCATCACAAATCAGATCACAATGTATCTCAGCTAATTAGCGGTAGAAAACCAGTAATAAATTACTTGTATTTCTCGTTGTCCACTAAATCAGCTTTCAACATATTCTAAACAGTTCTAAATATGAAACGACTGCTTCTTACTAATGAAGAGTTGTTAAAAGACCAAATTTCTATTGTTTTAAAGTGATTAGTCTTGGAAAGCTCTAAACCCAAAGTTTTCCTGAGAGGGGGAGCAATGGATTTTTCAGAACGTATGGTAATAGCAGCATTTATCTAACATACCTAAAATATGGGCTGGTATCTAATAACTAAAGGCATAAAAACACTACAGATAATACCATCCAATCACTTTGAGCCCAAACTCAAGCGCATGTTCCTCGTGCAACATGAACATTCACACAAAGTTCAGGTCTAGGATAAGACTGGTAGCGCTGTTCCCGGAGAAGGCGCCATGATTCTCATACCTCCCCAAACTGGGGGTTCTCAAATCAAATCACGACTAAACTTCTGGTCCGTTCAACACTTGGGGATAATTCAGGGGGTTCATTTTGACCAGTTCTCTTGTGTAGGTACTCATTTCATCACACAGCTGCAGGTGTGATAACCTGATTACCTCCTTATTATTTCGTAATTCTACCTTTCAGACTTTCATGCTTGTTTACTGCTTTTAACATGACAGCACAGAAAATGAGACAGTAGTCTCTCAAGAGTTAAAAACCCAGAGAGGAAGGACTTTTGCCTTCTGTGACATTCACCTACTAAACAGCTGCACTGCTATGGATGAAAGCACTAAGCAACACCTTTTGGTGAATTTGGGGGAGGTGAATGAGTAACAGTTGATGCTGATCCTGATGCCAGGAAAAAAAAGTAAGTACCGATGAATTTTATTCAGTCTCTACATGGCAAATAAGCAGACTGGTGAAACATACTTCTTACACAGAGAAAATGTCATTTAGTTGAGGCCGGGAATGTTCAGAGGAGGAACATTAGTGTTAAAAAGCCTAGTGAAAGTGGTTGCGGTAGAGAAACAGCGAGAAAAACCATTTTCACTCTGTACCACATTTCACTTCTTTCGCTGTTCAGCTTCACGTCCCTTTCCACGGGAGCGCCTGCCACATGAGATGGGTGCACTCATGAGGGGAAAGTCCCTAACCCGAGAAGATCCCTCTCTCAGGGCAGAGGCGGGTGAAAGAGGAACAAAGACTATGACTATTAGTTTTCAGCAAAGCAAATGGAAACACTTCACCAGGTTGAGTCAGAGCACTGACACACTTTCCAGTGCCTGCATGCTCCCTCCCCCACCACTTCCTACACAGACTCACCCTCCCTCCCCCCCCAACAATAATAAATAAGTCAAAATCAAACCCAGAAAACTACTCAGTTACCAATTCAAAGTGGCAACTGCCTCCTGAAATTAATTAAAATAGCCAGACTTGCCACTCTTCTGCTCGTTAGTTCTGGGTCTCCCTCCCCTGTACCACAATCATTCCTCAATTTGCTCTCTTTTCAGTAGTTTCTAGCCCAAGCATCCCCAAATCTCCAAAGTGGGTTTATTTTCCTTTTCTTCTTGCCATAGAGTTGATATACCCCAGAAAACTTTATTTGCGTCTGTAAACGATAAAGACCCTTCAAAGGGTTTGCAGTAAATGGGGAATGAATGGTGGCTGGGGAACTCTCAAGAGGTGAGCAGTGCTGATAGCAGAGAAGCATTGGAGAAAATTCTTGGTTTAGGCTTTTAAGCTGTGCTGGAAAGGGTACAGTTGCCCCCTGCAAAGGAGTTCCCTGGGGAACGGCTCATTGTACTAGCAGTGGGAAACATGAAGGCAGGGGAAGTATGAGCTCAGATGCAGAGACAATGAGCACAAGGCTCCTTCCAGAGTGACTCATCCAGCCGCCGGGACAGAGGAAACCGATCACTCCATAAATCAGCATCTTTTGCTAACTATCCAAGTAGTGGCACTTGGCAGTGGGGAAAGCAGCTGTTCACTCCCTCTAACAGCTCATGGGATGGTGCTGGGAAGTCGCAGTTAAATAGAGGTTCAGGGGAGATGACATTTGGTGACAAGCTGAGAAGGAAATTGTACAATAAGATACTTAAAGGAATTAATTTGCCTTTGTGTAAATAATAGGCAACTGGATCAAAGCAGTATTACAATAACACGAAGGTGCTCTAAAGCACAGGAAGTTTTTTCAAATTTGTGGGCCACTGAACATTTTTCTTCTAAGTAAGAGTTCGTTTTTACATAATTTATGTGCCAGTAATGCAGTTTTCTCATAACAAAGCCTAGTCTAATATTTAATAAAAAGGAGAGATTTTGGAAAAATGTGTTTTTTCACATAGTTACTAGGTTTTAGGTAATAAAATTACATGCAAACTAACTGGGGAAAAAACAGTGTGTATTCCTCAGCTTTATTATTTTTACAATTACCATAGTAATGCTTAAGAGTCTGAAGGAAGGAGTCCCTTTACTCATGAGCATCGTTGTCATCTCCTGCCTTGAAAAGCCCAAGAGCTTATACTCTCATGGAAGGCAAATAACATACCAGAACACTGAACTAAGTGACGCACCAAATTTTACATTAGTTTCACTATTAATTAATCAGCACCAGTGGTTGGAGAATAAGATTTTTTACTAGAAGTGGCTGCTTTCACAGCCTGTCTTACAGGCTAGCAGTTACGTATGTCTCTTCTGAGCAGTTTCTCTTCTAGACCCAGGACTGGGAGGGGAAGAAGATCAGTTTTATTCTATACTGACTGTTCTTACTTATTATCTTCTCAGAAATGTCAAGGATAAAACTTAAAGTAGCACAAAGTTTCTTCAGTTATACTAACCAAGCAAATCTGATGTAGATAGCTAAGCCAGGAAAGCTCACCCTAGATAATGAGACTCAGACTGGGTCCTCTTTAGCTGACCTACCATCTCTGGCTGTGTGTCGACCCCTGCAACCCAGCTACATATGCAACAGCTCACAGGGAGGGCCAGGACTTCTGATACCTCAAGTTCCTTGCTTCTACAACACTCAGGAGGACTACTCAGTTGCCAACTGGAACTGTTCAGTCCCCTATGATCTCGTTGCACACAAGGGAACTGAGGCAAAGCACAAAATTTTGAAAATCAAGAAATCCTCTCCCTCCCAAATTCTTACAAGGGAGCCATACAAATAATTATTCAGAAAAAAAAAAAAAANGGAAAAGAGTGGAAAGAATGGGAGGTTAGTTTGCAAGCAACGGTCGTTCCTTGAGAACTACATTCATCCATTTCAGAGGTGACTAAACATTGGAAAACAATTTAACTGGTTTTGTGTTGGAAAAGGCAAAGAATAGCAGGCAAAAAAGAGAGACAAACTCTCTCTCTGCCCTCCCTTTCCCAGGAAATGCAATTTCCTTTAAATAACTGGGATAATCTACCAAAGCTGAAGACTACTCCTTTAGAAGCATAAGCCTATGGCTAATGAACCCAAGCCATTTTGGTTGAAATAACCATATTTACAGATAAATAAACATCTGCCTACTGATGCTCCATCCCCGAAACCAAGAGAAACACTCCTAATATGAACACTGAAATATCTAACATTTCCAGAAAAATTTCATAAGACAGCCTTGTCTGAGAAGGAGAACTCATAACATCATTGAGAAATCTTTCTTGGGCTGGGAAAAATATTTTTTCAGCTTCGACAATCTGGGAAAACTTAAGCTGTTATAGTAAGCACAAGATGAAATTGAAAAAATTAAACCCGAAACAAACAATCTCACTTTCAGCCTTTCACACATTCTCACTGCTTGAATTTCTCCTACCAAGAGTAGAACAGCCTTGAGAAGGATGAGCAGCAGTGTCTGAAACCATGGAAACTGTAGTTTGCCTGTTTTTCTTGAGCGAATTGGGCAACAGGCCCTGTCTGAAATCTAGTTTCCACAAGGTTTTGCAATTAGAGAAGTCAAGTATGAATGCAGCAAGTTAGGGAATAAAAATAAACAGCATTTCATACTTCATCCTAAGAGGTCCTGGATTATTATGAAAGCCTTTTCAGAACCACCCTCTGAGACTGAAATTACTGGGTTATCTGATTTTCTGACCAAGAATGCTTGCAATTTAAAGAAAAGCAGGATAAAGAGCTGTAGTGGTGTGACACAGGTGCTTTGCAAGAGACAGTTTATATACCTTCTTTTTTGGTATTTGATGTCTCATTTGAAATGAAACTTTCATTCAGAGTTTATAGAGCAAGAACCCAGATCTGCAATTTGCCTGGAGAAAGACACATGCAGACTGATGGAAAAAAGGAGCCACAGACAAAGCCTTTCAAGACAAAATTCTTCATAAATGTTGACTTGAATTTCCCCCTGCCACTCATGCAGAACCTAGTCAGATGTTCAGAATGGGGTACCACAGAAAAGACATC
Organism: Rhinoptilus africanus; assembly: GCA_013400135.1. NCBI lineage: Eukaryota > Metazoa > Chordata > Aves > Charadriiformes > Glareolidae > Rhinoptilus > Rhinoptilus africanus. Next base: position 310,030 of record VXBO01014184.1, read on the forward strand.
AACTACCAGACAGCTGCTGTGGCAACCTACATTTTTAGTTCTCAAAATTGCACATAAACCTTTCATTCCCTTTTGCCCCATCCTTCAACTTCCCACTTTGCATTTTACAGAAGAGAGGACAAAGAGGACAGAAGAAATCAGCTGTGACCCTCAGAATACTACAATTTGTTGCACAGATTCTTCTGCCTTCTCTTCATACCCTCTACCAGGCAGCAACTGCCCAGCAAGATTCAGCTACAGAAACCAGAGAAGGAATTCCAGTTTCGGCTGCATCCACAGACTTGAAGTTCCTTCTTCAGAGGCATGAAGACTTTGTCGTGATATGCGTATGAGGCTCACCAGTGTAAGTGCACTGACACTCTCAGACTGAACAATTTCATCTCTGCCTCTGTTTCTTCATACTTTAAAGCTTTTTCAATATATGGACTGTTCTTTTGTTTCTGATTGAACTTGAGATGTATTAGTCCATCATGGGCCCAGTAAGCACTCCCCTCCTGTCATAAGAATGGATAGCAGGACAAAAAAATCAGCTGGACACTTCCTAATGCTAATGCTTTCAACCCCATGTTTTCGCAGGTAGAACTGCAGTTTCTTTCTCTCTTGAGAACAGGACACATACAGATGCGTAGTTTGCTGATCCACCAGAACCAGCGCATGGGTTCAGAAAGGAAAGTGGTAAACTGGATACTCACAACCACAAGGCAGTGGAGTAGCACTACGGCCTTTCTCTTAATGAGATCACTAGCCTGCTATTCCCCCATGTGTATGTGTCACACAAGAAGGCGTCTGTTCCCATTAGTTAGCCCCAAGACCAAGTATCACGCCTTGCATTTCCAATACTACAGAAGGTCTTCTGTGGATAATTTTTACTAATCCCTAAACAATTTAGAGCAAAAGAGGGAAACTATATTTGAGGTTTATGAATATGAAGCTATTGCTTCACTAAAGACAAAAGCCAAAAGAACAAAGCTGGCGCTTTGATGAAGAACAAATGAATAAAAAAGACTTTTTAAGAAGCTCTGCATGAGTGGGATTATAAACACTACAAATCTGAAGGTTTACTTTGAATCATGGTAAAGGGCAACAGAAAGCAGATCTAGTGAAGAGAAAAAGTGCACAAGCCAAACACAATCATAATCACCACACTTATTCCTAAAACCATTTCTTTTCATAACACATGCAGGACAGTTGTGCTGATCTGTAAAACTGCTTATGCACAACATTTTCACAAAAGGCATTACTGCATCAGTGCTGGATCAAGGAATTCTTGGATTCCGTAACTTGTTCGCTAGAGAGGTGTACCTCATCTCTGCTAGAGGAGGGGCAACAGCCCCACTGCATCTTAGCACACCCTGCCCTTCAGCGTCCCTTGTCAGGTAGAAACATTCTGGAAGAATACTCAGTTACAAGGAAAATCATGTAGTTACAAGGAAAATCATGTTTGAAGAGATGTACGAGAAACTGAGTTTCTGACCAGAACAAGCGAACGCATCAGTGGACACAGCAGCTACCCTCCTCCAGCATTTTCACTGTTCCCTCTTCCCTCGGAATTTTTAGAAGATGCAACAATGATACAGGACATCTCTTTCCATATATAAACACACCTTAGAGCCAGCTTAATAGATCTTTCGGTCTGTTGGAATAAATAGGTTGCAATTTAGTAAAGATGTTGATTAAAATACACAGTTCACTTACACTCCTTTGCTGACCAAACCGAGTGCAAAACTTTGGTGTTTTCACTTTTACCCCTCAAAAGCTTAACAGACAAGGTGGAAAACATGCTTGGTTTCTCTTTTCTTTTAAATAAAGCAACATCTTCAGAAGGAAAACTGTTCACAGACTCAAAATATCAGCAAAGATCCAGGAACAACGAGGGAGACTTGCATTCAAACGCTGACCTACTTCCTATTATAGCTTTCCTCATAGCTGAAGAACACACAGTGCTGCTTTGGTAAAACTGAAACGCTGTGGCATATGCTTCTGTAGACAAATAAAATGCTGACAGGCAATGCAGTAAACTGAGCCACGCCACTTTTTCCTCCTGTGAAAGCCCTTTAAACATCGGTATTACATTATTCACTCAGATAATGACGGAATACTTTATAAATGGGACAGAAAGTCAATTATTCTGCACATTCACCATCACAAGCAAGAGTGTAAGATCAATGTGCCTATAAGCTATTTTATAAATACTTTAACAGAAAACAAACAAGAGAATTAAGTTCGTAGTTTCTTAACACTTTCCAGAGCTGCTAATGTATGTACTGTAACTCACAAAGGCTATTTATAGAGGCGAGCTTCTGCACAGCATTCTTAGAAAATCATTTTTATTAACCCTCAGATGCCATGTTTGCTGAAGCCCTGAGGATGTGTTACAATTAATAATTGGTGTGAAATTTGAATTTCAACAGTGTTTTTTATTACCCAGACATAAAATGCCGGTTGACACTTTGCGTGATTAAGATGAAACACTAAGTATTATTTGATTAAAAACAACAAAAACGCAATAAAAGCTACCAGTCCTAAATACCCCAGTGTTAAACGCAACACGTCTCCCAGTCATTGGGCTGTGCAGCAGTTGTTGAGAAACCTGCACAGCATGGCTGTGACTTGCAAACATGCAAATTTAAAAGATCAGGATTTATTTTGAAATAAAGTAGTACAGGTTTAATATTAAATACCTTTTCTTCAGCAGTCTGGAAATGAACGCAATTGCTAGCATTCGTTGCCTCAATTTTAATTCGCAAAAAGGCTTTTTTTGTAAAGCAGAGCGTACCTTAAGTTGTGGTATGAAAAATAACACAAATTTGGAGACTCTTTTGTTGGTTTACCTTAATTATTACAGTAAAACATGTTTATTATTTTGTTGTCTATATACAACACATTAAGTCTACCTACAGTTGCTAAATTTAGGATTATCCCTAGATAGGTATATTAAACCTGAAAATGAAATGATTCTAGAATATGCTACCAAGTCTCTTTAAATAACTGAAATGCATATTCATTACGTATCATGCTGTTCCGATGGATAACTCCTCTATTTTAAAGAAATTAGTCAATAAAATATATGGATGAAGTTTAAGAGTGCCACTATTAAATCTAGCTAAAGAGACCTTACCAACAGCTTCTTTCTGCAAATTCACACCCGCCTTTTAAAGTTAGACAGAGCATAGTTAAATGTATTTAGCCAAGAAACATGCTAGAGGGAGTTTTTTTGTTAGCCTTCTAAAAATATTTTGTGCTAAATATTTTTGCCATGTATTTGAATTTCCCTAGGAATGCTTTTAAGCAACTTCCTCTCAATGTATTGGCAAAAAATATAGTATAGTACCGTAAAAATACCATCTAAATAATATGGAATATTTAGGAAATTTCATTGACTTATTTTAACAAGTCATTAAAATCTGCAATGGGATTTTCTGCTGTACCTTGCTAAACGTGCACTTGGTCTTGCATATTAAAAAACAAAAGGTAGCACTGAATTCCAATAAACATCCTCAATAATTAAAAACAATGAATAAATGCTTTTGAAAATAGTTTAAGTAACAAAAAAGACTAAAACAACATTTATGCAAAAAATGAAATAAAAAATTATTCAAATTCTTGCATAGGAAAGATACTCCAACAATTAGTGGAATATATTCCATCAGTTCTGGGCATAGGATATTTTCTGCAATAAGGACACTCCCGTCTAATGGTGAGTCTGTACACAAGTTTCTTTTGCCATAAGGTTACCAGAAGCTATCGGAGTGGATTACTGATTTCTTAACTTTCTCATATGGAGGCACAAGTAGAACCCAAGTATGAAAATCTGTCACAAGAGCATATGAAATCCCAGACTATATTAGTGATTCTATGCTCCGATACCAATAATTAAAAGTGAGAATTTGCAGAACCTACTGCTTGATCAGCACAGGCGATGAATTATAATTAGAGAAGTATACTTAAAAAGCATTGGTGACAATGACTAGGTAATTTGTAGTTATACTCTTAGAGCTTAATTAATAATTTGAACTTCAACTGTGTCTGCTTCAGTGTTCGCTAGCTGCAACCATTATATGATAAGGTTTGGGAAAGAGGTGCAGTCAGTTTGCACTGGTAAAATGTATCCCCCACTGACATGGTGCTGGAGCAAGTCCTATTTTGCACACTAGGGTTTAGCCCAGAACAAATAGCCCTGACTTAGGTGCCTACAAATATGCAAACTGAGTCCCAAAACAGGCAGGCTCAAGTATACCATTAATGTATTTTTCGCCATATAGTGGTATTTCGAAAACCTCCACCTAAACTTATCTATATAAAAGGAAAACAGAATCTGCTTTAGAAATTCAGAGTAGTTGTATAAATCAAAAGTTAACAGAATGAGATAATTCAGTCCTTTTAACATTCAGAAGCATTTAAGAACATGAAAATATCATCTGTTCAGGAAATATTTAGTTTAGTTTAGTTTTAAAAACACCCACAGGGAAACTGATGATAAAAAGCAAGAACAAGTTATAACTGAGTAGACACAGATTCTATTAGAGGAACAGATTCACTACGTGCACTATGTAGGTGGTTGTAGACTGGTATTTAGGACATGTGCCTTTTCAGGTTTTGCATTCCAAATGTTTTATGGTTTTTTTTTCAACTAGTCAATATATTTGCTGTAACAACTTAACATCTTATTGTTGTTTTATAACTAACAAATAACATCACCGTGTTTTGTGGACATGGTACTGTGATTCATGGGAGGACCAGAGTATAACTCAGAATCACTGGTATCTGCAACTACTCTGGTGGCCCTCGTGGCTTTGGAAGCTACTCAGGAAAATTTAAAGTTGGAGGAGTCTATCAGTATCATGCTGTAAAAGAGCTATAATTTCTATAAGAAAATCAGTCAGAGGCCAATTCAAAGTGGAGTAATTCCAATACAAAATAAGTAAGGAGTCAAGCTGCTGGTGATGCAACATGTGAGGGCTAGAAGAACTGAATTTATATGTCTGAAAAGAGAAGAGGTTTTCACACTATGTGTTATCCTTTTATTTTAAGCATAACAGTATTATTCATTCAATTTTTAGAAGTAGATAACTTGGACTTGACCCTAGTCTGAAATTAGAAAAGAAAAAAAGAAACCTATATCTATCAGTTCACTTTTAAAGGGTAGATATTGCTGATTCTACAACTACCACAGTCAATGTATAATGATTATAAATCTCAAAGGAATAATCTGACCCTTATTATTGTTTCAAAGGAAATTTAATAGCAGCAGTAGCCATATAGAAAACCATGACTCCAGCAATAAAGTAAGATAAACAATTCTTATCTTTTTTACTTGAATTTTATTTTTCTATACCTGACTTGAAATATTGTAGCTATGTTATAATCTTTGACACCCTGTCTCGTGAAAGCACCTCTCTTCCTGAATTCTGACGACAGCGGATGAGACCGTGTCTAACAGAACCCAACACCACATCAGCTAAGAACTTGACTTTCACAGCTCCTGGCTTTCATGGAGAAGTAGCGAGAGCTTTGTAAACAAGTTTTAAATGTTAAGCATCAGCATCCAAAAATAAATGCTCATCTATTCAGAAATAACAACCAAAAAAAGCTTTAAAAAGAAAAATCATTTAAGGGTTTATTTTTAAACAGTTATTTTTAAAGTGATCAGCTTTGACATCAGAACATTCTTCTGTCATCATAAGAGAAGGGAGTTTAATTGTGAGGGATCAAGCTGCTTGCTTTACTTTGAGTTCCATAATTCTTCCTTTCCAAACTTTAAAAAGCTAACAGAGTGTAACTGCTCAGCAGTAATTGACTTAAACATCTAGAGAAAATAACAATTAAAAAGGTACAAAGGGTTCCCCGCTGTACAAATACATTAAAGTAGGTAAATATGAATTCTGAATAAATGAATTTTTAATACATTCACTCTTTGAAAAGAACTCTTTTATTCTGTATACACAAGCATCACAAACTGTTTATGAAAACAACTGTTTTGAAAAGTAAATAAGACACTGGCAAAGAGTGTGTTTTGTCCTACTTCTGTGGCTCATCTAATAGTTGATAATTCACTTCTGTACTTTGTGGTTTCACTCCTTTAGCTCAAGCATCAGAGTGGGTGGACTGAAGGGTCACCTTCAGGGAGACACAGTATTCTGATAACTTATTTCAATGTTCGTAATATCCAAAGTGGAAATACTGAGGGACAATAGCATGTGGTGACATATGTCAACCATGGGAGGGAAGTTTAATAAAGCAGGACGTGCCATAAGGAAATCTGGCTTCGATTTCTGGCTCTGATACAGCTTTTTTTTATGTGACAAATCATTTCATCTGCCTAAATTGCTTTTCCCACAATTTAAATGGGATAATATTTGTTTACTTTTCCAGATACTGTGAGAATTAATTTATTCATACTTGGGAAAGTATTTCAAATTCATAAAATGGGAGTCTCTACTGGACCTTAGCATAAAATTGACCTGTAGACTGGCAATACTTCTTATCAACAGCAAGCAGTCAGGCTCAGATATGTTTACTGCAATTTGAAACCCCTTTCATGCAACTTCTGCCACAACTATTAACAGAAAATGTTTATTCATGGCACACTGGCATTAGCAGTCTCAATTATACCCATCCTGTATGTCAACACACAAGAACAGTAACCAACTTAAATTCATCGCATTGCAACTGGATTAAATTTACAGCACCTTTGTGATCACTAGCACAAATGTAACGGGTCTTTTTAACATCTGGAGATTTTCTCATTCTACCATCTACCCATACTCCATCCCCACAGTCCCAGGGCTCCTTTTTTACCTGTTTGGTAAAGACTTAAGGTTCCGGTATAACTGCCCCAACATGAGGTAACACCCCCCTCCTACCCTTCCTATTCCCACTCCTCACCCCCGACCAGTGATCTAAGTATAAACTAGGGGTAGTAAAATGTAAAAATGCACATAACATTTTAAAACTCTCCAGATCAAGGCTAAAGAGATTAAGGAAAAAATATATATAAAGATACATTTGTGGCACGTTGTGGAAACAGAACCTGAGAACTCTACTGAATCATTGTCAGAAAAAACTGTCTCAGGAAATTCACTGGGGATGGAGTAGACCACGAGAGTTCCATACACGCATATCCCACCAACCAGAAGGAAGATGGATTTGCCCATTAAATCATAAATAAGTTATCAGTAATTGAGCTCTCAAGAAAACATGAATTAAAATTATGACCTTTGAAACTCCAAATATACCTAGTTTAACAGATGCTAAAGAGTAGGAAGCATACAAAGAGGCTTACCGTCAAGCGGGCAAAATTACAGAATCTAATAGAGTGAATGGCTGAACCAATTCTCCTGATATCACAGTTAGGTGCTGCTAAAAGAGACAGTTTAATCCTAGATTAATTTTATTCCAAATAATTGGAAGAAAGCTCTTGATAACAGTCTCGCATTCCTGGCAAGAATCCAGATGGTCCCAGGTAAAGTAGTTATCATTCACATGTCACTTCCACTATCTATTTAGAAGAAAGCATGGCTATTTTAATCGACTGAGATTGTACTTCTATATCAGCATTATTATATTCACTTAGCTTAAAAGCTGAAAATAATATAAATTAGTATGATTTAAGAAGGAAACATATGTTCTCCTTGTAAAAAAATAATCTAAATATTTATAATTACAGTCTTTAAAGAAAACAACTAGTTTTGAAAACAAACAAACAAACTTGTATCCCAACCAAAATTTCAATTTATTTTTTTTTCTCTCCAATTGGTACTTTGAGAAAAACTGAGATAATTCAAATCAGGTTACTCGTATTTCATTATGTCAAAAGACCTTGCTTTTGCCACTGGTTAACAGCACATATGTGAACAGATCAACTTGTGTTGCCTATTTTTTTATCTGTCTAAATCCATAAATGAAGACTAAGGAAAAGAAATAGCCACAGATCCAGTTTGCATAAGTTTTAAGACAGTTTGCCATGAAATTTGGGTTCAAAACTGTTGCTGCTATTTCCTATTCTCCCTAAAATAGTAAATGGCAAGAAGTGTCAAAAGAACAAAGAGCTCACTGAAAAAAAGGCCAGCTCTGGTGCAAATCCAATGCTGTTAAAATATGGAGTGGCAGTAATGAAGTACAGATTGTCACCTGCTGCTGTTTTATTCTCAAAAACTGAAAACAACAATTAATTAATTCTAAATTAGAAACGGATGTTCCAGTCACTGAAGGGTTGCAAATAAACACACCACAGAAAAGGCAAAGCGCAAATATCAGCACAAGATGGGATCCTTCAAGTTGCTGCTGCTTTAGAAAAACAAGGGCGTTTCTTCAGAAGGAAAAGATGGCCATGAGCACCAGAAGTGTCACAGGATGGGCACTAACAGATGCTCGTGTAACTGCTGATCACGACTGAATAAAAAAAGATAATCAAGCCTTTCGACAAACTTCAAAATAGAGGGAGATAGAGAACGCTAAGCCTGAAAAGGTCATTGAGACCCAACAGAGACCATAACGATGGATCTGTCTATTTATCTTTTTTGTTTACAGTGAAGACCTACAAATCCAACACAGAGCATTCCCTATGCCGCTTTTTGGTTTGTTTGGTTAAAAAATATTTTGAACTCTGTATTATACTAATGGTATTCTTTTGTTAGTATTTTAAGCCTGACTGAGGGTACTGTAGCTGTAAATTACACTGGTCGAAACCTGTGTTTCCTATGCAGCAGCTCGCGGCTCCAAGTCCTTTAGAATTCAGACAACCAAAGAAGCAGAGCTCTATGAGATGGCCTGCTCTGAAATATCACTAAATAACTCTAAACCTCCCAAAATTAAATGATAATTTCACATGTAACTATCCTCAAAATATTATTTTTTAATTTCTCTATATGATTACCGTATCCAGCTAAGAGCACTAGAATTCCAAAGAAAAGAAGAAATCTTTGTCTGTGTATTTGTTATGCTTACAAAATGTGAGAGGGCACACTTATCCAAAGGATGATGTTGGACATCCTTCATTGTGCTATGAAGCAGCAGTGGTAGGGTAGCTCACCATATACCTTGAATTTAACCTGCATGTACTCATTTCATAGGGAAATAAGCATAAGGGATCCATATAATGATGGAATTGGGCCAGAGCCTGATCATAAAATCTAGGAGAAAATTCAATTTGAGGAGCACACTCTCATTCACTCTCTGTCCTCACCTTCCACTATGGTTTCTATGGCTTTTCTGTATCATCAGACCAAGTTACTGCCAGGGAATAGTAAGAAAAAAGAAAGACCTAAAAATCCTACTGCTGATGTTCTACTGCCTTGGATTCTGAACAAAGCAAGAGAGTCCCATTTTAATTCAGTGACGTAGGATTTGTACAAAACTTCAAAAACTTAGTTTGGAGTTATTTAACCACATCAAATGCTTAATTTGCACCTAACAGAAAACGTCCAAAGCATAATAATCTTGGTGTTACAAAGAAAATGGAGTGATTTAGAGAAACTACTAGAAATCTGTTGCGTTCTGAAGATTTTTTTTAAGATGCAGCAATGCCAGGTAGCAGAGATTAACCTGCAGATTTTCCTCACTGAATCACCCACTATTGGAAATTTTGTCATTTACAGAGCTCTGTCACCTAGTAACACACACACACACACACAAGGTCAAAAGAAACCTAGATGATTTAGATTATTTTAATTCTTTCTTAAAATTTCCAGATTCTTAGAAACTCATTAATGGATTTAAGTTGTCCTCAGTTTTATGGGCCGTGCATGCTGGTGATTTATGTTTTGTAACACTGAAGAAAAATAAGATAAATGCACCATCGTTTTGTTACTTTCCTTCCTAAGAGTATATCCATCTGAAAAAGACCATGTTGATGGGTTTTTCCTTGTTCCTTAATGTAAAATACTTCAACTGTTTTCTCTAAAAGAAATACCAATACATCAGCAGACAAACTCTCATGCCCAATCTAGATGCAACAAATCCTTATATAGGCAATGTAGGGGAAGAGAAAAATCAGGGAAATATTTCAGTTTTAAGCTTTTGTTGATTACAACAAATTACAAAGTTTTGAACCAGTACAGAAATAGTAACTATGTCTTGGTTTGTTAGAACAACAAACTCCTAAACAATGATATGTTTTCCAAGTGCCTGCGCTAGTGATACCATCAGCTGAGAATCCGATGACTCAGAACGCTGTCAATTTTGTTTGTCGACACTGTAAAGCTCAGTACCCTATGTCACATCTTCTGAGTAGTTTATCTACAGTAAGCCCAAAGAATGTGAACTTTATTATCCAAAATTAGTTGCTATGCCTAAATATTTAGGACGAAACACCAAGTTTCAAACACACTGGAGTATTTCTCGTCATTTAAAATCAATCCTACAGCTGGAGGCAATATAAAATCACTACCTAAAGTAGAATTACTTGCATGAAAGACGACTTATGTCATACACAATGCAGCGGGCCTGGGATGACCCATCCGAGCAAATGCTGCTTTGTCCTGAAGGCAGCTGCTCAACAGGTTCTCAACAGAGGAGCGAAGAGAAGGAGCCCAGCTGCTCCGCTGCCTCCCAGGGCGCCTGGGCCGCTGCTGGAAACCATCCCTCGCTTTTGGCACATGCTTCCCTGCAATGAATTGTTTCTTACTTCACCCACATAGCCAGCCTAGCAGTGCAGAATCTGGGAACCAAAAAGCATCGCCCTCTCCTCCTTCCCAGACAGGCCATAGAAGAAACTATTCTACCTTAGGTCATCAGAGAGTTGTGGATAAAAGCGGAGACGTCCTCCTCCCACAGCACCCAGGGTTCTGCCTGCTTATGGGTTTCAGCAGTGTTGGCTCCGCACTGCTGGGCTAGCAATCCTTGCTGGGGTCCTCAGTGTAACTCACACTCCTTTTATATTTTGTACAAAAAAAGTAAAACCAAACATGGTAGAGACAGTATGTCAAAATACACTTTGCGGTCTCTAAGCCTTTCAGTAAGAGGAGTCTGCTCAACCCTCAGGCTGCAAACCACAACCATTGCTGTAATATATGCTACGCTGATGTATGTGATAACATTCTCCCTATGCATCACTTTTTATTGTAGTTGGGGAAGGGAAGACAAGGAAGCTAGAGAAATCCATTTAAAAGAATTGCATATTTCTTTTAGCTGCTGATTTTCCTGACAATTACTAATGAAATATTTCATGGTCCTGTTCTTTTTATGTAAAATATGCTCTCAAATACAATCTCATTCTTCTTCAGCCTTCTCATTTATTTTATACACATGGACAATTATACACTTACATCTTCCTGGTACCTCACCATTTTTGCTATCAGACCAATTTTGGTGAAAAGAAAGGTTTTTGAGATAACAGGGATGGGGAAGATGGACAGACGAGTATGAAGCGTATATTCATCCTTTCACATTTTCCTCCTTTTCTACACCTCACCCCCCCACCCCAATCTCTCTCTCCTTCTTCTAATCTTTGTTTCTCTTAGAAAATAAATGTCATGCATTTTTCATTAAGTAGTATAGAAAGAAACTTACCTTTCCACATCCACTTGTCCCTCAGAACACTCTCCTCCACAATGATAGACTGACAAATGACGAGTTTTACAAGTAAGGAATCCTCCTGCCCCTCTTACAGTCTAGGTTTGCCTTCTGCCTTTCATCACCTCAAGCCTCCACCAGTGTCAAAAATGATTGATTGGCTGTTGAAATATTAATACTTTCATCTCCTTTTCCATTTTGGTCCTTTGAACTGATGTAAATGAGATCACAGCCCAATAGTGTAGGTGACACATGACATAAGCTGTCACATCCCCTGATTTCCTACTTCTCTAATCAGTCGTTAAAGTATGTTCCTTGGGAAGAGCTTCTTCATCTGGGCTCAAATACTGAAGTCTCCCTTCAGGTAAGGAGGACACATTCTACACATCCTTTCTTATTAATTTCCTTCATTCTCTGCACATTATCTCCAGATAAGCCACCACCAAACAAACTCAACTACCACTTAGAATCATAGAATCCTAGGGTTGGAAGGGACCTCTGGAGATCATCTAGTCCAACCCCCCTGCCAGAGCAGGGACACCTTAGAGCAGGTGGCACAGGAACGCGTCCAAGTGGGTTTTGAATGTCTCCAGCCCATTACCTCTTGTCCTATCACTGGGCACCACTGAAAAGAGCCTGGTCCCATCCTCCTGACACCCACCCTCTAAGTATTTATAAACATTGATAAGGTCACACCTCAGCCTTCTTTTTTCTAGACTGAAGAGACCCAAATCCCTCAGCCTTTCTTCATAGGAGAGGTGTTCCTGTGCCCTAATCATCTTTGTAGCCCTACGCTGCACCCTCTCCAGCAATTCCTTGTCCTTCTTGAGCTGGGGAGCCCAGAACTGGACACAGTACTCCAGGTGGGGCCTCACCAAGGCAGAGTAGAGGGGGAGGATGACCTCCCTCCACCTGCTGGCCACACTCTTCTTGATGCACCCCAGGATGCCATTGGCCTTCTTGGCCACAAGGGCACATTGCTGGCTCATGGTCATCCTGTTGTCCACCAGGACTCCCAGGTCCCTTTCCTCAGAGCTGCTCTCCAGCAGGTCAGCCCCCAACCTGTCTTGGTGCAGGGGGTTATTCCTCCCCAGGTGCAGCACCCTACACTTGCCCTTATTGAATTTCATGAGGTTCCTCTCCGCCCAGCTCTCCAGCCTGTCCAGGTCTCTCTGGATGGCGGCACAGCCTTCCGGGGTGTCAGCCACCCCTCCCAGCTTTGTGTCGTCAGCAAACTTGCTGAGGGTGCACTCTATCCCCTCATCCAGGTCATTGATGAATATATTGAAGAGCACTGGGCCCAGTACTGACCCCTGGGGAACACCGCTCATCACTGACCTCCAACTAGACTCCACGCCCCTAATCACAACCCTCTGGGCTCTGTCTTGCAACCAGTTTTCTACCCACCTCACTGGCCATTCATCTAACCCACTCTTCCTAAGCTTCCCTAGGAGGATGCTGTGGGATACTGTGTCAAACGCTTTGCTGAAGTCAAGGTAGACCACATCTACTGCTCTCCCCTCATCCATCCATCCAGTCACACCATCATAGAAGGCGATCAGATTAGTCAGGCATGATTTCCCCTTGGTGAATCCATGCTGAGTACTTCTGATGGCCTTCTTTTCCTCCATATGCCTTGAGATGACGCCCAGAACGAGCTGCTCCATCATCTTTCCAGGGATGGAGATGAGGCTGACCGGCCTGTAGTTCCCCGGGTCCTCCCTTCTTGCCCTTTTTGAAGACTGGAGTGACACTGGCATTCTTCCAATCTTCAGGCACCTTGCCTGCTCTCCAGGACCTTTCAAAGATGGTGGAGAGTGGTCCAGCAATGACTTCCGTCAGCTCCCTCAGCACTCTCGGATGCATCCCATCAGGGCCCATGGACTTGTGAGTATCTAATTGACCTAACTGTACCCTCACTTGATCCTCCTCAACCCAGGGGAAGTCTTCCTCTTTCCCCATTTCTTCCTCTTTTCCCTCGTTTTCCCACTTCTCAAAGACCACTCAGACATCTGCCATTATATGCTGCCTTCTCTTAACCAAATCAAAATATACCTCCACCTCTATGCCAGCTCATACCTAGCCATGAGTCTTGTCTCCTTCCTTCATCTCTCCAAGCACTATCCTCACTCCGCTAATAAGCAAGCTGATTTTTTTTAATTTGGGTCTCCTAGTTCTTTGTATTTGGATCACATCTAAACGCTTTGTCACTGACCCATGATTTACATTTTCCTGCCCTTCACCAAGCATATTCCCATTTGGGATCTGATTATGTCATGTTTCTTTATTGCACTTTCTATTTCCCTGGCCTTTTTCTTTCTCATTTCTTTAGCAAATACAGTTTACCACATTCACAACTGCCCAGAGCGCACCTGCAAGAATCGATTTCCTAAGCTCTTTGAATCACCATGTAACCCTCTTTACAAGTTCCTCCCACTAACACCTGCTCCTCTGTCCTACTAAATGCCAACTTACTTTCTTCACTTCATGCCCTACTTCCACTTGACCATCTCTCATTTTATCAGCTCTTACCTCCAACTGGCCAATATTACTTCCCTCCGTCATTCACTTGCAAAATTCTTACAGGCTGTTGTCTAGGGTGCTGGCCCATGCTTACACTGACCTAGTACTGTGGTAAAATTAATAATGTTAATTCTATGGCACTTATTGAGGATTGCCATACAGATGCAGAATAAATCTCAACCTAATAAAAAACAAAAGTCAAATTGACTGTTCCTTGCCCATTTCCTGGCAAATATGCCCTACTCTTCTTTTTGAAATCTGGTATTCCAACCACTGTTAGCAATCATCATTGATCATTTAAACCTTCCCATTTTCTTTTGCATCATAGGCAGGTAAGCTGTATTTGGTTAGGTGACAGCCTGTGCTTACCTGAGGGTGGGTTCAGTATATCTTACTCATTCACTCACCTCAACATTGCTTGCTTTTATTATGAAGCTTTTTCAACTGAAACAAAACCAAGCTTTTTTCACTTAAGAATTTGAAAGTCACATTGTAAAACAGCAAATATTTTAAAACACTTCTAAATCTTGTACATTACACTCTGTAACCTTCTAGAGGGTTATGTTTACAACTGTCAGTGTATCTGTACTCAATTATTTTGAAATATTTTAAGAGATTTTCATAACATACTCTACTGCGCTGCCTGCAGCAATATTTCAAAATCCCTCCTTCTTTCAATCTTAACTTACTTTCTCCATTATAATCCCCACTCAAACTTACATCTTTGCATAAGGAAATGGTTGCAATGGTCTTTGTTACCTCCAGCCTGGAGTATTGCAATTCACACAACAAAGGCAGCAGGAGGCCAGCATGGATGAACAAGTAGCTCCTGCCTAAACCCAAGCACAAAAAGGAAATGTACAATAGGTGGAAGTGAGGTCAAGGTGACCCAGGAGAAGTACAGGGATACTCTAAGCTTACAGGGATGGGGTTAGATAAGGCAAAGCAACCCAGAGTTGAGTCCGGCAAACGTACAGGGAAAGAAAAAAGGTCTTCTATATGAGCAGCTAAAGGAAGACAAGGGAGAATGTGGGCCTGCTGCTGAATGGACACAGGCAGGCCCTGGTCACAAAGGATATGGAAAAAGGCTGAGGCACTCAATGTCATCTTTGCCTTGGTAAAGAAGGTAAGACCTGCCTTCAGGAATCTGAAGCTCCTGCAACCAGGGGGAAAGCGTGGAGCAATGAAGACTTTCTCTCAGTGGAGAATGACTGGGTTTAGCAACACTTAAACTGGACACACACAAGTCCATGGGACCAGATGGGATGCAACAATGAGTGCTGAGGGATCTGGCTGATGCTGTTGCAAGGCCTAACAACTGGAAGAAAGCAAACCGCACTCCTATCTTCGAGAAGGGCAGAAAGGAGGATCTAGGGAATTACAAGCAGGTCAGCATCACCGTGATTTCATCTGAACACAAGAAAAAGCTTTTTTCACTCTGAGGGTGGTCAAACACAGGTTGCAGAGAGGCGTTGTGGAGTCTCCAACTTTGGAGACATTCATCTAACTGGACACGGCCCTGGGCAACCTGCTCTAGCTGATTCTGCTTTGAGCAGAGACGTTGGACTAGATGATCTCCAGAGGTGCCTTCCAAACACAGGCAGTCTTCCAAGCCCAGTCACCTTACTTAAGAGTGAATAAGGAGTCCCAAATACGAGCACTTTTCCAGACCATCTTTTTTTATAATAATCCAGAACTATGTATCTTCCATTATATACTACTGGTTTTCATTTGTCGGATCATACGACAAGAGTCCTTACTTTCAAAGCCTTTGGTGGACCTGATACTACCTACAAAGGTATTTACTTCTATAAGAACAAAGCATGTGTTTCTTTTAACAAACAAAGATAAGAAAATTGGCACAAAACATGGGTCAGCAAGTGAAGACATTCACAGTGGAGGGAGTCTGGAACAAACTTGCAAATCGAACCAGATTAAAAATGCCTCATTAGTTTTAAAACATAACAGAAAATTGCTCCTCAGGCTACAGCTTTCCTAACATTATGAAGAAATTATACAAAAGAGAACTCTATTTAACTTTTACTTACAAAAAAATACATCAAAAAGACATTCAGAATTGGGAAAAAGCACCATTCCATGAGAAAACCTGCTGGTATTCCAAAACTACTTAAACCGCAGCATGAAAGCAGCCCAGAAGGTACTTTAAGGGATTTGATGCTGCCTGCTGGCAAACAGCTATCATGGTGGAACAGAAGCTGGTATGGGCTCCAGAGCCGGCAGCTCTGAAATTATCACTGCAAGATTTTATCTTCTTCATCAGGGCAGATTTTGCCTGACTCAGAAATCTGTTTTTGCTTTCATTAAAAAATGAGGGCAAAAATTTTAATCAAGAAACTTATTTATCCCATAGCCAAAGAGTACCACGTGGATTAATCATTTCTGTTCACATCCTTTTGTTGTTTTTGTCAGGGGCAGGAGAGTTAATAGCGTATTTGGGCATAAACAGAGAGCACATGACAGTTGAGATGCTCTAAAAGACAACTCATGTATGACCTTGTTTCAGACTAAGACTTGGATCCATCTAGCTGACTTAACAGGGCTACAGCAAACAACATGGATAATTTCCTGCTTTGTCTTAGGTAGGAGAAGCTGGCAGCTCTCTACAGAATGAATCAGAGATTTCTCAGCATTACAATTTGGGGCATAACAAGTGCAGCAAGTGTGACTGAGCTTTTTTACCCCTTTTATAAACCATTAAAAAAATTACTGTAAATATTTTTCAGTAAACACATATTTAACACTATCGTTACTTAATAGGCCTGTTCTTCAGACACAACTGTTTTTATTTTGTATACCTACATTTTTTCTTTGGAGGTAAAACAGAAGAACAAAAGAAATCATTATTGAAATTATGTAACATAAGCCAATGAGAACAGATACCTTCAATTTATACTTCAACTGAGGACAAAACAATAGTGTTATAAGAATGATTTAGCAGTCTAAAAGGATCTGGTATTTCTTAAAAACAAAACAAAACCCCCAATACCCTGACAGAAAAACCTATTAATATTTAATGTAATACTCTCTGGGCTTCTTTTCTGTCGAACTGCTAAACTTTAATAAAACAAAATTAACATTTTCAGTGAAATAAAGGTTATCTCCTATTACTTCAGTAGACACTTAAAAATAGTCTAAATGAAATTGGCAGCTGTGTATAAAAACTCATTTAATTTTCACAAAAGCTTTTAAATACTGTTGCAGTGAGAAATCAATATTACCTCCCTGACATAAGAGGGAAATAGTTGGGTGCAAAGCAAAAAAAACCAAGTGCAATCAAAGTAAATGAACTGTGATCATACCAGCAGGCCTAGCAAAATTAGCTTTAATCTTGGGAATATTTATGAAGTATATGTGTAATTTTTCATGATAAAATTTCATTTACGGTTGAAGGTATACCAATAAAACACTTTTTGATAGGTACACAAAGCAGTTTGATTGGAATTACTTATCTACCAAGCAAACTTACACTAGAAAGCAGGTTAACTTCACAACCAAACAGAATGTTTTTGTCTCAAATTCTGGTTTCACATCTGCTTATTAGGACTGTCTCCTGAGTGAATTAATTATCAGTAAGGAACCACACACATTGTATCCAGTCCCATTAATAATATATTTTAAAATAACCCTTCAGGTATCTTGGCAGGCACGGCAAAATTAGTATTTAATATTTCTCTATTGAACTAATTAGGATGAGCATAAAATATGAAATACAGGGTTTGTAAAAATATTTTCTTATGAAATTACACATAATTACAGTCTTTTTCAGCTATGTGTGCCTTTTAATATGGTACTTAATCTCTCTTCTCTTCTATGAAAAATGTGAAATAATAGCAGGATTTATAAAGCTTTCCTTGTATCAATGAGCTAACGAAAATTCATCTGTATTTGATGCAATATTGCCTTTGTATTTGTCATTATGAACACATTGATAGTATAGAATTTGCACTAGATTAGAGACTGCATAAATATTTTCTATACGTTATTCACTACAGGTTCCATGTGTCAGTAATTTCAAGCCTCACCAAATAATTTTGTGTCTGTTACAATCAACTTGCCCTTTTTGTTTCCCTCTTTCCCTGATATACATCATAAATAATATGATCATATTGGCTAACTACACTTCCATTATATTAATTTTTTAAATAAAAATATTTCTTTGATGAAGACTATTAATAGGCATTCATTCTGCAACAAAGCAGAATGGCCATCACAGCAATAAGAAAACACCATAGCCCTGTGCATCTTCTTTCATTTTTCTAGTCTTCTTTTTTTTTTTCATGCCAGCAGAGCTTGGTGTCGCGACAACTCCCACGACTGTTAAATGAGCATTTTTCTCCTATATCATAGAATGATAGAATGGTTTGGGTTGGAAGACACCCTAAATATCATCTAGCCCTAACCCCCCTGCCCTGAGCAGGCACACTTCCCACTAGACCAGGCTGCTCAAAGCCCCAGCCAGCCTGGCCTTGAACACTTCCAGGGATGGGGCATCCACGGCTTCTCTGGCCAGCCTGTTCCAGTGCCTCACCACCCTCAGGGTAAAGAATTTCTTCCTAATATCCAATATAAATCTCCCCTCTTTCAGTTTAAAACCGTTACCCCTCGTCCTATCACTACACTCCCTGACAAAAGAGTCCCTCTCCATCTATCCTGTAGGCCCCCTTTAAGTACTGGAAGGTCTCCCTGGAGCCCTGGAGGAACTAAAAATCCTCAAGAAAGCATTTGTTGAGAGCAAGATCCAGTTCAGAGAGGGATTTTGGCAATATAGGTAGAAAATATGCTACTACATATAATAAAGAACAACACAGGGAATAAACTGATGAGACAGGAGAGACAGACCAAAGTAGGAAAGATTTGGAATTTCCTCGGAAAAGAGGCTTCTGCTTTACTAACAAGGCAACATACACCTTGGAATAAGCATCTGCTAGTTATAAACGCCAGTAAACGGAAAACTGAGCAATTATGGTATCTACAAACAGAATATAGAATAGATGTGGGAGAAGAAAACATGACTTCTTGTGGTGTGGTACACTACTATTTAAATTTACGGTTTTGGAAGTACCTGTTCCAGTGCCTGGCTTTCGATGTGTTAAGTGGCCTTGCAAAGGAGGCCCTTGGCTAGAAGAAGAAATGAAGCCCTCAAAAGAAAGGTCCAGGCCAAAGCAACTCATTTCACAAGATGGAATGAGACAGACTCTGGTAATGATTGCTTGCTGACACTCTGACGGGTTTTTTAAATCACAGGACCATCTAGGTTGGAAAAGACCCTTAAGATCATCAAGTCCAACTGTTAACCTGACACTGCCAAGTCCACCACTAAACCATGTCCTTCAGCACCACATCTACACACCTTTTAAATACCTCCAGGGATGGGGACTCACCACTTCCCTGGGCAGCCTGTTCCAATGCTTGACAACCCTTTCCATGAAGAAATTTTTCCCTATATCCAGCCTAAACCTCCACTGGTACAAACTGAGGCCATTTTCTCTTGTCCTATTGCCTGTTACTTGCGAGAAGAGACCAACCCCCACCTCGCTACAGCCTCCTTTCAAGTAGTTGTAGAGGGTGATGAGGTCTCCCCTCAGCCTCCTTTTCTCCAGGATAAACATCCCCAGTCCCCTCAGTCACTCCTTATAAGACTTGTGCTCTAGACCCTTCACCAGTTTTGTTGCCCTTCTCTGGACACACTCCAGCACCTCAATGCTTTCTTGTAGTGAGGGGCCCAAAACTGAACAGTTTCAAGGTGAATAATACAAAACAGCTTCTAATGCTGTCCCTGTGGCAAGTCTAGAACTGTTCCCATGGTATTGCTGAAGCACCTTCTCTGCTCCTTTTGAAAACCAAAAAACTATTAACTTCAGACAGCAAACCCTTCTCTTCATTCAAACTTCTCATGTTTGGTGGCCTTTTCTCTGCTAAAACCATACCAGCTACATACACGTAAATATTTTTCCCCTGACTGTGAAACTATCATATCGCCAAGATCAATTTAATTGGGAACATACACTGTTAAAACTGCATGTCGTTGTAAATTCTTGGTATTCTTTAAATACAAAATTCCACCTAAAGTAAATGTAAAGTAGCAAGAGGAGCAATACCTCATGTGAAAAAAAAATGTTGCCTTACGGAGCAGAGGAGAAGATAAAAATCTATGTTATATGTAGAAGGTGGTGTTCTGGTGCTAACGTAATCTAATGTAACCGAGAAGCAGACAGCAGGGGGAAAGATGAAAACCCCAAACTCCGAAAATTTTCTCCCTTATGATTACTGTTGCCTGCTCTAATTTCAGTAAAGCTTTTATTTTGAGAAGGTGGGGGTAGGGAGGAAAAGGAAGGAAAAAAAAAAGCAACACAGCAGAAGAATAATTTAACTTTCAAAAATTGCAAAATCATCTAGTTTTCTTTTTTGCAACAGATTCTGTAAACCTAGCCAAATTCTGTGCTTATTTAAAAACAGAGCAAGTAAAAATAGATGCTAGAAATCAGGCAAGTTACCACAAAAGTGAAGCCAAACAATGAACTCATAAAATCATGTGCTAAGCTTTGTGAACGATAACACTGTGGAATAACTTGGGACGATTATCACCAAAACAAAGCTGGTCTTCCTAGAATGCATAAAATAATAGTGGTTGCTGATACTGAGGTGGTGGAGTTGAACTTCCTCAGTGGTTACTTTTTGTGGTTAAGGGAAAATGTTTGCATACCCTATCAGTAGCTCATGCACGCTATCAAGCACCTCTCTGTATTCTGATATTTCATGACAGAGATTTTAAATCAATCCTCCCGAGTGTGCTTGATATTAAATTTTATTACTGCTGTCAACCCGACATTAACTTTGCCAGCAGGCTTTTTGAGAATTTGCGGACTATGTTGTGCCGCTAATCCAAGATGTTACATTAAAACATTCAAAATTTGATGGCAATAAATTATAATAGAAAAGTAATTCAAACGGTTAAAGCAAGCTTAAAGTATGAGATACTTTCTGTGTTTTACTTACCCTTTCTTTTGACAATTTTTCTATGCTAACTTCCTTACAGATTATTCTTTCTTTTGGCAGTTAAACCAAGGTCACTTCTCAAAAATAACGAAAAGCAAGACTAAAAAGATACCCCTCTTTCATACAAATGTCTGGAAGCTGGCACTATTGGTAACCGCAGAAGCCCCATTTACATACACAGTTGTGAAGAGCTCTGCACAGCACCAGGTCATTCCACTTGGATGATGCAAATCTGCTCCAGCTGTTTGCAGGCGCTTAAAAGGGGAGTTTGCAAATCTCCAGAAATAAGGCAAAGAGAAGGAAAAGCCCAAGGTTAAGTCCTGTACGAGACAGTCTAAACACACTCCTGTATTCATATGCACATAATGCCTCCTGGTCAATTTTAGCATTTGGTGTGTTACTGGGATTTAAATAGGATACTTCACAAGGACTATCAGGATTTTGCTCTACTCCCACTCATGCCAACAGAAGGGAAGGCTAAAGCCTCAATTAAGCAAATTCTTTCTACAACTTCTGTTTTAATGACACGTCCTAAACTAACAATTTGTTCCACATTAAATGACAGATGACATGCCACTGTGCAAGATAACACAACAAAAGTTTGCCATATTATCAGAAACCTTATAGGATAAGCTTATAGAACTTTCTACCCCAAAAATGTGAATCAATAAACCCCCAGAACTATGGGTTTGGTTTCATTCACCAAAGTTAGTATTTTCTAGGAAAAAAGCAATCTACCAAATATATTAAAAAATGGAAAATGGCTCTCTAGTTGTAGATACTACTATGGTCAGTAGTGTCCTTTTCTTCCCAGTTAATCCACAGAACTTCCACTGGTGTTAATGTGAGCAGTGCAATATTGAATATACTCTCATCTCTACCTATGAGCATAAATGCAGCTAGCCTACGTCAGGATCTTGTGTCTGACAGAGGCCAAAAGGGACATGCACAGAGGAGATCACAGCAGGGTCACTCTATAAAATACATTTTCCAGTGCTTCCTGCTCTGCAACCGAGGCACCTTCTACAGCTGAGGCAAACGTGGCTTCTACGTGCATCATGGACGTAGGAAGAATTTATCTTCTGGGCAGTTTTCCAGTCTCTCCTTGATTCCATGTGAAGTTTTAGCATCCACAGCAACCGTCAGAAAGGCCTTCCCTAGTTTAAATAGGTACTCTGTGAAACCCTCCATAAATGAGTCAGCAGCTAATTTAATTTGATACTTGTTAATCCCTGTACCTGAAAATGGGGAGAACTACTACCTCCTCCTTATGAAAAATGTGATTTTACACATATCAGCTCTTTGGTAGTCCTTATTCCACACTTTTTCAGGTTTTGTTTAATTGGGGGGAACTGTTCCATACTTTTCCAGAGCACATTAGGAGAACTTAAAAATCTAACCTTAATGCATAAACATGACAGCACATATTCACCTCAGCATCGGCACAGCCACAAACATGAGTTTTAAAATAATAGTTAAAAGATATATTTTAACAGTTGGTATGTTCAAAGCTTTGAATCTCTTAAATCCTCCAAAGAATGAAGTCAAATTTATATTAGTGCCAAAGAAATTAAACTGAACTCCAAAATGGGTGAGGGTTATTCACTGTAATACAAGTTATTGGATGTGGCATCACAGAGGTCTTTTAACATGATTAAAATATAATTCTGTACTACATAAAAAATTATAAGTAAGGAGGTGTTAATTTTCTTGGTGTATGAACCACAACTGAAGCTAAATGATCCTTTCATTATTTATTTCACTTTCATTATTCTTGCACCAATAATAAAATTAAATAAAATAGTTATTGTTGCTATTTCACAAGTTAGTATGGCAGCCTCTCTCTTTAAATTAATTTAATTCTGGAGCACAGAGGATAACAAGCTTTTTCAGTTCTAACCACATTTCCAATTATGAAATCCACTTCAAATGGTCTTACAAACCCAAATATTAATATAAACAAATCATTTTGCTTCTCATGAGTCATGTGAATCTGTTAGAAATGAGTAGCACTGATGAAGTTTTTTTCATGCAAGCTATAACCATAGACAAACTGAAATCTTGAAAGCTGCTCAAACTACACAGTAAAACAGATATATTTCTCAGTCTGATGAATACGAAAAACATGAAGCAAAGTTTTAAATCTGTAGACTGACATAACAAGAAGAATATATAGGGTTAATAATAGCGTAGACAGAAGCTAGTAGGTGACTAGTCTTGTGAAAAAAAGAGAATATACCCAAACCATGCGTAATAGCATAATGGCTTCACTATTTACCTTATTCAATTATTTATTCACTTTGCACTGAAAGCATGGATGTTGCCTAATTATTAAGAAAGCAAAGAGACAAGCAGCACAAATCAGTTGATTGTATTTTATATATCTACTTGCATTCTTTATATAAATATAAATTGCTTAATTGGTTAATTCAGTAGACCTTAATGTGCCATTGCTGCAAAGGTGATCAACAGCAACCTTCTTGGCAATTACACAACAGAAAAACAGAACAGGCTGCAGATGAAGCATTAATCACTTCAGTTTGTCCTTTCGTCCTGGCTGTGTTGGGGGGAAACCACTAGGAAGTTAAGTATAATGTTCTGCACTTATTTTAATAATACCATTTATACTTTAACATGAAAAGCAGTAGTCCCTATTCCAACTTAAAAGTACCTTTCTTGAAACTAGGCTTTGAAATGTTCATGTATTTTCTTGCTGTACACTCCAAAACAGCCTCTATCTTCTATACACTTACTTACACATGCAGAAGAGTATGTATATTAGAGAAAATTACTAGCTCATCTACTAGATACTACTCTACTGGAGTATCTTATGTATTAAAGCAATCAATTGTGAAGTAAGTTTTTTTTAAAGAAACTAATAGCACTTTATGACAGCAGATGATCTGATGACGTTGGCTTGGCTGCAAGCACCCTATCAAGTGTAGCAAGGGAACAAGAACTGAACATAGCTGAGAAATTATGCTCTTCCCCATGAGAGGCAAAATGAGAAAGCCAGTTGTCTGTAAAGCAGTAGTAGGGCTGTCTGAACCATACTAGTCTTGCATTAGTAGTTTTCCAAATTTGTTTGTGTGCTTATCATTATAGATGAAGGGACAGTGCTGTGATGCAGCCAACCAGGAGTGGTGAAGTTGAGAAAATGTATGCCTGACCATACATCAATGCCACGAAATGACAGCAAACTTTTCAGAGCAAACGAAATGACTGGAACTATGCAATCTATCCACTTCCTTTTTTCCTATTTTGATTAGCAACCTTCTGCCATGTTCATTGTGAACCAGAACATTTCTATTGTCTCTGAGGGATACAGATATTCTCTTTATTTGAATATATTTTCTGTTCTTGGAAAAAGTCAGTATTCCAGCAAAGGCGCATACATTTCTTAACTTATATTTATTTTTCTGCAAATACAAAGTTTGGGCTTTGGACTAATAACACAAAATGGCTGAATGCCAGAAAATTAGATAGGTCATGAGTGCTGTCACGTGCCCACTTCTAGCAAAAGATCATACTTAAGTTCCTAGTGCAGGTCTAGCTGCATATCTGTTAACAAATGAGCTTGGGTGTATTTAGCAGAAGGAGTCTGACACAAGCTCATCCACAGCTCTCTGCCCGCCTACCAATGCCAGAGGAAAAGAGGGCATGTGTCTACATACTGATTCCTGCATTTTACAGCATGGTATCATGGTGAAAAAATCATTTTTATAGAAGGGCAGCCCTCTCCCAGGTAGTAAGTGCAAGCAGACAGATCAGAAGCATCTGGGGATGGTAACACCTTAAGCTGTTGCACTACAGTCTGCCAGAACTCATTTGTCAGAGTTCAGAGGCAGTGGGAAGCTGCCGTTGTCTCTCCTGATGTGGGTCAGGCGAGATATGTACAATTCCACAGGCCTGAGGGATGAGGCATCCTTTTCAAGGCTGTTTTTCCCCCCTCAACCTCTTGCCTTTCAACATCAGTTGTAACTAAAAGCAAAAGTTAAAGATTCAGTCCCAGTAAAAGGGCTTCTCTCAGACAGATTCCGACCCCCACCCCTAAAATAGAAAAGGAAAGCTAATGCAATCCATAATAGGTCACTCATCTCTTCCCTCAGAACTATTTTAATTACTTTTCATGAAGTAGAACTGGTTTTAGGGGACCAGCTGGCAGCAGGACACCTCCTCCCCACTGCTGCCCCGGTGCTCTGGGGCAGCAAGGGCAGTGGCCAGGGAAGGGGGACAAACCCAGGGGCAGGCAGTGGGGCAGGCAGCAGAGCAGGCAGTGGGGCAGGCAGCCCCACCAGAGCTGCCCAAGGAGCAGAGAGTGAACAGGATCAGCTCGAACACACTTGCCACTACCTTCTAACACTCCACTCCACCAAACTGTCTAAACCACCATCTTAAAGTCCCCTGAACACAGATTTATGAAAATGTAGTGTAAAGGTGTGAATATTTCAGAGGTGCTAAAGTCAAAATCTCCATAAATGGTCTCTTCTTTTGATGGACTGCATGTATTAATTTTTTTTTTAACTCAACACCTGCTAAGAATTCTCTGAGAAAAGCAGGGGAATTACTGCAGATTTATTGTCAAAAATCAGAGGATGTCCACTTCAGACTCAGAATGATTGTCTAGCATGCTACTGGGCAAATAGGATAGATTTGCTTTCTTATCATAAATAGAATAGTAAATTAATATTACAGCATTTTAAATGTAAATTTTGTAAAGCACACTTTAAATTATAAAGAGCATTCACAAGCTCTATTCTGGTTATACCCACGTAAGTAAAGATAAAAAGAAGAGAAAATAAATTACTTCTACTCTAGCTGTCTATTTTGGAAACCATTTAGCCTGTAAATCCATACCCTTGAATCACTTGAATTTACACATTAGAGATTTAGGAAGCCTGTTTCACTAGCACTCCTAGATACATATACAAAAAAGGTTCCCTGGTTTTGTAGCCCTAATGGCTTCATGGCAAACAGAAGGAAGAGACTGAATAACTGGTCACAGGTCTGGCAAAAATACATCATTGTTAAATTACACCACTTCACATGATTGTATTTTTGTTTGCCAAAGGGCGCCTACTGTACAAATAGCGTCTTCAAAGATGATTGTTCAGAGCAGGTAACTGAACAAATACTTGACAACTGATAAGAAATTAGGTTGTTTGATTTAATAAAGCTGCCAATTACAATTTTGTAACACAAAGCCAAACAAAATAAGCCTGAAACTTGCAGCAGAGAGGATTAATGCGGAAGTGAATTAGCAAAGTGAGGGTTAGTTAACTAATATACTAACTATAGCTAATGCTTTTATTACCCATTTGCAATAAATACATCCACAAATGAGCTGCTGAGATACATGTGCATATATGTGTACGCATATACACATGCATGCAATTATCAATAGAATGGATGACTGAAAGGGAGCTTACCATTCCTGGATCCTTACTCCAATTAACGCCTTTAATATCACGCAGGACTGATGGCATTCACCAGTGCACAGGCTCTCTAATGCACCTGCTCAGGGTAGCAGAGTAGTAGCACACAAATGGGAGCAGTACTTTCTACATCTTATATACCTTATTCTACATCTCTCCAGCCCAAAAAAGCGTGTCTGCAAACTCTTCTGACCTACAACAGGTGACAAACCCCTGCCTGTTTCTTCTCACCCTTCTTTTTGTACCAGGCAGATAAAATCAGAGGTCAAAAGCCCTATAGATACATTTCCTCTACAGGGACCATGGGGTGGGGGAGCAGCTTTATAGTCAATATAAAGTTTTCTTCCTCTAAGAGGGTAGGCAGAATTCGCAGCCAGCCACAACCAACCAGTCTGCCTTGTGTGTCACAGGCAATAATCTTGCCTTAACTTATTAAAAGGAAAAAAGTTAATAGGAAGAAAAATAAATGTCTGGACTGGAACATGATAAACCCAAGGAATTTCCAGTATAGAATTTGTAAAGTGTATTTGAAGGCGTAAAGCAAAAGGCCCAGTTATTTTTTTTTTAAAATAAATTCATTACTTTCGGGATTGAAGAATGGACAAAACCCCACACTTTTACAGACACTGTACTGCAGATCTATGCATATATATCACTACAGTAGAGATAGTCATGCTGGAGTTGCCTGTACTGAGAAATTATGCAAACATATAGCACTTCATGTGCAGTCATTTTTTGTCTGTTACTTGAGGAGTGATTCAAATTAGAGTTAAAATTCAGTGCATTATCCGACAATTGTGACTGGTATTACAAAAAGTAAAATCATTATCGATTAGTTAAGCAAAAGGCCAGCAGCCTGGAGTACCAAAGTGTCACACAGAAACTGAGGGAACACGTTTTATCAGCTGAGCCATCTCTTTTATATTTACAGTCCAATCCAACTCCAATTTTGCTTGTGAAATACAGATGAAGTTAGAAAGGCCTGTCTAATCATCTTGAGAGGTGCAATAAGCCAAAAAATTGCAACAAATTCAGAAGAGAGATAACTATCCAAATAGTCACTCTGAAGAGCGAGATAGTTTCACAGGGGAATGAGGGAGAAAGCACAGACAACTCCAACAGCAGGCTGGGTCCACTGCTGGAGGCTCTCCTGGTCTGTGTTACTCCTCTGCTTTGCTGGCCTTCGTTTAGATCAACTGCTTCCACCTTTCAGCTTGGTCTTGTGAAAGCCACAGACTCCATGAGAAGGGGTAATACAAGCTGCCACTGGACTTAGGATGCTCTTGCGCATGCAATCTTCTTTCAGGTAAGAAAGGAGAACTACATCACACCAGTGATATGAAAATTCCCTTTCCTGTTATATCAAGCAGTCTTTATAGTATGAAAGTGCATTAACTTTGTTAATATATATACACTAATTCATATTATACACTGTCATGTAGTGAAGGAGTGGAATTTTACTGGAGGCTTTGGTACTGTTCATGCTGAAGCGAAACAAACTAAAGACCAGCCTGTTCCTGGAAATGAGGACTTTCCTTCTTGGAAGCTCAGAGCTGTCCTTGAAGGATAAAGGATACCCCTGGACAACCAAGATAACGCCACCATCCCAGCCCTTCTAACACATCTTTGAAACCTTCCCAGCATCATCTGGCGTCATAGATAAGTAACTCTAGCAAGATGGGCTCCAGCGACATCTGAATCCATAGACAAATAGCAAGAATGCTGCAGAAACAGAGTTGCTTTGCAAAGTTTTAGGATGATTAGTAATCACTATTGTGAGTGCTAGCTATTAGTCAGATCTTGTTGTACCTCAACATCAGGATGTGTAAAACCACATTTGGGGTGCCCCAGTTTGGCTGGGACACCTCTTGCACATGAATAAATATTCACCCTTAAAGTTTTTTATTTTGTGCCCTTAACCTCTCTCCTCGGTTGGCACTGGCCAGTTATGAATTTTCGTGACACCAGCCATTGCTGTACCTGCTCCACAAGGAGGGAAAACCCACCACAGGGAGCTGATGCTTCCCATCTTCTATGCTTGAAGGCTGCTAATGGGCTTCCTCCCAGGCGTTCGGTAAGTCCACAATATCACAGTTAGCAGTATGAAGCCAAAATACTCTCTAGGAGAATGGGTGATATTACAGATCCAAGTGTTTGCCCACGAAATCCATGTGTGAAAGACATGATTCCTATTTCCTCTCACAGGGCAAAGTACTTTGAGGAGAATATTCATGCAGACTGGAAATAACCACTATTGAAAAGTTTATTCTTAGTTCACACTACTTGTGTTCAATTTTTCTGTTTTTGTTTACAAAAGAAGAATAAAAGGCCCCGTAAATACTTGTTTAGAGTTCATGAAAGTTGTTTTATTGGGCCAATTAACCACAGCTAACCTTGTTTGTTTACTCTAACTATATACTTTATTTACACAATACCAAAGCCTTTTTTAAACTCTTGGAATACGCTAAGTAATTTTGTTACAAAAAGTCCTT